>CM056576.1:12314748-12797248 GCA_029721435.1 Gymnothorax reevesii
CATTTTTGCAACTACTGCCATTTAGATACTTCAAATGTGACCAACAACGCTGCTTGAACTTAATACCCAGCTGGTATACTTATGTAATGTACCGATCAGGAACCAGTCGCGAGAACCAGGAAATGCAATAGAGCTTGTTTTATTGGTAAAGGGGGATGACCCCCGCAGGGCAGAAAGCAACAGTACAAAGTCTACAATCCAAAAGTCAAAATCCAGTTTGGCAAAAATAGTATCAAAACCAGGGCAGCAATCACAGTAATCGTAGTCAGACAGAAATGGGTCTGGTACACAGGAATAGTTCTATCAGAGAAGCAACCCAGAATCCACAGGACGTAATCCGAATCGTTACCAGGGCAGCAAACAGATCTCGTATTCGAGCAGAAAAATGGTCAAAACACACAGATGCAACAATAATCCAAAATCACAAAGGCAAAAATCGATAGTCGGGCAATCCAGTCAGAAAGATAAATCACTAAGAATCGAGGCGAGAAACAAACGTGGCATAGGAAGAACGATCTGACAACTGGAAGTGACTAAACAGACATCTTAAATACACATCCGGGTGAAACACATGACTAGGGAGAACAGGTGCAATCAATGATACAATAATCAGGAGTGACACATGAGGAATAATCTAATTACATGAATTTGGCAAATGTCAAAACGCAGACAGGGATCACAAGACAATCCTATGAACAAACAACAGCTCCTGTTAAGGAGTACTAAAAGTGCATAGTCTAAAGAAAAGGAAAGCATGAGATATAAGTGGAAATTCACAGAAGCTGCAACAGAGATAGGCAAGAGGGCGGAGATTAGAATTGGGCGATTGCTGAGAGATCGTTAGTCAATTAGTATGTGCAGCTATCCAATCCCGAGTGCACGTTAGTAAGTTAGTAAAAATATACAATGTTAATACTGGTTAGTAATTATCGAAAACAACAAACTGTTAGTATGGATTAGTAGATAGTAAAAGAGAGAGGAAGGAAGCACACGAGATAATGAAGGAAGATTGAAAACCCAGAAACCAATAAATCACCCGAATGAGTGGCACGCAAGACTAGGGACCGTGGGCAAAGACCTACACAAGACAAGACAGGGTAGATGTGGTGCAATACATGGAAATGAACACATGGCGTGGGAACTTAAATTATCGAAACATGAAAAATAATAAACAAGAAATCTAAACTACCAAAAACACAATACACAATCCTAAGAATGGTCAGACAGGCAGTGGTCACTAAACACAAGAATCCTAAACATGGCAGAGCCAGGCACAGAACTTAAACATGAGATGCAGAATCACAGAATCACAACAACTTACCCGGAGAGAAGGGTTACATTAAAATTCCACAAAAAGCCGCCGAAGTTTTGTGAACCATTGGCTTAAAATCCTTTCATGCACCAGAAAACATTGAAAAGTCGAGCTATGTGTCAAATCCAACAAAATGATTACACTAAATCATTCAAAAATCAATGATCATTGCTCAAACTGTATGAACATTAATTTATTCGAAAATCATGAATTTCACAGTTTGCAGCAAATAAGGGGTTAATTTGCCATGGCGTTCCTTTAAAGCCCATCACTCTACATATTTTTGGAATGCAGACATCCATGCAATTCATATGAGAACAGTTTTGTCCTTTTACACAAATTATTGCCCATTTCAGAAGAAAAAGTTACTCTGAAGAAGACAAAATTTTGCTAAATATATGGCCGACTTGACCCCCTAACCCACTGACAGCCCCGAAGTGATACTTAGAGTTAAGATTAGGGACCATTCTATCAAAACAAGTGGATTTCATGAATTGAAATTCAGGCTCATTCTGCTTATTCCATGAAAAATTTACATTTTAGGAGTCACAGTTTTCCAATGTGTTGTGGCAAACACGGGGTAAAGTCATCACGGTGTCCACAAGTTATGTCACCACACCATTCATTTCTGAAAAGAAGACATTCCAATGATTCAAATGACAAGATCAAATTCTTCTACCTCCTGTAGGGGTTCCCGAAATTTCAGGCCCAGAGCCACTACAAATTCCCAGGCCACTTTTTTGCCCCAGTCCGCCCCTGGATGGAGCCAGCTTATTACACTTGATGGAATGGGTCTGGGCTAGATTGGGAGTTGGTGGTAATTCAAGCATCAAGATTACGCCCTAGTCTGGCTGTTCTTAGCTACATTGATGGAATGCACCCCAGATAAAGCTAGAGTTATGGTGATTTAAGGGGTGGGGCAGGTGATGAATTTGCAATCTTGATTGTGGTCGCAGAGATGTTCATATTCGAGGAACCGCAGTTCAGCCAGTGAGAGCATTGGGGTGGGGGGCTGTTATTATCAGTAACCAATAGGAGTTTAGGCTTGTCTAACACATGCAACTTCACACATGTAAGAGTTCACACATATATATATATATATATATATATATCCAGCTTTGAACAGTACAGTCAATGAAATGCTTTTTAGGAAGATTACGCAACTTGTAGAGGTGGAGGGACTATTATTATGGGAGACTTAAATTATCCTTAAATTATCAATTGGGAAATGGTGAAAGGACAGGGTAAGGGGGAGGAAGAATTTCTGATGTTATAAGTGATAATTTCTTGGTGCAGTATGTCAATAAACCTACTAGAGAGAAGGCAGTTTTAGACTTTGTGCTCTGTTCTGTTGTGATTCTGCTTTTGGCTTTTCATGTTTAAGTTCTGTGCCTGGCTCAGCCATGTTTAGGATTCATTGGTTTCTGGGTTTCAATCTTCTTTCATTGTCTTGTGTTCTTCCTTCCTCTCTCTTTTACTGTCTTACTAACACATACTAACAGTTTATTGTTTTTGCTAATTACTAACCACACTAATCTTGTATATTTTTACTAACTTTCTAACATGCACTCGGGATTGTATAGCTGCTCATACTAATTGACTAACGATCTCTCAGCAGTTGCTCAATTCTAATCTCCGCCTCCTTGCCTATCCCTAATTATCTCTGCTGCAAGTTTCTGTGGATTTCCACTTATACTTTGTGCTTTCCTTTTCTTTTATCTTGGCACTTTATTACTCCTTAACCGGAGCTGTTGTTTTGTACTTAGGTTTGTCTTGTGATCCATGTCTGCGTTTTGGCTACAGCCAAATTCATGTAATTAGTTTATTCCTCGTGTCTCTCCCTGATCATTGTTACCATTGATTGCAGCTGTTCTCCCTGGTCATGTGTTTACCCTGGATGTGTATATAAGATGTCTGTTTGGTTCACTCTGTTGTCAGATCATTCTCCCTAGTTTTCTTGTGCCACGTTTCTTGCTTTGATTTCTCAGTGTTTATCTTTCTGACTGGATTGCCCGACTTTTGATTTTTTGCCTTTGTGATTTTGGATTACTGTTGCATCTGTGTGTTTTGACCATTTTTCTGCCCAAATACGAGATCTGTTTGCTGCCCTGGTAACGATTCAGATTACGTCCTGTGGATTCTGGCTTGTCTCTCTGATAGTACTACTCCTGTGTACTAGACCCATTTCTGTCCGACTACGATTACTGTGATTGCTGCCCTGGTTTTTGATACTATTTTTGCCCAACTGGATTTCGACTTTTGGATTGTGGACTTTGTACTGTCGCCTTTTGCTCTGCGGGGGTCACCCCCCTTTACCAATAAAACAAGCTCTACTGCATTTCCTGGTTCTCGCATCTGGTTCCTGATCGCAATACAACAGATTCAGGATAATTTGGATAGAATCCAGAATTGGGCAGAAATGTGGCAAATTAAATTTAATGGCGCAAAATGTAAAGTTGTACATGTAGGTAATAAAAACATTAGACTGGATTACTTCATGGGAGGTTTAAAACTGGAATGTGCTCCACACGAGAGATCTGGGAGTGATTGTTGACCAAACCCTCACAGGCTCTAGCCATTGTGCCGTTGCAGTTTAAAAAGCCAATCAGATGCTGGGATACATTGCTAAAAGTATTGAGTTCAAATCTAAGGAGGTGATGCTGCTTTTGTACAACACACTCGTCAGACCACAACTGGAGTATTGTGTACAGTTCTGGGGACCATACTTTAAGAAAGAATAGAGAGAGTTCAGAGAAGAGCCACTAAGCTTATTCTAGGGATGAAAGCTATGAGAAGAGGCTGAAGATCCTTAACGTCTGTTGTCTTAGGAAAATGAGACTCAGGGGTGATTTGAGGTCTTTAAATATGTTAAAGGGATTAACAAAGTGTATTATGTAGGATTCCTTTGACCAATGTTGTGAGTAGAACTCTGGGTCACAAATGGAAGTTGACCAAATGTAAATTTGGCACTGATATTCGGAAATATTTCTTCACCCAAAGAGTAATTTCAATGTGGAATAGCTTGCCTGACGATGTTGAGGCAGAGACCTTGGGGGTTTTCAAGAGCAGGCTTGACTTAAAGCTAGATACTATTGAGTCATTGAGTATCTGAAGGCACATATTCACAATAGCATAAAGAAACTGGCGAGCGTAGTTGGGCTGAACGGCCTGTTCTTGCCATTCATTTTATATAGTATAAAACATTCACACAAAGATATATGCAGGGGTTGAAAAAGCAGTTTATTTAGAATTTGCTTTTGTGCATGTGTGTGTTTTGCCCATTTTTGTTACAAAGAGGAAGCTGAGCAAAGCTAAGAGTTCCCCGGTAGTAGGCGGTTGGCTGGGTGCTGTTATGATGAAGGGGGGTAGGAGGGAGATGGATGTGAGGCTCCTCTATACCTTCTGTTGGCAGCTGTGGAAACTGCAGGCCTTTTCCAATGCTTGAAGAGGAAAGAGGAAAAACCAAGCCATCAGTTATCACTCAGAGTTCTTATTCCACAGGTTAGTTTGCTGTTGAATTGGCAGTCAGGTGCATGTCAGTTATTACAAAATAAGGGTTATTGGGTTAGACATCAGTTAGCAGTTGAGGAGATGGCCCAGTTTGGTTTAATTATCTCAGGAATAGGACTATCAATTCAGGCATCAGTTAACTGGATGGTCCACAGTGTTCATAATAAGCGGTTATCCGGTTGTCTGGACAAACTTGACTACCAACGAGGTTGGACAACCAAAAGACCCGGCGGTTTTATAAGATTAAATGTGCCAAAAGTTTATATACTTCCCTCTGCTGTGGATGCGACCACTTTGGTAAAATGCAAGGCCTACTGTGAGTAGGTTTCACTATCGAGAACATGAGTTCTTCTTTTTCTAACACCGTGGCCAACAACGACCAAGAAATAGGCCCTTCAATTCAGGCTTAGGAGAGCAAGTAAACGAAATCTCCTGGCACGAACGAGTCAGATGAAACTGTAAGTGACCTACGGGGATTTAGATTTAAAAATATGACAATAAGCATCTTCCTTGGTGATGAATCTTGTGTGCTCATACTGTAAATGTTAATGTGACAACGCGTGTTTAGTGTTTAATCGAAAAAACTGCAGAATGTGAAAAAAACTGTCGCGGAACCGTGTTCTTGTGTAGCTGTTTGCAGTCTTTAAGCACAAAACTTTGCCGCTCTTTGTCACCGAGAGATAAGTTATCAGAAATTTTACAGATTTATATCAAATTTCATGAGTATTTATTTACATTTGGTAATCAAACGCCACTACGGATGCTTTAGATCGCATTTTGAGCGAGTGTTCCGTCTGCTTCTGAGGCTCTTCAAGTAAAGGTGGAATTAATTAGCTGGTCCCTGAATGCGATCGACAAAATATTTTCACCGAGAAGCGGAGCACCTGGCGAACCGTGCAGCCCGGACGCAACTTTTGCTGCTGGCTACGTTCGGGACGCGTGGTCGAGATGGCAAGTTCTTTGTCTGGCGACACTATCCCTTGAAGACGTGGAGGATGTTTACCTTTTTGGATTTATGGTGACGGGATTTCTCCTAATTGGAATGGGAGTTGCTCTGATCTACCGCAAAGTAAGCGAGCTGGGAGCGAGGAAAATGCGCTGCCTAGCACTGAAATTATTATGGAGCGCCTCGGTGGGGTATCAGAGAATGGTGAGCTGCTCAAGAAGACTCTGGGATCATCTGCAGAAATGCACAGAAAGATGGAGGCTGTTTTGAGTCAGTGTGGGGAGTTTGTGCGTTTGACTGTGGACTTGGGCAACAGACAGTACGAGAGGATGGGAGAACTGGTGGCTCTGAAGCGTGAATTTAAAAATTTACAAAATGAATAGCAGATCAATCGAAATTGCATTTTGCCCCTGATAAGGACATCTGGACTCTGCATTCCACCCACCCACCCCCCCTCCCTCTGCCACAGGCTGCCTCCTGCATTCATTAACCCCTTCTTCCCCCACCTCTCATCCCCCCCATTCCCATGAAAGAATTCCTACGCGTTTCAAGCGTGTCATGCTATAACCCTGATGTTTATTATTATGTCTGATGTCATCAATATGTATCTTTTCTGTGTTAATTTTCGAAGAAGGAAGTGGAGTTGGCAGCGCGATGCACGTTGCAGCAGCTCGGGACACTTTCTCTCCGAACTTATCTTGTTGTTATTCTATAACAATGACAATAAATTCATCTGAATCTGAGTGTTTTCAAGTACTTGCAGCCTCTCTCTCTCTCTCTCTCTCTCTCTCTATATATATATATATATATATATATATATATATATATAGTGGCTATATTACAAACAGGAAAATCAATTTGGCATCAGTTACCAGTCAACTGGGAGCCCTAATTTGGTGCTCACTAAAACATGAAGACAACAAACAAGGCAGCATCAGTCATGTATTAACTAGGTGTTCTGGTACCAGTCAGTCCATGAACTCGACCATCGTGATCAGTTGTCAGGTGACCGTGCACCCCCGTTTACTGAAAGCCATCACACGAGCAGGAGTAACAAGGTAGGTATCATATATCAGCATATATCAGTTGACTGTGTGGTCTGATTTGTGATCAGTCATCACCTGAACTGAACTACGAACTCAAGTTTCAGTTATCAGTTGACTCCACGCTCCAGTCTGGAGTTGGCCATCAGACAAACGGGGCTGAAAAGTTGTCAATCAAGTGGGTTGCCCTGTGCATCTTCAGTTTGAAGAATGGATGCACGCAGGCAGTGACCAAGCCAGTCATCACTTTGTCAACACAGGCGTATGTGCGAAGAAAATAAGGCTGGAACAGAACCTACCAGATGCAGAGTCGCTGCACTTCCTGAGAGTGGTCATTGCACTCATATACTCTTTGCCCAGAAAGTCTTTCACGCTGGAGCCTGTACGAATCCTCTGGAGGCACTTGGTGGAGTCCTTGAAGAGGAGGTTTCTCCCTTCTGATTTGAACAGCTCAAAGAGGTCCTTTTTGGATCCGCTGAGGCCAAATAAACCCTGCAGGAGAAGGTGCACGTGACAAATCAGGAGGTGTGTGTGTGTGTGTCTGTGGTAAGGGTCAGGCGCTCAGAGCAGGGCCTGTGTGTACAGTATATGGTTTTAATATGGTGCTGCATGGAATTTTCTGGGTACCCACCTCCTGCTCTATCAGGAATTCCAGCACTTGGGACTGCAGCTCTGGCCGTGTCATCACTGCATGTGCAGGCACTCTGGCCAGGTTACAGCGCTGATACTGAGCCAGCGGTGCCCTTCCTGGGGCATATGGACACAGCAACTCATAGTCATCAGACTTCAGGCCTGCTGCCCAGGAGAGGCCCGTTTCTGAAGGGGGTAATATTAGGATGAAATATTAGGATGGTGCACACACACACGGACACACACATACCCTCTCTCACACACGCGCGCACACACACATAGACACTCATTCACACACACATACCCTCTCACACACACACACACACACACACACACAGTACTGTGCAAAAGTTTGACCTCAAATATATTATAAATATAAATAATATATATACTTTGTTATGTACTTTTGTAACATAATAATATATATAATATAAAAATATATAATATAAAATAATATATATAATATTATAGTATACTTGTTTATATATCTTCTATTCTTCTATCTATAATATATTTGAGGTCGATGTCTGTCTGTCTGTGTCTATGTACACGTTTTTCTCCTACATTTCTCAACCGATTATCACCAAATTTGGTGTGAATATCCACTCGGACACCCGGAAGGACTTGACGTTGCCCGATTTTTGAAAAACGGTCATGCATGCAAAAAAAAATGGCAATTTCACTCCGAGTAGCGGGTAGCAGCTAGCATATATATATAATGTGAATTTTTCGCATGACTGATTACAGTCAAAGTCAATGCAAATGCGCAATAGTCGGACAGGGTTTTAATATAGCTCCGTGTCCGAAAGTCATAAAAGTTCTAATTTTTTTGAGTATTCCAGGAATTATTAGACTTGCTAACTTGGCCATGTTTGTGTTCGACCTTCAAAAACTGCAAATTGATAGCTATCGATTTTTCTTGGTCTTTTTAGCCTATTCGTCTGTTTTCTTCCGTTGAAGATAGACAACTGTCTTTATTCGGTCTTTCTTTTGAAAATTAGTTAGATGGATTGAACAGATTCAAGCTTTATTTCCACAGCTGAGATAAAATAGTGCGTGGGCAAATCAATTCTATGACCATTGACAGCGTGAATAAATTATCACATGCAAGATCAAGACTGCCCGACACGAAATGCAAAATACTCCATGTCCAGCAGCATTGTATTGATTGAGCAAAGTATTGATATGAGAACAGATTTATAACGAAATAAAGAATAAAACTATATTACCTACAAACAAAACATCCAAAAAGGATGACCCGCAAGTAAATAAATCGCAGTGTTCATGGATGTTCTGTTGTTAAAACGTTTCTTTTTGTTCTTTATTTCGTTATCAATCTGTTCTAATCGTCCTCTTTTTTTTTTTTTTGGCTGTCAGACGGAGGCATTGTACGTTGTCCCGCGCCAGTGTTGACTCACTTTATTGAGTAGAGCTTAAACAGAAACATTGATTGAAATTCTCGGTACACATCTTGAAGAACTGAGCCCTCTTATCTAAACATTCACGTTTAATATTTAAAAGGGTCAGTAGATTTGAAGAAATTAAAAACAATAATCGACTGTCGGACGCGGAGATATATTAAAACCCTGTCAGACCTTCGGACAGGAGACACTGCGTTCAACGCAATCTGTCGTGCGAAAAATTCATTTCGCATCCAGTGTGGAAGCAGCTTAATACTAGGCTACTATTGTCACTAAGGTTTTATCGTCTTTAGTGGGGGAAAGGAATACAGCCTGATTGCTATGATGTCATACTGAGTTAAGATCACATATTGAAAATAAATGTGTAACGTATCTTTCATTGTTGTCCATGCATGTGTAACCGGGTGGTTAAAAAGCACTCGCGTTCTAGTAGGCCACTCGGAATGTATGCTTCCAAGTATTTTTTTATAGAGGGTCCTACTAGCTTTTGACGAGGATATCTTGTAGTGATGGCAGAGTGAAGCTTTCTGAACCAGTGAAGCTTTCCAGCCAATTGTATCGGAAAAAGGTTCATTCAATCAATGCCTCGAACTCCATAATGACCTCTGCTGTTCAAAACTTGTAGTGCAGTATGTTTGAAATAGCCTATCGGTATATTTTGGCCCAGTCTCTGTGGGTTGAACATGGTTATGAAAACTTGAACCAATAAATGATCTAATAAATACACGGATTCCTATTTGAATAAAACTGTTGTTTTTCCAGTTTTAATTGTGTCCATATTTGCGTAATAAAAATTATAGCCTGTCTATTACCAACCTTGTAATGGGAAATCAAATTAAAGTGCTCCCAGATCTCAGAGCGACCTCTCTTTGCTACAGGTTCCATTATAATCTGCTGTTCGCTACGACTGACTCGCAACACTGCTTTCGATTACTTCACACCCACAAGCGCGCGCCCTGTTTCGCACATCTTTGAATCAAATCGAAGCGGTCACGTGAATGTGAGCTAGAACGAAAGCTTCGGACGTCGCTGATCACGTGATCAGCAGTGAACGAACCAAGCACCGATACATTTGCTTCGCCTTAAACTGGTTCATACTTTGACACAAGCTTTGAAGCAGGAGGGTCGGAGGTAACAACACTAATATCTTGTAGGATTACGGATATCAGGAATCATGCCAGCTAAGGGAAGTTGCAGAGAAATCTATACTAAGGTAAAATGGTTATTTCTATGTCCATCAGATAAAAATAACGTACATACCCAGTACCTACGAGTGTGGAAGGTAGAATAACGCGTTATTGCGGGATGGCGTATTATTTTGTGTATGGGGCATGCTAAATCATTAGCTTTCTTGTTTTCCACCTGGCCGTATTGCTAAATGTATATTTGTCAAGATGTACAAACTGTGCGTTGTTGGCGGTTTTTATTTTGTGGGACTTACATACTTTGTTGTAACTTTGGACTGACATTTTAAGGTTGACTAAGCGAATGTTTTATTAGATCGCAGTTTGCGGTTGAAAAGACCTGCTAAAGTGAAGTAGCCAGAAGGAAAAATGGCCCATTCTAGCATGCGGCTACGAGTGAGTGGACTTGGTTTTATGCACAGATTTCTTTATTTTATTGTTACTGATGTTAAATGTCAATGCGTGTAACATCCTTTTCTTTTGTGCTGCTTTATTTAATCAGAGTCCACTACTGTATTTCATTTAAGGAGGAAGGAATTGAAACACTGAACTGACAGGGTGATTCAATTGGTACAGTTGGCTATAAATTGTTGGTTTCCATTATTCTTTGTTTTTTTGGGTCTATACTGCAAATCTGTACAATGTGAAGAGACTCCGATTTAAATGACTCACACTTGCAGAGTTCATATTCTCCTAACGACCGCTGTGCTCCTATTTTTGAGGCAGCATTCAGAAATAAAAGAAACCCCATAGAAGTCTGTGTTGTCCTGTAATTATATGATCCACAGGAACTATCACACATGTTAATCGCAAAATTTTAAGCAGCAACAGGGTGTAATTATAGGAACACGCTATCCATCGTTTCTCTTACCAATGAGCAACCGTCATATTTCATTCCAACTTCATAAGTTTGAATGATCTGACGTAGTTTCGTTTTGAAATTCCATTTAAGTTCGTTAATGGTAATAATTCACGAATGCCCTAGCTAGCCAGCTAACTCATATTCGTAATGCTTAATATAGACGTAAGCGGTGCAGAAAACATGCCTGAAGCAGCAAAGTAAAATGCATCATGCATATATAGGACAGAGGATTCTATATTCCAACAGATTAAAGGTGAGGAGAGGAGCTCATTTGATTGGTGAAGATTTGACTTGGCTGTGTTATACCCAAACAAGCCTTCTTTGCCACTTGCACCGGAAGGAGGGACAGAGGCGGGACAGAGGAGTACTTGCGCCAGGCTACGCCGGGCACAAAATTGCAACATACGCCTAGACACACCCCGTTGGCGCGGTGCACCCCCCATTCGCCGCGCCTGGTCTACGAATTTAGAGTCCAATAACTTTTTAAAACGAGACCCACCTATTATCCCAACTATATCCCTAGACCAAATATGCAGATTTATCATTTTGAAATTCAACTGGGACATTACTTACTATTGATGTTTTCTATAACTGTGGTGTGCTTCACAAAGGCTACATCGCCACCTCCCTCAACCAGGCATCTGCTCAGAGTGAGAAGGAAGTTACACACATACAACACACAAACATCCCACACAAATCATATACACACAAAATCCATACATCAACACACAGACACACACATTACATTCCAAGAAATGCATGATACAGCCGTAGACGATATATAAAGATGGACAATGTGTCTTCACGTCCTAACACTGTACAAAAATGGAGCCAAGATATCCGTCATACGGACGCTGTCAAGCACATCCCTGAGCTTTTTATTCAGCCTAGCTATTGTTAGACAAGAGACTGGGGGCAATTGGCTCTACAATATCTCGTTCGTAAACGTGACCAAATGTTAGGCCTTTTGAAAGCATCATTCTACCACAATTGAAAGCTTAAAGAGTGAGCTAGTTGTCATGGTTATGGTTTTTGGTCATGTTTATGTTCATGTTCTGTGTTCATGATTTTGTCTTTTATTTATTCTTTTTGGTTATTGTAATACTCAGGTTTTTAGTTCATTCCATTTCTCAGTTTCATTGCACTTTTCTCCCCTGTCTTGTGATCGAGTTGGTTCGGTCCGTCTTCCCTGTCTGCGTGCCCACTGACTTGGGGTGATTTAATTGAATTCTGGTGTTTAAAATATTCCTTCGATTCTCGTTTTCTTCCTTAGTCTTTCTGTTCTGATTTCTAACAAGACTAATATTTGTATTTTATATCACAGTCTACTAACACAACTAATCCATATATATAAGATTACTAACTTACTAACGAGCACTCTAGTTTAAAATGTAAATGTAAAGTTGCACCGCTACTAATTTAGACTAATTCCCTCTCAGCAATCGCCCTGTTCTAATCTCCGCCTCTCAGCTGTTTCTGTCCTTTCCTGAGTTTCAGCGAGATCTCTCGCACGTGCTTAATCACTCTCCTGCGCTCGTTATCTGTGCACGTAGAACTCCTGGACTGGAGCTGTTTAAATGTTTGAGGCTGTTTGTGTGATTCCAGTTCGTGTTTTGTCTTTCGCCAATTTTCATGGTTAGGGCTTCCCTCATGTGATTCTCCTGTTGTAATTAGACTGATTCTCTACACCTGATTCCTGTATAGCATGTGACCTTCCCTGTGTGTATTTAAGCAGTCTTTTCACTCACAGCTCTTGTCAGAACGTTGATCAATATTTCTTTGTGCAGAGCGCCTTGTATGCCATTGAGTATTGTTTCTCTTCTACTGGATTGTCAGACTTTGATTCTTGCCATTGCCCTTTTTTGTATTGTTTTTGTCTTTCTGGATTTCGGCCCATTTTTGTGTGACCACGATTTATGTGTTTGGATGCCCTGTATATGACCCTTGGCTTTGTTCATCGACTACGACTTTTGGCCTATCGTTTTTTTGTACCTCTGCTCATCTGTCTTACTGGTTCTGACCCCTGCCTGTCTATTCGACACTGTTTTTGGATTTCGTATTGTGGTTTGGCAATTCTTGTGTTTTTTGGCTTTTACTCAGACTCAAATAAAGGCATTCGTTTTTTGGATTTCCCTCTCTTGCGTGTGGTTCCTGAAAGCACCGTCACAGCTGTAATATGAGGCTGAATATGTTTGATGCTTTCCTCATCCATTGTAGTAGCTTACTATCAGTTAGCTAAAGAACTAATGCACTAACTATATTGTACTATCTCATACCACCCATCTTCAAAGTTCTTTCTTCACTATCCTTCAAAATAAGGTAACTAGCCAAAGTCTGTGGGTAAATGGACTCCCTGCTATGAAACGTTTTAACATCAGTTCTAACCACCTCTGAATTTTAATTTACTAGCTAGGTTGCTTGCTAGCTAACCGTTCTTAACTAGTAAAATACTATTAGTGTTAAACATAGCTTTGCTGCTATTAGTACATAACACAATGCTTTGACTCAAGAGATTTTCTCAATATGTTTCTGTTGCTACCAAAGTTACAGTGACCAGTTATAGAATATTGCTAAAATGGGTTGCTAGCTAGCTAGCTAGCTAGCAAACTAGTTTTATGTATTGGCCATAGCATCGCTGCAAATAGTACGACAGAGATGCTAAGTCTCACGCATTCGGTGTAGGTCTTACGCATTTTTTAGGCTTGTTCAACGTAGTCCGCAATTATTCATTGAACGCTTAATGAGATTCTCATGCGAAATTAAAATCCTTGTGCATTGAAGTTTCCATTTCACTTGCGTAAAGGTGCAGCTCACTACAAGTAACATGGAATGCGATTACGACTCCAGACTCCCCTTGCTTCTCTTTACTAAGGGATTGGAAACAATGCATGTGTTTCATGATTGTTTAAATTGTTTTAATGAAATAAGACCATTTGAAATGTTTTTAGGCAATTCAGTTGCTTTTAATCCCTCAGTAAAGACAAGCCTGAAAATTCCTGAGTCATAATTGATTTCCGTGTAATTAGTGGGGAAATCCACCGTAATGCATGTGAAACTGATTAACTTGATGCACAATGACTTAAATTCGGCGAGTGAATTTTATCAGTGTGCTTTGATTGAATAATTGCTGACTATGGCACAGGAACGTGAATGCCACTATGTTCAGCGCAAAAAAAATTTTTCAGTCAATTTTTGTCGGACTTTCAAAATCACCATGGGATATACACAGATATCCTGGGACCTGCAACCTATGCATGTGTGATGGTAACATTATATCTTTTCACGACGGTTGCATACGAGCACAGAAGAATTTCCAAAAATGAGCCAGTGGGCGACGTTTTCCAATAATATCGCTGTCAAACATGTTTATCAATCATGATATTTTCATACCCAGAATCCCATGTTTTTATGGCCACAGCATTGCCTCAAATGGATCTAGTTCTTGTTCATCATTTTATGCTCATTTCTTTGTAATTCAGCTATGAACAACTCATTACATGCAGAGGCTGTAATGGCTGGTTAGAGCGGAGCCTCAGATGCCGCGGCAGGTGAAGCTGCATCAAGCAGAGAGCCGACGCAGCTGAAAGTGATTGAGCTAAGAGCGGAAAACAAGCTTGGGTTTCTGAACAAATGAAAGGCTTAAGAGCCAGAAACGAAGCGAGCAACCAGATAGATTAAGAAAACTCAATAAGAGAGAAAACTAAACAAGGCACCTAACAATAGTGACAAATAACCTCAAGAAGCTAAGCTTCCCAGAAACAAAGAAAATATATGTAAATAGGCGAACCCCGGACTAGAAATGTATCGAGCCGAAGTGAGCAAAGTCATATCAAACACTCCAGCGAAGGAGGCGTGGCGACTTCCAGCTTAAATAGACTCTGGGAAGGACCGTTCTGGAGTGATCAGTCAGCTGCTTAAAAAATCAGATGTGGAAAGAAAACAATGTCGTCAGGGACGAGAGTAACAAAGAATGCAAAAAGCGCATGACAAACCATGACAGAGGCAAGAGACAGAGAGATGCAGATGGGGACTAACCTTTTAAATTCTAACTATTAATTTTGTTTTCTTTCATGCAGGTTCAAAGGCAGAAAAGGCGTTTATTTCATATTGTAAGAAAGTGACGCCAATATATTCCATACCAGCTAGTTGCAGTGCTTCACTGAAGCTACATCACACTTACGTTGAGAGAAAGTTTTAAACCCAGGATGCCATGTTTTTATGGCCACAGCATGACATCAAATGGATAATGTGTATAGATCTTGTACATCATTTTATATACATTTCTCTGTAATTCAGCAGGACATATTTAGGAGTGCCGGATGCCATGGGATCTCTACGAGAATTCAAAAGAGGCTCAAAGTTCCAAAGTCTTGAACGCAGCAACTGTATATGGAGCTGTAGGTTTTTTGGGGTCAATGAAGAGGGAGATGGTGAATGAGAACAGGATGGAGTGAGAGGGAGACTCAGATGGAGTGAGTAAGAGAGATGTTTTACTTTTTTACTTTTTTGTTCTTAATTAGCTAGCCCGAGGAGGATGGGCTCCCCCACTATGGCCGGGTTCATCCTGAGATTTCTTCCCACTGGGGAGTTTTTTCTCACCACTGTTGGAGGATTTTTCTCCCTACTGGGAGTTTTTTTGCCTCATTTGCTGTAGTGGGGAATTGGCTGGACACTGCCTTTTTATTTCTTTAAACTCTCACTGTAAAGCGTCTTTGTGACAGTCTCTGTGAAAAGCGCCATACAAAATAAATTGAATTGAATTGAATTGAATTAGATGACGAGATGGATGGCTCGTGTGCAGCTGTAGAGGCTGGGGCCCAATCAGTCGCGGGGTACCTAAATGCTCCAGCGTAGCCGTAGAACAATTCTTGCGAGCTCGCTTTACACTTGTGGGTCTTGAAGGGGCTGTTGTCTCCAACGCACAGATTGCAGAGATTGGACTTCTCATCGGCTCCCGGGGCGCAGCTCTCGCTGAAGTAGGCGGCTGTGAATCAAGGGGCGCAAAGTGTCACCCCAAAATCCTCCACTAAAGAAGCAGTGGACCCCCCCCCACCCATCCCAACATCCACACTCTCTCACCAAGCTTCGGGCTCCACTGCAACTCGAGTACCCACAAACCCACATTTCAGAATCAGTGACCATAGGAACGATCGCAGTCTCATCCTGACCCATCATGTGTTGCCACTACCTGACCAAGCGTCGATATATGACGCAAAAGGACGCTTTAGGCATTCTTTTTGATGCCAGTTTAAAATGAACCCTACCCCCTAATCCCCTAACCCTGAAGCCGAACCCTAACCCTAAGCGTCAAATAAAGACTCCAAAAGCTTCTTTGTCCATTGTATCAATGCTTGGCTTGGTGGGGTGACTGTGTGACGGGTCGGGTTGAGAATGTGTTGGAGGAACAGCCGTTCCACATCTAATTGTTTTAAACAATTTCATCTCACTTGAATCACATTAATTTATTTCTCTAAGAATATTAATCTCTTGTGGTTAATGAGCGAGCATTTTTAATGCTCAGAAATGACATCCACAAATCTTCACAGTGATGCCTGTGGAGTGCTGGTCAATACACCAATACAGGTGCTGGTAAAATCAACAGAAAAGTAGCATGAGAGCTCTGTAAATCTCCAGACTAACGGTTTCTTTAAAGACTGGGCCAGACTCGGATTGATTACTCTCTGCAAGCACATTCAGAGCGGCAGTTCTGCGGTCATTACCATCTTTCCCACCAAAGCAGCTGTCAGTCCCTGTTGTAGAGTTTTGACTTACCATGGTCACCTTAAATAAATTTCCTGTTTTGTGACCGATTGCACCTACAATTCAGGGACTCAGTAAGTGCACCCATTTTGCTTTGGAGACGCACTCAGCAAAGTGCCACTGCTGAGATAACATTCATGCATATGAAGACCACAAAGGTAAAAAAAATCTGAGTCCAAACTTTGTATATATTTTTGTATATATTATATATTATCATAATATTTATAATAATAGATAATAATATTAGAAATTATTATAATATTTTATATTATATTTCATATTTTTTCAGTGCTTTGTTTCTAAAATCATTTTGAATTTTTAATTCATCATTTCTCTACAACGTGAAAATGTGAACATTTTTCCATTGTGGTCTTCGTATGCATGCAGCTAATTACTCCTCAAACTAATAGGAATGACGGAGATCAACGCTGTTGTAGTTGTGGTTTGGATTTCAAAGTAACTGCCATTTCTCAGGCATAATTTTGGGAAATTTTTTCCACACACACACACACACACACACACACACACACACACACATACACACAGAGACAGTCTCCTCAGCAGGAGTTATATGTCCAGGGGTTAGAAAGTATAAGTCCTGCCTTATATTTCCTTCACCCATCCACACTCATTTCAATGACTGGAGGAAGAATTACACTGTTTGGAAAACTGGGTGATAGAAACAAAGCACAGGGATGGACCTTTCGCTTTTCTGAATGTCGATCCTACACTCGCTTTAGGCCTGGTGACTCACAGAAGTTGCAGCTCTTGGTTTTCTCGTAGATCAGGCCCATGGGAATGTTCCAGCCTGCGGTGCGGCCCAGTCCTGTGTGACAGGACTTCTTTCCCTTCAGATCGGTCCAAGAGAAAGATGAGGTCTTCCTCACCACGGCAACGGCAAAGTAGGAGGAGGGCTCTGGAAGGGGGGGTGGTTGAGATCAGAAGTCAGAGGCTAATTTTTGTTTCCTAACACATCTGTTGCACTTATTGCCCATTTCTGGTTTCACTTCCTGGATTAGCATAAACTGCAGGGTCCTTGAACACTGAGACAGTGATGCCCACTCAGCTCACCTGATGTTCATGTGAATCCCTCAAATTACCCTGGACGTTCTGCACTTATTCCTGCATTTACACCCTGACTAAGAGATCGAGTAGGATTTACAAGCCATTAAAAATGTCCCACTGTCCGAATACTCAAGGACCGGCTCCAGTGACCTTTGGTTTTCACTTTTTGTACATTACAGTGAAAGTCTTGATGAAGTTAAGAACACACGCAGCACTGCAGGAAAGCAAACAAAGACAGAACACTGACCTGCATCCACACCACATTTATCTGTGAGGAGAAAAAACCAAGAGGCATCATTCATATGCTCAGCCTTCATAAAACACAAAAAATGGCAAAAGGCATATTAGCACAGCATCACAATGCACAACAGCACACAACAACGTGGTGAGGGTCGCATCTGCCTCATGACAGCCTGCAGCATACTGGGTAATAAAAAAACTATATATATATATATATATATATATATAAATAAAGTGGCCAGATAGCAATCAGCACGTACAACCAACATGTAGAAAACGTCCGGCTTTGGGTAGATGCGTCAGCCACATTACAGCAATCTCAGAGTGTGTGTTTGGGGACGGCTCATATGAATAAAGTGGTGTACACTGACTAGAGGTGTGAGGTGAAGTGGGTGGACGTTCCTTCAGTCTTCCGTACCTTCGTCGTACTGTTCCGCCATGACCGGCACCAAGCCACACTTTCCCGCGGTGTAGACTTCACCGCCGTCCATCGCCATGGCGTCTGCCTCCTTACGCTGCGAGAGAGAAGAAATGATCAGTCTAACTGGGGGAGGGACCCTCGGCACAACTGGCTGCTCATTACTTCGCGGCCGGATGGAGAGTGACTAGGCAACTCCGCTAAGATATCACACCACATTATTCAAATTATCACTAATAATAATAATAATAATAATAATAATCATAGTTCCAAGACTGTTATTGTCGGGGTAGTCAGGGAAGATGATCGTCCACGACTTATAAAATGCCCTATATGGCAAGCAGAAGATACAGCCTCGGACAGTCAAGTCCACCTCCTGGCCTTCATGTGGCGGAATTGTTTAGAAGTAACAGGAGAATGGGCGAAAGGCGATTCTCTTGCATCTCAAATAACCAGCGCTCCGGACAGGTTGCATTTGTTAGCTTTGGTGAGCAGTTAGCCTAGTACCACATTCTGCGCACCCGATCGCAATCCAGTGCTGCTGCGGATCTGCACTCCCACTTAAACTCATTCATATCGACCTGAAAACACCGTATAAAATTTATAAAATGTCCACATCAAATCGGCGAGAACCATTCATATCGAAATCTCTCCACCCTATTAGTCGTCATGGTATCGTACACACACTTCCTGGACACCTGCACCTTCGTTTGGCGCATGAGCAGAAAACTGTTAATTTTGTTGATCTGTTCATTTAGTTTACGTTAACGTTCTTATTTTTCGAACAGAAAAGGTTTTATCCTACCTTGACATGTTTCGACGGGATACTCCCGTCTTCTTCAGAAGAGTCACCGATGTTACCAGTGACGCGTCTTATCAGCTGATGTTAGCGAGGCGTGGCCGCCCTGTCAGATTTGTTCATTTGAACTTGTTCAGTTCATTTAGTGTTCAATGAACCCTGACCATTTCCGGTCTGCTTGAGTAAATTTAATACGTTGCAATTCACATCGCACTTACGTAATCTGGTGCTGCTCCGGTTCTGCCCCTGAGCTAAGCCACCTCCAGAGGTGGTTTAAATTACTCAGGGGTAAACTATGCCACAGTAAATTACTCCTCCGTAAATCAATTCACATCAAACTTTAATCTGGTACTGCTCTGGAGCTGCTGCAGTGCTGATACAGATCAAACTGTCAATCTGAAAGGGGCAGAGGGAGAGGGAAAACTGATCACAAACCAGGGCAGATGGGGCTCTTTAGTCTCGGAAGACACCCCATCTAGTTACGTGGGAACATAGAAGTACCCGCGCTGTTATCCGGCGGGCGGTAAGACCACTGGGATGAAAAGACCCTTAATTCTGTTGACAACAATCTAGAACGCATCTGTCCAGCATCTGGTGGTTCCTAGTAGGAACCTCTGCATCTGCAGGCATCCTACGGCAAGTTATTCCGGAGGGCAGCTGGGGCTATCTGAGCCTTGGGTGGCAACCCAGCTAGTACTGATGGCCGGATGAGGTGACTTACTCTAGTTTCAAAACACGTATATATAAACCCACAAGGGGAGTAAATCCCTATAACAAATCACGCTAATTTTTCTTTTCCTTTCTTTCTCTAAATATATAAATTTGGCATCTCCAATCCTACTCGAATCTGGAATGCCCAACTGGTGAACTATGTACAAGGCTTGCTCGTGTGTGACCCCTTGCTGCCAATTCAGGAGAGTGCAGTTCGCGGCTCTCCTCCGAAGTACGCCCCTGTCAGCCACTGCTTCTTATACACTCATTGGTTGAATCTTTGCCAGTTCAGAACAAGGGCGGAGGATACCTGGACATGAACAGGCTTAGAGTCTTCCTGACAAGCGCCCGTCTGGCCTACAGGAGGCGCTTGAGCAATGAACAAGGCAACTATTATTTTCCCTTCCTGGCAACCCTAATTTTTCTAATGATGGAGAATAATCAGCTTCTAGACAACAGCGTTAATGGGCATGTTGACCCAAGTCTCGGACCCGTGCCCGGCAGGTGGGGAGCCAGAGCTCTGCAGGTCGTAATCCAGAAAAATCGCAATATGCAAAAATTTGCAATATGAACAGGCTGCATGGCAGAAATGGTCAACTGGTGAATATAAGGTGGCAATCGAGTGTAATGAATGCGTTAAAGCGGAGGGGAGCAGAGGGGTAGGAATGAGAACAGTCGAGCATTGGGAATCTAAGGGAATATTCCAAATAACTGAAAATGGTCTTATGAGTCAGATCCATATGGTATTGAGGAAAAAGTGGTTGACCGATCCGCAAACTGAGGCAATCAGAGTTATAGTACAAGACCAGGCAGGGCAGGAGGTTGATGTTGATGCTGCAGAGGTAGAAAACCACACGGGAGTTATAGTTTGAGTGAAAATTGGAAAACATACTAACGGCGAGCATATCCTCGCAGAGACGGTCGATAGTGATGAGCCCGATATAGCTGAAGACCAGCTTAGCTTACTGAACAGGTTGATAAAAATAACTGTCGCTGTGGACAGTACAGAACCAGTCAACCTTAGATGTTATGATTGCGCTAAAGTGAAAATGTCTACTGAGAGAGTGAACCAGGTGTTGAAGTTTATCCCAACATGACTGAAAGTGGGATTTATTGCATTCCGCTTCGGTTCTGGTAGGTGAGTTAGGAGGAAAGAAAGAAGGGAGGAAAGGTAAGAAGAAAGAGCCATGGTGGGAGAGAAGGATTGAAAAAGATATTGCTATTTTGCATAAAGATCTCTGCAGGTTGGTGGAGTGGCCCAAAGGTAACTGAAGCGTAATAAAGAGTCAACCAAGAAAGAGTTGCAGCCAAAGTATGAGATCAAGAGATATGGTTTATGGGCAGTCATAGAAACTGTCAAGCAGAGGATAAGCGCTAAAACCATCAAAGTAACCAAGAGAGTAGAGCAATACCAATTAACTCTGTGCCTGAAAACCTCCAGGCTCAAACCACTCCGCAGCAAGAGGGAATTACAGTCATGACTAAAGATTTGAAGACACAGGCTAAGACACTGCTGAGCTGGAATGCAGCAGGCCCCGATGGCAGACAGGGACACTGGATAAAGTTGTTTAAGACGGCACATGACTGGATCGGAGAGCAGTTGGATGAGTGTTTGCAGAATGGTAATGTACCCAGTTGGATGGTAGAAGGAAAAACTACACTGGTCATGAAAGATGGGGAAAAAGGTAAGGTTGCAGGAAACTACCATCCCATAGCATGTTTGAACCTACTCTTGACAGTTGTCTCAGGAATTTTTTCCAAGAAGACTTACGGTTTTTTTGCCAAAAGTGACCTATTACTGGTAGAGCAGAAGGGTTGTTGAAAGGGTTCGAAGGGTACGAAAGACTGTCTTGTCATTGGCAAGATGGTCCTGAAAAATTGCAAGAGATATAAGAAGAATCTTTGCATGGCCTGGATAGATTTCAAAAAGGCCTACGAAATGCTGCCGCACTCGTGGATACTGGTGACCTTAGAGATGTTCGGAATCGCAAAGAACTTGATAGCCTTGATGAGGAATTGTATGCCACAATGGAAAACAAGACTGTTTTCTGGAACTCAGCACTTTGCAGATGTCAATGTCAGGAGGGGAATCGTCCAAGATGACTCCTTTTCCCCAATGATATTCATAGTCGCTCTCCTCCCACTCTCCATGGTACTGAATAAGTCTGGGAAAGGCTACCAGCTCAGAAAGAATGGGCTAAGTCTGAATCATCTCCTTTGCATGGATGATTTAAACCTTTTTGCTCAATCAGAAGGGGAGATAGATACACTTGTGGAAGCCGTGCAGTTGTGTAGTAAAGACATTGGCATGGGATTTGAGATATCTAAGTGTGCTGTACTCACCATGAGAAAGGGTAAGAGGGCTGTGTAGAGGAATAGAGCTGCCTAATGGAGAACACATGACTGAACCTGATCAGGGTGGGTAGAAGTACTTGGGTATTCTTGAATTACACGACATATTGCACACTAAGACGAAGAATGAAAAGTCATTCATAATGATGACAACTTGCCGAAATTGAACGTGAATTACGTCACAACCGTTTGACCGATTAGACTCAAATTTGGTTTGTGAGGTACTTGAACAATTGGCTATACGATGAAATAAAAAAAGTAGTAAAATTAAAAATTTTCGTCATTTTGTGACGTCATTTTGATGTACTTTGACCGGAGGATCGTCTACGGTACCCGTAACCTCTAAAATGGGCTACGTATGGTGAACAAAATGGCATTGGATTCAAGTCGTTATCTCAAACCAAAATGTGTTTTTGACCTTTTGCCTGATATTGACCTTGACCTTGAAGTCATTCTCACCAAAATCAATAGGATTCTGTCGAGGACATGTTAGATTCAAATGATGATGAAAGAAATATAATTAATAAGAGAGTTTAAGAAATAACCGCGTTTGTGACAAACAGACAGACAGATTAACAAACAGACAAACGCAACTGATCTTCTGATTTTGACAAGTAATAAGGTGAGAACCATGCACCTTAAACATCTAAAACTCCTCCTCATATCAAAACTAAGGGCAAGGAGCATCATCACAGTGATTAATACACTGCCTGTCCAGAAAAAAAAGTCACAGTTTGGAAATAAATGAACAAATTTTATTACTGGATCATTATTGCGGTTATTAATATGTTTCAGCTGGAAATAATCATTTTATGACAAAAGCAAGACGAATATGCACTGTAATCAAAGCTACAGGGGTTCAAACTAAATATTTGAGTGTGGGACCTTTTTTTTTTGGACGGCCAGTTGGACGGCCAGTGTATCTGGGCGGTGGCAGTGATAGTGCTGCCATTTTGAGATGGACACAGGTGGAAATTGATGAGCTGAACAGAACCAAGAGAGAGATAATGACCATGAACGGGGCAGTCCATCCCAAGGCAAATGTATATCATCTGTACATGAGGAGAGACAAGGGTGGGCGTGGCTTGATTTGCATAAGGGAGTGCATTGATAGTGAAAGAAGGAATTTGACGGAGTACCTTGCTTCAAGCAAGTAGGAACTTCTGCTGTGTGCAGCAGAGGTAGGAGGTATGAAGGGAGATCAGTGTGAGAGTGCAGAGGATTTCAGGAGAGACAGGAAATAGTGACTCAAACGCCATTGCAATATCAATATCACAGACAAACAGAAGACCTCACAGATGCAGAGAAAACCTGGCAATGGTTACTAAAAACTAACTTAAAAAATGGGAATGGACAGTTTACTCATTGCCGCTCAAGACCAGGCTCTGAGCACAAACTCAGTGAAGTACGATGTTTACCACACAAGCAACACTAATCTATGCAGATTATGTGGAGCACAAGTTGAAAATGTCGCACATATTGTTAGTGGCTGTACAGCACTTGCACAGACAGAATACAAGCAAAGACTTGACAAAGTCTGTTTGAACTAACACTGGCTCTTGTGCAAACGCTACGGCTACCAGGTGGACGATAAATGGTATCAGCATTTACCCGAAAAGGTGCTGGATGCAGACAAAAAGCAGAGGATACTCTGGGATTTTGGCTTTCAGACAGGCAGAGTCATTGAACACAGAAGACCTGATTTTGTACTATACAAGAAATGTTTATGTTCATGTTCTGTGTTCATGATTTTGTCTTATTTATTATTTTTGGTTATTGTAATACTCAGGTTTTTAGTTCATTCCATTTCTCAGCTCCATTGCACTTGTCTCTCCTGTCTTGTGATCTAGTTGGTTCTGTCCGTCTTCCCTGTCTACGTGCCCATCGACTTCGGGTGATTTAAATGAATTCCGGTGTTTAAAATATTCCTTTGATTCTCGTTTACTTCCTTTGTCTTTCTGATTACTAACAAGACTAACATTTGCATTTTGTATATCATAGTCTACTAACACAACTAATCCATGTATATAGATTACTAACTTACTAACCAGCACTCTAGTTAAATTTGTAAAGTTGCATCGCAAATAATTTAGACTAATTTCCTCTCAGCAATCACCCTGTTCTAATCTCCGCCTCTTGCTAAGCTCTCCCTGTCTTCTCCTCAGTTTCAGCTAGATCTCTCGCACATGCTTAATGACTTTGTGCTCGTTATCTGTGCACGTAGAACTCCTGGACTGGAACTGTTTTAATGCCATAAGCTGTTTGTGTGATTCCTGTTCGTGTCTTGTCGTTCACCAATTTTCGTGGTTAGGGCTTCCCTCATGTAATTCTCCCCTTGTAATTAGTCTGATTCTCTACACCTGATTCCTGTAGAGCTTGTGACTTTCCCTGTGTGTATTTAAGCAGTCATTTCACTCACAGCTCGTCAGAACGTTGATCAATATTTCTTTGTGCAGAGCGCCTTGTATTCCATTGAGCATTGTTTTTCTTCTACTGGTTTGTCCGACTTTGATTCTTACCATTACCTTTTTTGTATTGTTTTTGTCTTTCTGGATTTCGACCCATTTTTGTATGACCACGAGTTCTGTGTTTGGATGCCCAGTGTATGACCCTTGGCTTTGTTCATTGACTACGACTTTTGGCCTATCGTTTTTGTACCACTGCTCATCTGTCTTAATGGTTCTGACCCCTGCCTGTCTAGTCGACACTGTTTTTGGATTTCGTTTTGTGGCTTGGCAATTCTTGTGTTTTTTGGTTTTGACTCAGACATTATTAAAGGCATACGTTTTCTGGATTTCCCTCTCTTGCGTGTGGTTCCTGAACGCTCCGTCACAGTCATGTATCGGGGTTACAGCCTTTTGCCATTGTAGGGCTGCCTTGACCAACTTGATGTCAGCTATAACTTGCAAACACTGCAAAAGTCAACACTGCTTGGAACAGCCCACATACAGAGAAAGGTGCTGTCTGTCTAAGGTCCTTGTTCTGACTTAACAGGTTATATAACCTACCGGTACACCAGTGAACATCTGATAAACTTGTGTACTGTGCAATGTATAATAATACTAGACAGTCCGGTCGGCCAAAAGCCCGCTTCCCCCTTTTTTGCATATCCATCCATCCATTTTCAACCGCTTATCCGGGGCCGGGTCGCGGGGGCAGCAGTCTAAGTAGGGATGCCCAGACTTCCCTCTCCCCGGACACTTCCTCCAGTTCTTCCGGGGGTATCCCGAGGCGTTCCCAGGCCAGCCGAGAAACATAGTCCCTCCAGCGTGTCCTGGGTCTTCCCCGAGGCCTCCTCCCGGTGGGGCATGCCCAGAACACGTTCCCAGGAAGGCGTCCAGGGGGCATCCGATAAAGATGCCCGAGCCACCTCAGCTGGCCCCTCTCGACGTGGAGGAGCAGCGGCTCTACTCTGAGCTCCTCCCGGGTGACAGAGCTCCTCACCCTATCTCTAAGGGAGCGGCCCGCCACCCTGCGGAGGAAACCCATTTCAGCCGCTTGTACCCGAGATCTCGTTCTTTCGGTCATGACCCAGAGTTCATGGCCATAGGTGAGGGTAGGAACGTAGATTGACTGGTAAATCGAGAGCTTTGCCTTTCGGCTCAGCTCCTTCTTCACCACGACAGATCGGTACAACGACCGCATTACTGCTGCCGCTGCATCGATCCGTCTGTCAATCTCACGCTCCATCCTTTCCTCACTCGTGAACAAGACCCTAAGATACTTGAACTCCTCCACTTGAGGCAAGAACTCTCCTCCAACCCAGAGGGAACATATCACCTTTTTCCGGTCGAGAACCATGGCCTCGGACTTGGAGGTGCTGATTCTCATCCCAGCCGCTTCACACTCGGCTGCAAACCGCCCCAGTGCATGCTGAAGGTCCTGGTTCGAAGGAGCCAACAGGACAACATCATCCGCAAAAAGCAGAGATGAGATCCTGTGGTCCCCAAACCGGAGTCCCTCCGCCTCCTGGCTGCGCCTAGAAATTCTGTCCATAAAAATAATGAACAGAACCGGTGACAAAGGGCAGCCCTGCCGGAGTCCAACATGCACCGGGAACAGGTCTGAATTACTGCCGGCAATGCGAACCAAGCTCCTGCTCCGGTCATACAGAGACCGCACGGCCCTTAGTAGAGGGCCCCGGACTCCATACTCCCGAAGCACCTCCCACAGAATGCCACGAGGGACACGGTCAAATGCCTTCTCCAAGTCCACAAAACAAATGTGAACAGGTTGGGCAAACTCCCATGCACTCTCAAGCACCCTGCGGAGGGTATAGAGCTGGTCCAGTGTTCCACGACTAGGACGAAAACCGCATTGTTCCCCCTGAATCCGAGGTTCGACTATCGGCCGGATTCTCCTCTCCAGCACCCTGGAATAGACTTTACCTGGGAGGCTGAGAAGTGTGATCCCCCTATAGTTGGAGCACACCCTCCGGTCCCCCTTTTTAAATAGAGGAACCACCACCCCGGTCTGCCAATCCAGAGGCACTGTCCCCGACTGCCACGCGATGCTGCAGAGGCGTGTCAACCAAGACAGCCCTACTACATCCAGAGACTTGAGGTACTCAGGGCGGATCTCATCCACCCCCGGTGCCTTGCCACCGAGGAGCTGCCGAACTACCTCAGTGACTTCAGCCCGAGTGATGGATGAGTCAGCCTCTGAGTCCCCAGCCTCTGCTTCCTCTACGGAAGGCGTAACAGCGGGATTGAGGAGGTCCTCGAAGTATTCCTTCCACCGGCCGACGATATCCCCAGTCGAAGTCAACAGTTCCCCACCTCCACTGTAAACAGTGCTGGCAGGGTACTGCTTTCCCTTCCTGAGGCGCCGAACGGTTTGCCAGAATTTCTTCGGGGCCGACCGATAGTCCTCCTCCATGGCCTCCCCGAACTTTTCCCATACCCAAGTTTTTGCTTCCCCCACCGCCCGGGCCGCAGCACGCTTAGCCTGCCGGTACCGGTCAGCTGCCTCAGGCGTCCCGCAAGCTAGCCAAGCTCGGTAAGACTCCTTCTTCAGCTTGACGGCATCCCTTACTTCCGGTGTCCACCACCGGGTTCTAAGATTGCCGCCACGGCAGGCACCGGAAACCTTACGGCCACAGCTCCGAACAGCCGCATATATTGCATATTATCCTTTTTTGCATATAATGCAGCCAATGTTGTCGCCATGGCTACCAAAATCGATAGGTGTCATAAGTAAAGTATAACACATGTACATACCAACTATGAAAGTAATTGGTCAAAATTGCAGCCTGTGCCCAAAAAAAAAAAATCTCTGTTTTGTAGCCGTCCGACTTCGTCCGGGGGCTTCGATAAGTAATATTAGTATTATTGGAATTATTATTATTTTTTTATTATTATTATCATTATTACGAGAGACAGAAGCAGGGAGACATAGAAAAATGAAATGATGTGACAGAGTGAGACAGAATGGGAGAGAAATCCGGGGAATGAATGAGAGTGAGAGAGACGCGAGGGAGAGAGACAAGAAGAAAAAATTATAGAAAATGGGGAAGAGAGATTCAGGAAGGAAAAAGAATAAAGCAATAAAGGAGATGGCCAAATTGGGGGAAAGAAAGTCTACATTTTAAAGTAACCCAATATGCCACTGCTGTGTCCAGTGTCATGGTCTTACCATGATCTTCCCAATGCACTCGTCCACAGTGGAGGCTGTTTTGCAGTTGACCTTTGTGTTTCCAAATTCATCCCCAGAGTTGGTGGACCATGTGTCGCATTTTGTTTTCTCGTCTTTTCCCACCGCGCACCACTTCAGGCCCTTCTCTTGCGGGGTGTCTTCTGAGGAGGCCACAGATTCCGCCACACAGCAAGTGAGCGAGCAGAACATGGATACGAGTCCCACAAATACACTGTGCGTGCGTGTCACTATGTGTCAGTGTGCGTGCTCGTGTCTCACCCTTTTTTAGGGAGCGGATGACACTCATATACTCTGCTCCGAGGTACAGGAAGCTGTCTGTTTCCTGGGGAACCCGGACCAGTTTGACTGTGGAGTCTTTGAAGAGCAGGTCCTTGCCCCCGAATTCGGCAGAGGTGAACAGATCCTTTGCCTGCCACACAGAAGCACAGCAGGGTGAGAATCTGAACGTTCAGACCGCAAAAGCTCTCAAGAGGAACAGAGCAGGTCATTACATGGCCAAAAAGAGGCAAGTTCCAGCTCATCTAAAATCTCATTCTGGAAACATTAGTATAAACACGGAGTCAGTTCTCACTTTTTTCAGGGACAGCCTCCAATATTCAGGGAAGGCTTTCAACTTTGTGTGACAGAATTTTGCTGCAAGCAGTTGGGAGGTTTGGCAGATTAAGTCAGGCAGAAACTCTGCTTTCTCAGAGACCCTAACAGTGGATGATGGAGCTGAGGTCAGGTCTCTAAACGGGCAGTCAGATTCTTCAGCAGATCATGTATATGGACTAACGTCTGTGAAAAGGGCTTACCCAAGCTGTCAGAGCAATGAATTAGCTGGAATATCATTGTATGACATAGCATCAAGACCTTCTTCGGTGGACATACAAGGTCTCATCCAAACCATAGACTAAAAGGAAAGGATTGTTTGGGCCATGTAGTATACCTTTGCTAGTGGACAGGTGTCACAGTACTGCAGGATAACAGTCTACCTTGAACTTCCTAAGCTTCTCCTCGATGAAGTCACCCAGGTCAGGTTCGTTACGGGTGACCACGGCGTGGGCAGGCACTTTGGCCAGGTGGCACGTGGCATAGTCATCGACGCTCCTCCTGCTTCCATCCTTGCACAGCAGCTCATATTTGTCCTTCTCTGAATCTACAAACAGGAAACAGGAAGTGATAAAAAAGAAGCGAAGTCAGCTCTGCTCACATTGGGAGACTTAGGGTGTCTCCAAGAGGGGGTATTAACTATCATCAGAGAATGGCGATAAGAGACACACAAGTTGCTGGCATTAGCCATACCACTCATACATATTCCATTCATTGTACATGTCCTCGCTGTAGACAATGGCTAATAATGCAACAAAGGAGTGTGCAAAGGAGGTGCTGCATCCAGCACCCGTTACTTAACAAAACAAAAAAAAAATGAATGGATGTCACTTGGGAATGGCATTAGGGGCTGATTATTGCAATTGTAAATCTTTCATTCCAACAGTTCCTCATTACATGAAAACAATCTTGTCTGCTTTGATACATGGTTATTCTGCTAAAAAAAGTTATTTTTACAGAATCCACAGCAGCAGGTGTAATGTTGGGGTTTCCAATAGTTTGCGAGTTATCTTTCACATAGATTACAATGTACTCCTGCTGACTCTACTCAAGCAACTCTCCTGGAAGTCACTAAAGGTGTTCCACAAGGAATGATTTTGGGATCAATACTTTTTACTTAGATAATGGCTGTAAGGAGCATTTCTATGCTGGTGATCCAGTGTTTTGTACTCTTAGCTCCACATTCGATGAGGCATCATCTGCCTTGTAGTCGTGGTCTTACATTCCTTTGAGCACTCACTTCTGGACGTTAAACTTGTTTTAAATGTTACAAAATCTATATATAACTGAGGGATGCATCAGAATCTGAATCCATATTCTGCAAGTCTCGAGTAATGGCATTTTGCTAAATAAACTATTCATCTAAACATTTTGTTAAGAGTTCAGCTTTATATAATACACTGACCAAAACTTCCAACGCAACACATACAATTTTGAATTATTTGGTGTACATAAAATGGGATATTGGTTTTGAGCCATGATGCATCAACTGCAACTTAAAAGCTCAGAAAATTGTTTTGATTTTGTTGTGTGGGCAGCTCGTTCCGCTTGATTGCACATTGTTTAGAATTTTGCCTATCCCGTCAGGTTGAGTAGAACTCATTGACTAATTCTTTGAGAATTTGGTCAATAAATAGGCGTAGCCATAAATGGGCAACTTAAATATTCCTTTCCATTATCCTGGGTTAACGTGTGACCATGCCGCGCCTAGGTCAAAATCAGCTAGAGCGAGCTGTTGGTATGCTCACTGGTGGAATGTGGCAAAGAGGGTTGCAAGGAACCAGGGCGTCCACGTGTCGACCATATCACGTCTCTGGAGCAGGTATAATGAAACAGGAAGCACCGGTGATCGACCACGTGCCCCCAGACCACGTGTCACCACCCCTCAGCACGATCGCCTCCAGCACCTGCGCAATCGCTTCCTGCCAGCTACAGTCACTGCTGCTCAGACCAGAGGTCATCACCACAACTGGATGAGTGACCAAACCGTACGCAACCGCCTGCGTGAAGCCTACTTGCACAACCGACGTCCCCGCCGTGGTTTGGTGTTGACTCCTGCACGTCACCGCGTCCGTCTGCGATGTTCAAGGGCATATTTGGGCTGGAATGCGCTCAGGTGGAACAGGGTGCTCTTCTCTGATAAATCGAGGTTCAAGTTGAGTGTGTCTGACGGAAGACTGCATGTAAGGTGTAGGCGACGGGACCATTATACTGACGCTACCATCCTGCAGCGTGACCGCTGGGGTGGACCCAGTGTGATGGTTTGGGCTGGAATAAGCAGTAGACACAAGACAGACCTCATTTTAATCGATGGAAACCTCAGTGCGGCCCGTTACCGTGACGGCATCCTTACCCCTGTCGCAGTTCCACTCGCCCATAGCTATCGCCTAACGCTGCAACAGGATAACGTGAGACCACATGTCGCCAGAGTCTGTCAGGACTACTTGAGGCAGAATAATGTTCAGTGTCTTGATTGGCCTGCGTATTCCCCAGATTTAAACCCCATAGAACATCTATGGGATATTCTGGATCGCGGGGTGACAAGGGATGATCCAGAGCCAGCCACAGTCCAACAGTTGTGACAAGCACTCCAGGAGGAATGGGACTGCATCACAAAGGCTGAAATTCGGCATTTGATTGACTCCATGCATCGCAGAATCCAGGCTGCGTGTGACGCCAGAGGAGGCCTTACAAGATACTGACTTCGGTGATCCAGAATTACGCCTTCAAATGATGCATTGGAAAAAATGAAAAAATCTGTTCTTCATTCCTGACTCTAAAACTGTGTTTTCGATTTGAATCTTAATATTTGTTATGTATTGTTAAATTTATCGTAAGAAAATGACGTGTTGCAATAAACCCGAGTTTTGCGTTGGAAGTTTTGGTCAGTATATGTATCATACACATATATATTTTTTCACCCGCATTGACATAGGGAAACAGCTCTTACAAGTGGTAGGTTCTAAAGTTCTCTAATTCAAACTAGATTGGCTGCCACCGCTGTCAATCATCCTCACCAGTCAGTCAGAATCAATGATGTCAGCAGCCTTTGTGTTTGGAGCACTGACTGGAGTTTACACAGACTCACCAGAGAGACAAAAATCTTTTCCGCACTTGTTTTTTTTTGGGTTTCTTAAACCTGTGTTGCTTGTCCTTTTAGCGCGAGTCTGTACATTTAGTTATGAACAGGCTATGGTATTGTCTTTAGTGGGAATCTAAGAGGCTAACGTATCGTCTTTAGCCTGTTAGTGTAGTTTGCTTGCTTTGTTCTACTGTCAGGTTGTTGCCGCAAGAAAGTTTTAAAACAGTGACTGTATTTCTTTTGATTTACAGAGTGGATAGACGTTCGTGTGGGTTTCTTAAACCTTTTCAAAACAAACCCTCAGACTGCTTTCGCACAAGGTACGAATGTTTAGTACCGTGCCACAGTGCGATTTTCCCCTCTCCCTGCTGGTCAGCTTTCTCACTAGTAATGTTGTACCATACCCAAGTAGACATATGCCAAAATTCTAACACCGCGCGTTGCAGTATGCACCTAGGTTGATTTAAATGGGGAAATATACAGAAAGAAGGAGTAGTTAACTCTTGCGTGGAAAGAATTCCATATCCAATCTCCACTTTTTCTGGCTTTTTATTTGCCAGTCCTATTTTAAAAGGAGGCGCCAATATGTTTTGGGGGGTTTTATTATTGAGAAGGGGCTTTAGAATATTAATATCGCAAATGCATGCTGACACACCAACCCGGTGTGTCATCAGTAATATGGATTACCACAAAAAGCAGCGCAAGAAATATAATCTAAAAATTTTCTTGACTGAATGCTTAATGCCAGTAATAAGTAGGCCACTCATACGGCGCATAGAGATGATTACCTGAGACAAAGACATGGAGATCGCTTCGACAGTTCGGCTGCTTCTGATGTGTAGATGAATTAAATTCTCTACCTTGAATTTCTGAATTTCAGTGGATAAAACATCAAAATTGCTAAAAATGTTCCCTACATCTGTTAAACGTGAGTTCGACATCTTGGATTTGCCTGGAGACGCCTCCGCGCATTTGTACCCCGACTTGCCGTAAATACAGCCTCCGCATCACCGTTTATGGCACAGTAAAAATAGCCACTGTCTTCAAGTTTTCCAATGAATGGTTGAAAGTGATATGCCTGATACAGTCTCTGGTGTAAGTTTTAAACTCATACTTTTAAAATCAATTTTATACAATACTGCAGCATGTGTGAATAAGAAATTATGAGTGATTCATCCAGTACTACATTAACACGAATTATGTGTGCACTTTTGCATACATAGAGAAATCATTTACAGCAGTCATTTTAGGTCCAACTGACCTGAAAAAGTAGCTACTGGCTAATTTGGCACCCCCTATCCCTATACATGCAAAAATGCATCTGATAGATCCCCAAAACCAACTAGATTATGACCTGCTCTCATTATAAAATATTGCCAGAGTTTAGCTAAACAACTGGCCGCTGCTGCAACGTCTTCACGGTAAAATACCTTGTGTACAGTTTAGCTAGCAGTCCTGCCAGTATGTTCACGGTTAATTAGCAACAAAAAATTGCTTGCCGGCAGATCACCTTGGCAAAAGGGTCCAAGTCCGAAAATGATACAACTGCGCATGCGTACCAGAAGTCACGACCAAATAGCCACAGAAATGTGAAACCGGTTCAGGCAAAATTTCCCCTGGCTTTTTTTTATTCTTGATTATAATTTACCTTTTTGTTACATGTGATCAGAATTTTAAGGCTTGTTTTAAGATTCAGTGCTGCAAGGACTTTATTCAAGTTTTTTGGTGAGAACACTTGATATTATCTATTTCAATTCCTTTTATTTTGTGGTTGTTAAAAACAGCATTTCAAGATTGTGTCGATTTATAAGAATCTGCTATAGTTGATGTTTATATATTGAATAAATATCCCATAGCAACACATGATTACGTAGGCAAATTTTCAGATTTCCGATCAAATTCTAACACTGATTCAATGCAGAGCCCTATGGAATCTCACCCTCTAAACTCTACTGCTCCATTCGTGAATCTGTTACCTGTAAGGCCCTGCCATCAGTCAGTTGCTGGCCCTTGTCCGTCCACCATAAAAAAAAACAACTCCTGTTGGCCGCTGGTGGGCTGCTAGCCCCCCCTGGAAAGATACTTGCCACATGGCCTATCAACGTTTCGAGGGGAAACCCTGAGTAAGGCACCATTTATGACTATTACACTTACTGCTGGCATTAAATTCTTCATGTTACACACGAGAAGCGTGAATCGGAGCGCTTTTATTGCAAGATGGTTGGTCCACCTGCAAGCGAACAGAAACAGCTGCTCCCTCATTGCACTGGTTCCTCTTTTGAAAGCAGATTGCAAAAGATTGTCTTCAGAGGAGGAAAGATCAGAGGTCAGAGAGTAAACTTCCTGTCAAACCTTTTTCCATTCTCAAACTGAGCCAGCAGCTACAAGAAATGACCGTTATCACCTGGCTCAATAATTGCATTTGTTAGCTAATCCAGGTGATTTGGATCACAGTACTGGGGAGAACCTTTTGACCCTCTGGTCCCTGGAGTTCACTCCTCAGCTCATCTTGACCCTCAGCATCAACTCTCAGCCTTTGGGACTAATTTACCAAAAAAAGGCTAAGTGCTTAATGCTCGACCAAGAAGGCCTTAATTGAAACTAAATTTGGATTAGTATTTGATTACCTGGGACAGTCGTGTGCTTCACAAAGGCCACATAGTCGTCCCCGATTCCCTCTTCCAGGCACCTGCAGACAGAAAAACAGTGCAGTTTCTTCCTTTAGATTCTGCCAACATTGTCATGTCAGTGTTCCTGAACTCCGCGATCTAGCGACTCTTACATCAGAGAAGAGCCTGTGCTCTTATGGTGCCCTCTTTATGGGGCGATCAGGTACACCTGAGGTCACAATACCTGCACAGGGTCTGGAAAAGCAGAAGATTACTCATAATGCCCACCAGGACCAGGAAGTAATATCAAAGAGCAGACAGAGAGGGGTGAATCAGGGGTAGCTCTGCACTGGGCATCTTGACACTCACTTGAATGCACCGGAGTAGTCATAGTAAGGGTTGCTGTGGGTGCGAGAGCAGTCTTTTGAGCACAGTCCACACAGGTTCTTGTATTTGGAGTCGCCAGCCCCCGGAACACAGCTTTGTGAGAAGAACTCAGACACCGCTGCAGAGAGAACGTTACACTGATGCAACGAAAGATGTTTGAAATTATACTGAAACATGCAACACCTTAAAGATGTAATGAAAAGCGTGAACGCCATTGAGAGAAATAATAATAAAAAAATTTAATAAACTTTGTTTGTTCAAGTCAATGAAAAGTTTAAAAATACTTGGAAACATTTGAGAGTTGCAAGAGGGTTTTATAAGAAGCACTGAATCATACTTATAAATTCACAGAAAAGTGCCCTGAAACTGTTAAAAAGCAAACTGAACCATGCCAGAACCACTTCAACCATGCTGAAAAATGTGCCTAGCCCAGAAAATATACCCTGGACAGTTTGCCAGTCCAACATGAAGGAACACATGCTGTTCACTCTTGCATTCAAACCTCAGGGCACTTTAGAGTTTACTATTGGCCGTATTTTATGGGTGCGGCCTAAAAAAAAAAGAGGATTCAAAACGAATTCCACAGAAGTGGATGTGTCGCTTGCAAGGCTATTAAGCTATTTAATGTAATATAATTTCAATAGTTGCTGCGGTAAGTAAACTTCAGAATATGTTTAACTGCATTCATGTTGTATCAACGATCATAAAAAAAATTTTATTTCGATGGGAAGAATTTCTATCATTATATAGTATTACTGCACTATATAACAAGCAAAGATTGTTTCTGTCAGAAATTGTCCTTTCAGTCTGTGGGTAGCTACTGTTTGAAAACCATAGACCAGTTACAACAATCCAGCCTCAATTAAAATACATGGACCTAGCCCTGAACTGAACTTGACCGAGAGACCTTCGTAGTAAATGCCCTGTGCAAGTTTCATTCAAATTCAATCATTCTTTCAAAAGTTATTGTCCAGAAACCATCAACCAATCACAATGCAGTAGCTTCATTAAATAAGCCTGGATCTGTTCCAGAATCAAACTTGACTGAAAGGACTTTGCAGAAAACAATCTGAGTTTCATGTTAATCTAATAATTCAATAGTTGTTGTCGGAAACTATCGACCAGGCAGCAGCCTCGTTAAATATGCGCAGATCTGTCATAATCAACCTTGACTGCCAGACCTTTGTGGCCATAAGCAATCTGAGCTAGTTTCTTTCAAATCTGGTCATTCTTTCGATAGATATTGTCTGGAAAATATCAACCAATCAAAATGTATCAGCCTCATTAAATATGCACAAATCTGTTCTGAAATTGGACTAGCCTGAGAGTAGTTAGTAGGCTACAATTCTAATCCAATCATTATTCAATAGTTATTGTCTGGAAACCATCAACTAATCACAATGCAACAGCTATTTTAAATCCGCGCAGATCTGACCCAAAATTGAATTTGCCTGATTGAATTTGGTTGTATGTAAGCTGAGGAAGTTTCATTCTAATTCTATCACTCTTTCAAGAGTCATTGTCCAGAGACCTAATTCTTTAAATCATTATCATCAGGAAATTATCAACCAATCACAAGGCAGCAGCCCCTTTAAATATGCGTGGATCTGTCCCAAAAACAAACTATCCCACGGACCTTGGTTGTAAGCAATCTGAGTGAGTTTCATGTAAATCCATTTAGTTTTTCTGTAGATATTGTCAGGAAACTATCAACCGGTCAAAATGAAACAGCCTCATTAAATATGCATAGATCTGTCTCGTAATCAAACTTGCTGGAAGAACGTGGTTGTAAGTAAGCCAAGAAAGTTTAACTTTAAATCTGATCATTCTTTCAATAATTATTTTCCGGCAACCATTCACCAAAACAAGGCCGCAGCAGCTTTAAATCCGAGCAAATCTGTCCTTAAGTCGACCTTGCCCGAGAGACCTTGGTGCGTCATTAGCTGATGTAAGTTTCATTAAAATCCTTCTTTCAAAAGTTGTTGCCCGGAAATCAAGGCTACCCCGACACCACCACCGACACGTGATGGTGCAAAAATGATCCCTAAGAGTTAACTTGCTCTGCAGACTTTCACATAGATGCAGTCTGCCCTCTGACCTTTCAAGATGTCCTCAGCATCAATGCCATTCCAGGAGATCTTCTCCAGTGCGATCAGAGTTCCAATGGGGATGTTCCATCCAGCGGACTTTCCCAGGCCGGTGTGACATGACTTCTTTCCCTTCAGGTCACTGAATCCGAAGTTGGTGCCTTTCTTTGCCACGGCAACAGCGTAGTAGCAGGTATCTGAAGCTGCAGGTAAGATGGAGAAGGAAGGGGGCGGGGCAGCTTTTAAAGTTTTTCCCCGCCCACTTTCTAGCCATGTCACAAATCACATACTTTTTTTTAGAACCGCCCCATGTCGAGAAAAGTTGGGACGATGTGTAAAATGTAAATGCAAACAGAATGCAATGATTTGCAAATCATTTAAACTCAATATTTAATAGAAAATAGTGCAAAGAAAACGTATCAAATGTTGCAAATGAGAAATTTTATTGTTTTTTTGAAAAACATTGGCTCATTTTGACTTTCATTACAGCAACATGTTTCAAGAAAGTTGGGACAGGGCCTGCATGCAGCGAGCAGCTCCAGAATATACCGGATGCTACACGCCTCCAATAGTAGGATCCAGTGTGGCAACCAGTGTCTGACCATAAGGAGTCCATTGCGACATAAATTTGTATCTGACTTCATTTGAATTATTATATTTTTTTGCCCAATGGTCCAGTATCTTTAGAATAAAATGCATGGGGTTTTCAAAAATTAGCAAGAATAAAGTTCATAATAAAATTTACTTGCAGACATTGTTAGCATTTTGTTTGTTGTGATATTGTGGTCGAATATCACAAACCTTTCCAAAATTGAACGGCTTTGAGACTCTTAAAGGTGAATGCTGCTATCGACACACCATGACTGAAGTTATATGGAACTACATCACCCACAAGTCTCAGATCATCAGCTCATGCGAATGCCATCCATGCTTGCAGTTCAATTATTGTTCATAATAGCTTATCATTAACAACATGCATATTTAATAGACACAGAGTGTTTCGGTGGGGTAATTTGTTTTTTATCTCACTAAACAAGATTCAGACAAATAGTCAAATTTACTCGAAGACCCTTCTCCAATTTTTAAAAATCCGGTTCATTTTTCCCTGGAGACACCAGGCTGTTGGAACCGGAAGTGGAAAAATGCCAACAAAACTGCGTTAAAAATGAGAACAGGGGTTTGACTCTCTATTACCATACTGGGTATTACAGAGTCACTTAACCATCAGGCTATGAAGATCACCTGGCCACCAGTTCAGCGTTACCTTTGACTGTATTGCATTGTGCATACACCTCAATCACTGCTCTGGCTGTGTACAGTGAATTTTTTTGCCAGGGTAGTTTATCAGGCATTTATTAATATATTGGATAAGGGGAAGCAGATTGATTAACATTTTCTTGTATTGTTCCCATATTTTTCTCAGTCTATGGCTACAGTCTCAGGCTATGAATACTTGTGGCTTATTTGTAATGAAAGGAGAAAATGTAAACTCCATCTAGGGAGGATCTGGACTGGGACTCAAGGCCAGATGCTCAGTATTACAGTGCTAACCGCAGCAACAGGGTGCTTCAAAGAAACATACTCTGTTCAACCACCACTTTTCGATCATGTTGAAGCGTGGCAAAAAAGTGCCGTTATAACTTTTTTGGGTCAATGCCAAGACTGAGAAATGACACTAAAATACTGTTGAATTTCATTCTTAAAAAATTATGGACATTAGTTCCAAATAATTAAAATGGGTTTAATCAACAAAAATAACATCAATTTAGCCCACCGGCTGGCATTCAAAACCAGACTGAGCAAAACCAACGTGAATGTCACTGCGTCGCAGAGTACTGAGTAGCCACTAGAGGACATACTTGCATCATTTTTATTCATTATTTTACTAGCCATATTTTGTAAATGGGGAAATTCAAATTATAAAAAAATCTAAAAAATGAAAATTTTTATAACTGTGAGGAAACTTTAGAAACATGGCCCCAAGGAAACTCCATACGAAATATGAGATGAATCTGGTCTGTGGTTTCAGAGGATCATATTGTGATAGATTCTACTAATGGTCCAGGACCACAACCATGATGACACCAATCGCTGCCTGATACCAATAGCTCAGTCTGCCTGAGCTGAAAAAAATTATCTTTGAATCGATTTCATTCTCTCCAGATTTAACAAAAGTGGTTAGGAGCAGAGCTTTATCACAACATGCCCCCTCCCTCTGCAATACTCTTCCCTAGATTGTTAGAATAGCAGACTCTGTCGAAATTTTTAAATCTCAGCTAAAAACCCATCAATTCTCTTGACACTTTGGTTCTGCTTAGTTTCATTGGGTACCACTCACTAGCAACCTATCGATGTTTTAGCACTGTTATTATTATGGTTTTTACTTCCTCTAATATCGCCCCTTGATTACTTTTGCCAGAAGCATGCTCGTTCATGAGGAATTTTATTTTGTGTAGACTTTTTTGTGTTCCCATGTTTTGGTACAACCCCTTCCCATATCATATGAATTCTTATGGGTATGTCTCTTTATGAGCATATCTGCGCTTTTGTCTGTGTAGTGTGCATGTGTGTGTGTGTGTGTGTGTGTGTGTGTCTGTGTGTGTGTGTGTGTGTGTGTGTGTGTGTGTGTGTGTGTGTGTGTGTGTGTGTGCGTGCGTGTGTGTGCGTACATTCTCAAATGTTTTAGCATTATTTTGCTGTGACGATTGCAGAGATCTTTTGGGATGATGTTATACTTTAAATAAATAAAAATTTAACAGAACTGATTGCATATTATACAAACATCACTTATTTGTTTATATTGCACAAATGATGATTTTGTAAAACAAGCAAAAATTCGTTCCCTGCTTTTCAGTGTGGCCGTAACATTCACAAAAAACAGGTGAACAGTACCCATGTCATTTGGCATAACTGGACTTAATTTATTGGGCCAAATTATGATACCTCTTAGTTGACAGTGCTGTGTCAGCATTATGTCCAGTTCTTCATGTGTTACACTGTAATTTTATAATGGTTTTGGCCACCGTAACACAGCCCCTTCCTATAATGTATAATAGCCGTATACCAAAATAAACTTCAGTACCTGTGCCGTAATCTTCAGCGAGAACTGGCTGCAGGTTATAAGGATGCAGCCCAGCCTCGTAAATGTCTCCACCATCTAAGGTAACAGCGTCTGCCTTCCCTTCCTGAGAGAGAGTGAGAGATAAAGCCATGAGATAGGGATAAAGAGGGAGATAATGAGAGAGAGAGAGAGAGAGAGATTGGTGGGGAGAAAGTTGGGAAAAAGAAAAAAGGATTTCAAAAGAAGGAAGTGTGTTGGATAAAAATGTTTGATGCTGTTTCAGATTATTTAATGGCTGATTCATTTATTCATTCATTCATTTTCCTCTGCACAGTCTATTGTAGACTTTTTGCATTTGTTTTGCTGAAGTATATATCTAAAAAAACCTTTCATTAATAAGTGGGGTAACTACATCATGTGCTTTTTGATTTATCTCTGACAGATTACTGGCAATATCCCGGAGTGACAGTTACATCCGCTCACCTTAATAGCAGTGATGCATTTCTTTGCCCCATCTTCCTGCACACACACAAAATGTTCCATCATTCCAGGTTTGCTGGCCAGGGAATCACATTTCTTCTTCTCGGCGGCGGACTGGGCGCACCATTTCACCTGGTTGCGCGCAGCGAGCACCACAGCAGTGGCTGAGAGGGAAAGAGCAGCCAATCAGGAGTACCGTAATAGTTTATTCTGCTCATCATTTATAGAAATGTATTTCCCTCAAAATGTTGAAAGTTGTTTGTGACACTATCAATTGCAGCGGTTCCATCAGCTTTTTTAAGGTGGACAAAGAAAACGCAGAAAAAAAACATATATATATATTTATATATATAAATGGCCGGGATCTGCGCCGAGCGCGCGCTATGTGAAACCCTCTGCCACAGTCTGTGCCGTACTCAACGCAGAGTGCCGCCCAAACCGCATGCTATGTAAAAACCCCCTTATCCAGGCCGTGGTTTGATGAGGCACAGCTGGCTAGCACGGCAACTGGCACGATTTCCACCTAAGCGCAGCCGAGTATTTCTACGAACATAGGCTAAGGTGGTTAACACTGAATCAGTGGATTCAATTCTGAATGGCAGGTCAACCCGAAAAGTGGTGTTGCGTCAGTATTGGAAAAATTGATTCCTTATCATTTTGACTGTGTGGAGAGATGTATGTGGGTCTAGAAAATGCACTTGATTTTTTTTATCATATTTGCTAGGACAGATGTGGGCCAAATTTAGATGAGCACCCCCTAAAACCAACATATGGGGATAAATCAATAATTAACCCCCAATTATCACAGTGCTAGTTCTAAAATTTATAACTGTTATTGTTGCTGCCAACACCAAGGAACAATTTGACACCAAAGATGGCTTCATTGCTTTGAAAAATGAGACGCAGGAGGAATTGAAACTATAAATAAAACATCATTTGGCTACATTTTTCACCACTAATTGAAAGTTTAACATTAAAATTAATATAGTTCCCAAAGTGATCCACCCTAGATATTTGGTAAAAAACAGGTGCAGTATGCCAAGTTCGTTTGCACAAAGTTTCAATAAATTCTTTCACTGGTAACAATATAGTAGGATGATTTCAGGAGGCATCTTTGCCTTACTGAATAATTTTAAATGATCCAAGAACTTCCATGCAGTAGCCCACTGCATTGAGTCAATGGAGAAGAGGGATGTTTGATCAAATAAATTTGTAATGTATAAATATCTGAAATTTGTTTCATATTTACTGTTGCATCGTTACACCGGGGGACACTTTTCAATTAATCACATAATCCTTTGAATCATAGTCCATCATTATTTTTATGACAAAGACTAAAATCATGAATCACGTCACTGGTAGCCTGTATTAAGATGTATTTGCTCACAATGAAATTGAAAGTGTATTACTTTACCGAGACATCCAAAGAGAAGCAGAGAGAGGAGAGTCTTCATAGCTGTGGGGTTCTGGCGTATGGAGGAGCGGACCGAAGCTCGGTCAGTGGTGATTTATATACCCTACGAGTGCGCAGAGCTTGCTTAACACCCTGTTTGTTCTAGCTTTCCCAATAGCTGGCACAGGTAACTGTCTGGACATCTGTGTCAAACAATACCACGGGTGGTGCGCGGGGGTTCCTGATACTGATCTGTGTTGGAAGAAAAAAAACTTTTGCACACGGATGGACAGACAGGTGTGTAGGAGTAAGGCAAACTGTGGACTAAAGTAAATAAAAAACCGTGTGCGGGGGTTTTATCTTTACTTATGATCTGTGTTTCACATTTCTTCATGATGGAATTCCCCTGCGAATTTCAGGATTTGACCAATGATGTCTCGCTGAAAGATGTTGCTTCTCTCTTTCAGAAAACCAATTGTAATGTTGATTACATATCATAACCCCAGATTCTGTAATCCAGTTCGATAACTCACATTTCTGGCCCTGTGCCCCTCAACTGCACGTTCACACAAAGGGGTGCAAGAACGTAGAGTGTCCAAATGTTGTTCAGCAGGGGTGCCAACTTGCACCCTTAATGCCCCAAGTGGGCATCAGACCTCATTTTGCAGAAGGCTGTTCCCCAAAATTCCTGTCATGTCTTAACGTTTCCAACAGCTTGCCAATGGGGAGACAAAAGGGGCTGTCAGCGGAAAGCTTCAGATTTCAATTTCTGATCAAAAATAATTTGCACTTAACACTTCAAATTATTTTTGATCAGAAATTTACAATCACACACACACACACACACACACACACACGCCTCTTAGAATCTAACAAAAATCTACTGGATCCTTTCTGGTACTCTTAAATCTAGTTGTGAACTGACTCAAGTTGCTTTTTATCTGTACTTTGTCTCAACATTGTGGACGATATCTCATCGATTTGCTGAGCTTGTGGCTGTAGCCGAAGTTTATGGGCTTTTGGGCCTACTGGGCCTCTTCCTAACAGTCCTGTCACCATCTCATTTTCAACTTTCATCAACTTCTGGTACATCCTGGTAAGATACATCATGCCTCCTAAAAATGCTAAAACATCCCCTGGTGAGGAGGATGCTGTGGTCACAATGAGTGTACTCTCTCAGTTAATGGAGCAGCAAAGAGAGATCTATAAGGATATGTTACTGCAGCAGCAGGACAACTTCAAATGTTTCATTCAGCTGATCATGGATGGAACTAACAAAAGATTGGATGGCGTTATCAGAGATGAGCAGGAGCTGAAGACCAGCTTGGAATTTACACAAGCAAAGTTTGAAGAGAATAAGATGGGATGCTCTGAGATTGAGGCAAAGTTAAAGGCATTTGAGACAACCATAACTACTTCCAAGCAGGAATTGGATGCAATGTTCACCAAGCTGGACTACATTGAAAACCAGAGCAGGAGAACAAACATTTTAATCGACGGCATTGCTGATGAGAAAGGAGAGAGTTGGAGTGACTCAGAGAAAAAGGTGAGACAAATCCTTTCTAAAGACTTGGGCTTGGATGGAACAAATATGGACATTGAGCGTGCACATAGGCTTGGTCGGTACCAGGAGGGGGGAAGGCCAAGGAAAATTGTTGTCAAACGTCTTCGCATTAAAGACAGAGAGCTGATTCTTTCTTCTGCTAAGAAATTAAAGGGCTCTAAGACCTATATTAATGAAGATTTCTCTGAAGCTGTGCGACTGAGGAGGAAAGAGCTGTGGCCAAAGTTTAAAGCTGCCAGACAGAGAGGAGATAAAGTGAGCTTGAAGTCTGATAAACTGATCATCACCCCCAGAGCTGGACAAAGTCAGTCACTGGCCTAATGAACTTTAAAGTTCAATTTTATCTTTTTGTGAGTGTAGTATTTGCGTACATGCATGTGTGTCTGTGTACTGGACCGAACAATTTATGGTACAAGATGTTCAGATTATATATATTTTTATAATATCTGACTTATTTACCATCAACTAAGATGACCAGTATAAATAAACTACCTAAAGGTTTAATGCTTGCACATATTAATATATGCAGTCTGAGGAATAAAATTCATGACCTTTCTCTATTTTTGCAATTAAACAAAATAGACATACTCATGATTTCTGAAACCCATCTGGACAGCTTCATTGATAATTCAGATGTTGATATAGGGGGGTTTTCAATTTATAGACATGATAGAAACCGGTTTGGAGGTGGTGTGGCCATTTACATACGTGATCATTTTCCTGTGAAACTGAGACACGATTTAATGGTTGATGATGTTGAGGTGTTATGGTTACAGGTACAACTTCCATATTTAAAACCAATGGAGCTTGGCTGTTGTTATAGGCCACCTAGTGCCAGGATTGAGTATTTAAATGGTTTATGTAATATGCTGGACAAAGTGACTGAAGAAAATAAAGAGCTATTCTGGCTGGGTGACCTAAATATTGATTGGCTATCTGATAATTGCCCTCTGAAGAATAAGCTTAAATCTATGACAGACACCTGTGGTTTATCTCAATTAATGTATCAACCCACAAGAATTTCCAGTAATAGTACAGGATCTTTAACATCAAAATGTATAGATCATATTTACACTAATAATCCTGATATGTGCTCAACACCTGTTTCTGTAACAGTTGGCTTCAGTGACCACAGCTGCATTGCTGTCTCCAGGAGAACAAAGCTACCTAGAGCCTGTCCTAAAATTATTATGAAGAGAACTTATAGGGCATTTAATGAGGAGACTTTTCTAAATGAACTGAATAATATTGAATGGGATTTGGTATGTGCCATTGACGATGTGGATGATTCCCTTAATTTATTTATGGATCTTTTTATGAGAGTTGTCAACAGTCATGCCCCATTACGGAAATTTACAGTTAAAGCCAAAAGCGCTCCTTGGGTTGATACTGATTTAAAGAGCTTGATGGCTCAAAGGGATGAGGCTAAAAAGGTTGCTGTTCTTTCTGGCTCTCTTGAAGACAGAAAACTTTATTGTACTTTAAGGAATCATGTGACCAAGTTGAACAGAGTGGAAAAGAAAAAATATTTTCAAAAGAGAATCTCCGAGAGTGGTACGGATAGTAAAAGAATGTGGAATGTACTCAACGAAATCATGGGGAAAAAATCTACCTGTGCTTCTTTTGTTGAATTGAATGGAGTCTATTTGACTAAGCCAACACAGATCGCAAATTATTTCAATGATTATTTTGTTAATAAGGTTTCTAAACTTAGAGAGAAAATGGATTGTACAGTTGATTCCAGCTCGGATGAGCTGATAAAAAAATTTATAATGAAGGATAAACTGTGTAATTTTGAATTTCATCAAGTTAATGTTGTGCAGGTGGATATGATGCTGAGATCTTTGACTGTTGGTGGGTCTGCTGGTACAGACAACTTGGATAGTAGGCTGTTGAAATTATCAGCTGTACATATTTCTAAACCAATCTGTCACATATTCAACAGATGTCTGATTAGTGGTGTGTGTCCAAAACTTTGGAAGGAGGGCAAGATCATTCCTTTACCCAAAGATACAAAAACAACTTTCTGTGGTCCGAATAGTAGGCCTATTAGCATTTTGCCTATTCTGAGTAAATTATTGGAAAAGATTGTATTTAAGCAAGTGCAAGATTACTTTTCTCACAATGATTTAACTACAATGTTCCAACATGCTTACAGGTCTGGTCATTCCACCTGCACTGCAATGACACAAATGTCAGATAGCTGGTTAACATCAATTGATGACTCAATGCTTGTGGGTACAATTTTACTTGACTTCAGTGCTGCCTTCGATGTGATCGACCATGACATTTTGATTTCCAAACTTATTAGTTATGGTTTTACATCCTCTGCAATTAAGTGGTTTACAAGCTACCTGTCTGAGAGGTCGCAAAGAGTTTATTTTAATGGTGCATTATCTTGTAGCAAATCCCTGGACTGCGGAGTCCCCCAAGGAAGCTGCCTCGGACCTCTTTTATTTTCAATTTTTACTAATGATATGCCATATGTACTCAGTAAGGCTACATTGACTATGTTTGCTGATGATTCTACTATTTATTATGCAGCCCCTACATGCTCAGAGCTTAATCAGGTTCTGTCTTGTGAGATCAGCAAATTATATAACTGGATCAAAAGAAATAAACTTATTCTAAATATATCAAAAACAATGAGTATAATATTTGGTTCTAAGTATAGATTATCAGATAATCCTAAAATGAATATACAAATAAATGGTCAAACTATACAGCAAGTAAAAAAGGTAAAGCTTCTGGGACTTTGGCTTGATTGCACACTGTCATGGTCTGATCACATCCACAAAGTTGTTGCCAAAATGGGTAGAGCTGTTGCCATAACGCGTAAATGTGCACCATTTCTCAATTCTCAGTTGTTTAGTCATGTTGTTTGTACATTGGTTTTATGTCATTTAGATTACTGTTCAGTTGTATGGTCTGCTGCATCAAACTGTCTGCTAAGGAAATTACAAGTGGCTCAAAACAAGGCTGCAAGACTGGTTCTTGGTTGTTCTTCAAGAACTAGTGTTGCAGAAATGCATGAACGTCTTGCTTGGCGGATGGTCGTGGATAGACTATCTGCTAATTTATTAATATACTTTCATAGAATTATTAACACTCAGACTCCTAAATTTCTTCACGATAATATAATTTACTGCTCAAATACGCATTCACATTACACTAGAGGGGCAAATAGTGGACAGATTACTCTACCCCTACCTAAGTCTGACTCTATGAAGAGGACTGTATTCTACAGGTCAACTGTCTTTTGGAACAATCTTCCAGTGGTGGTTCGTGAAATTAAGGGAAAAATTGGTTTTAAAAATAGATTAAGAATGTATATGTTCTCATAAAAGCATCTTGATTATTTGATTGAGTGAGGTTTGTCATGTGATACAAGAAGGGTGTGTTGCTTTTCCTTGTTTTAGTGTTTATATTTTAATAAATATTTTCAGTGTTGTTGTTTTTTCTCTTTTAACCGAGATTGTGAGCAATTGACATTGTAATTATTGTGTTTTGTATGTATTGTCTGGACCCCAGGAAGACTAGCTGTCGTCTTGGCGTCAGCTAATGGGGATCCTTTTAAATAAACAAATAAATAAACGCGCTCGTGCGCGCGCACATATATAACTGCTGTAAAAAAGTATTTGCCCCCTTCCTGATTTCTTATATTTTTGATAATTGTCTCAGATCATCAATCAAATTTTAATATTTAACAAAGATACCCCAAGTTAATGCATAATGCAATTTTTAAAGGTTCTCATTTATTAAGGGGAAAAAGCTATCCAACCCACCTGACCCTATGTGAAAAAGTAATTTCCCCCAACCCCACCCCCCCTTTGTTCAATCATGAATTAACTGTGATTAAGCACATATTTAGCTTACATGGCTGAAGGCCATATAAGCTATTTGTAATGGGTTTGCGTCCAACGTAGTCCGTCGTCTGTAAACTTTGGTCTTCTACCCCAAAACTGCTGGACGGATTATTCAGAATTTTTTTGTGGATGTTCCATATCACTATGGGACTATTGTTCAAGGCTTTTGAAAATCTTTAAAATTGAATTTTGGAGAAATTCTTGTTACAATGGAGCCCTTTGAGAGGGAAATTTTTTATGGGCTATATTTTTGAAACGGTAACAGATAAGGTCATACCTACTGTTAACCTTAAATAGGAAGTCATGTATTGGCTTCATTTTGGCCTCCTGACTTTTGAGCTCAGAATACTTTGAAAGGTCAAATTCAAGGCTATAGAATTTCGTTTGCCTATAAATAATGCATGCATTATTTTACCGTTTTCTAGGTCGAATAGCGTAAATGCTGCTGAACTTCAATTCAATTCAAATTCAATTCAACGACGTTACCGTCTAGCGCCTTCAGGCAATAGCATGCCTCTGCACCCTACTCCCTTCATGTTTGCTTCTAGTTTTCTCATTTTTGGGTGGGTGGTACATCTATGGAGCCTTCACATAGCGATCGAATTCCAGCCAATTTTGACTCTTAGTTTGGCCACCAGGGGGCATTTTGTAGTGTTTGTGAGATGAGGCTTCTTGAAGCGTTGAAGCTTTCTAGCCAGATGTGTTTAAGTATGGTTCATTTCTTGAGGTTTCGATTGCGCTCTAAAGACCCCTATTCGTCAATAAAAACACAAACGAATTCTGCTTCATTTCAAGCATAAGCCTACAGGCTGAAAGTGGCAAAATCAATAAATGCTAAATAAAATTAAGTATTTTGACTACATGTTATGTCATAACGAAAATAAAATATACTTTCCGGGACTAGACAGAGGGCAGTGTGCTTGTGAAACAAAGAGCATTGTATTTTTGTTCAAAAATAATGAGTATTTCCCCCTAATAATAAAATGGAAAAAAACAATCAAAATAAGGGAATGTATTATGTCTTGAAAATTCTTTGAAACGGCTTGAAAATATGACATTACGTAACAATCTAACAATTAGCCACACTAAGCGACCTTATTCGATGAAATCAAATCAAAGTATTCCCGAATGGATGAAAACTTTCTCTTTCTTGCTGGCTCCATCGCACGCAATGACAAACTCACACACCGCACAAAATCGCAAACAGCCCGGAGAAACGTAAACTAGTGACAACTACCCATGAGCTGCAGAAGAGAAATGGGACATTCAATAGTCGAATCACTTGCCGAAAGTGAATCCCCGAAGCAGCATCTCAAATGAGGCTTCGAACGTAATGGTTGACGTCATTTCGCAGAGACGATACAAGCCTCGAGACGGAGGTCCGTAAGGAAATGCTTCACATTTTTGTTGCACGCTCCGAAGCCTTGGTATTGAGGGTAACATCACTAGGATTTTGTGAAAAATGGCCACGCCGAGGTTATTTATATCAGCGCTTGGCTTCATTACATATATTATTTCTGCAATCAGAATCCAACTAACACTCGATTCAACTTACATACGCAGCCGAGGGAAATTCACCGTAATGCATTTGAAACTGATGAACTTGATTGCACAATGACTTAAATTCCGCGAGTGAATTTCTTCAGTGCGCTTTGATTGAATAATTGCTGACTGCGGCACAGGAACGTGAATGCCACTAAGAGGAGAGACTCACTCCTAAGGCGTGAGACTTGCCATCTCTGGGTAAAGGGTAGAGACCTGAAATTTTGCACATTGGTTGTAAGTTGTGTGCAAATGCTGCCCATGCTATTCTTAACTCAATCAGCCTGATGGGGGCGCTATAATTCAATAAAAACTTTTTCACTTTAAAGGTCATAACTCCTATGCTGTAAGTTCGATTTACACAAAACTTGGTACAAACTCTACAACTTTTCCATAAGGACCCCTAGGTCCGCCATATTGGATTTTCTTCCATTTAGAATTTTCGTAAAACACATTTTTGAGATCTCTTCCTAGGCTGTAGGTCCGAATCCTTCGAAATTCGTTGTGGATCATCAATGGACCAAGCTTATCAAAAGTTGTATAAGGCATGTTGAAATTTTATTTCGTTTCTATGATAGGGTATGGTTTTCTTGTAGATTGGACAAAAACAAAACTCATTTTCTTCTTCACACGTCCCCACTATAGTTCTGTGAGATGTTTTGCATTTATTTGGAAGACATTACTATGAACTACAATTGTGCTGAAGCAAAATGATGTCACTTTAGTGTGAATGACTCTTTTGTCTTCAGGAAGCTTTATAGTCGATGGGACAGCTTGTGACATTGTTTCTGGACCCTTCGTGTAAAATCAAATCATCTTTTAAATATTTTCAAGGAACTAGTTCAATTGATCTATGAAGTAAAGCAACTGCCCTACAACATGGAGAAAAAAACTTAAATCATCAATATTAAAACGATGAGACCAAATTATGAGATTTGTAGATGGGATACCCCGAAAGTTTGTATACTGAACAAAAATATAAAAGCAACAGTTTAGTCATTTCAATATTATGCATAATTATGTCTGAGGTTGACTTAGTTTGGTTTATTTATGTTACCAAAGTTGTGTGCCACTGGTCTGTGCGCATTTCAGTCACCTTCTCCATATTGTAATGTGAATATAGGCCACTAGATGGCAGTATTTACCTTTTTTTTGTTAAGCTCAGACTGGAGTCATGTTTAGACATGTCCTGGACATGTCTGGGGCAAGTCTCAGAAAATTAAAAAAAAGAGGTCTAAATGTGGGTGGGGTCTGCAAAAGAGTATATAATGAAAAGAATTGAGACAGTAAAGTAGTAGGAGAAATTGCAAGAAGATGACCAGACCTGCCATTCTGTTCAAGACCTGTGACGTTTCTTTTGTGGATTTCTTTGCCTGTGTTTGAGCATTTTCATCATCCAGGACATCACCAAGCCACCCCCACGAAAAGGGATTGTAAATATTTATGTTTTGTACATAATTCAATCTTGGTCTTTAGGTTAGTTAGTTGTTATTGTCTTTGATAATTAAATGTGTTTGAGTTTTTAAAACTGTGTCTGTCATCACTTGCTGTTGCTGTTGCTGTTGTGTTATAAATGTAATAACAAATTGGGGCCATAACAAATTGGGGGCTCAAGGTCCGGGATAGACCATTTTGTGAGTAATTTATTGAAAATCTAACATTAAAAATTGTAAAATTGATTTTTTTTAATTGAATACATATATATTGACAACAGCAATGGATGATTTCTTGGCATCACCAACCGTAGGGGTTTTGAAGTCTTTTAAAAAGACAGAACTGCTAGAAATTTGCAGACATTTAGAGCTGACAGAGGTGAAACCAGCCATGCGAAAAGCAAGACTGGCTCGAGAGATAGTTGAATATTACATTGATGAAAATGTGTTTGCACCCGGAGATCTGGAACAGTTTCCAGTGGAAAATCCAAATATAGAAATGGAACTTAAATTAAAAATGCTAGAGATTGAAAGGGAGGAAAGAGAAAAAGAAAGGGAGGAAAGAGAAAAAGAAAGGGAGGAAAAAGAAAAGCAAAGAGAATTTGAGAGGGAAGAAAGAGAGAAAGAAAGGGAAGAAAAAGAAAAACAAAGGCAGTTTGAGTTAGAAAAATTAGCAAGAGAAGAGAAAATAGAAAGGGAGGAAAAAGAAAAACAAAGAGAATTTGAGTTAGAAAAATTTGCAAGACAGAGAGATTTTGAATTAGAGAAATTCGATAGAGAAGAAAGACTCCAAATGGAGCAACTAAAAATTAAAATTGAAACTAAAAATAAATTTTGTGCCAGTCAGGAGGTAAAACTGGTGCCTCCATTTTCGGAAAAGGATGTTGACAACTATTTCCAGTGTTTTGAAAAGGTAGCAAAGAGTTGCCAGTGGCCAAAGGAACACTGGCCTCTGATGTTGCAAACTGTCCTCAAGGGTAAAGCTCAACAAGCCTATTCGGCTTTGTCTGCAGATGATTCCTCTGATTATGAGGTTGTCAAAAAGGTTATTTTGAGAGCTTATGAGTTGGTTCCATAGGCTTACCGACAAAAATTCACAGGTTTGAAGAAATCTGAAAATCAGATGTTGAATTTGCTAATGAAAAGCAGGTTTGCTTTGAGCGCTGGTGTACTTCTATGGAGGTCAAGGATGATTTCAACTCACTAAAAGAGATGGTGTTAGTTGAAGAATTCAAGAACTGTGTTAAAGATGATGTTAAGACCTACCTTAATGCGAAGCAAGCACTGAATTTGCAATCAGCTGCCAAATTTGCAGATGAATATGTTCTCACACATAAGTCCAAATTTCAGTCTAGCAGTAATAATAGATGATCCCAATTTCAGAAAAAGGGTTACGGTGATACCCAAGATTCCTCACCCAAAGACAAAGACAAATCTGGTGATGGTGCTCAGAAATCCAGTAACAGGTCTGATCAAAGTGTGAAAGCTGACAGTGACAAAAGTGGTCTAGTTTGCAGTTATTGCAAGAAATCTGGTCATGTTACAACTAACTGTTGGTTCCTTAAAGATAAGAAAGAAAAAGAAAAGGATACCAAACCAAATGCCTTTGTGAAAACAAGGTTAGAAACCCCTGTAGTAGATAACCAATCTGCTAAATTGCCTGCTTCTTGTGGGGCTAAAAAGCCTAATACAGCTGACTTTGTGAGGGAGGAATTTCTTCCATTTGTGTCAGAGGGATTTGTGGCTCTGAATGAGCATACTACTCCTGTCCCCATATATATCTTAAGGGATACCGGAGCTTCTCAGTCACTTTTGTTGATGGACTCCTTGGAGTTACGTGATGAGACCGCTTCAGGGGATTTCATACTTGTACAAGGTATTGAAGGGAGGACTGTATCTGTACCCCTGCGCTCTATATTCTTGAAGTCAGATTTAGTTACAGGACAGGTAAAGGTGGGACTGTTAAGTCTACCTATAAAGGGTGTTTCTCTGTTGCTAGGCAATGACCTGGCTGGGGGCAAAGTAGTTCCCCCTGTACATCTTACTTCACAGCCGAGCACTGAAGATGGGGATGAGGACCCATCTCTGTATCCTTCTTGCGCAGTGACTCGTGCTATGGCCAAGAAGGCTCAAGAAGAAGATGTTGTGGTGCCGTCCAGCACATTGAATAGTCAGGACTCAGGTGGTTCGCCTCATGACTCTGATTGGCCTACTATGGTTTCTCCGTTTGAGGACTTATCAGATACTTTTATCAGTTCTCTATTCAGCCAGCCGGAAGGGTCTGGTGATTCTGATGTGTCTGGAGACTTGTCTCTGTCCAGAAAGCGGTTGATTGAGGAGCAAACTAATGATCCTGAAATTTGTGTACTAAAGAGGAGGGCCCTTCCTGATAAAGAAATAGACGCAGTTCCAGTTGGGTATTATCTCAAGGATGGTGTGTTGATGCGGAAGTGGCGCCCTCCTGATATCCCTGCCAATGCAGATTGGGCAGTGGTCAGGCAAATTGTTGTTCGGAAGGTCTACAGGAATGAGATCTTAACAATGGCTCATAGTTTACCTTTAGGAGGTCATCTTGGTGTTAACAAGACTGTTGATAAAATCATGAAACACTTCTTTTAGCCTGGGCTTCGGAAAGACGTTTCCAACTTTTGCAAAACCTGTCACACTTGTCAGGTAGTTGGAAAACACCAGTTAGACCCACCTGTAGCTCCATTGCAGCCTATCCCAGCATTTGGGGAGCCATTCTCTAAGGTCATTGTTGATTGTGTTGGTCCATTACCCAAGACTAGATCTGGAAATCAGTATTTGTTGACAATCATGTGTGCATCTACCAGATTCCCCGAAGCCATACCTCTACGTAACATCAAGGCAACTGCAATCTCGAAGGCTTTGATAAAGTTCTTCACGTTGTTTGGCCTTCCCAGGGAAATTCAGTCAGACCAAGGTAGCAATTTCACTTCAGGATTGTTTCAGCAGGTTGTGTATGAACTAGGTGCAAAGCAGATTCTTTCTAGTGCCTATCATCCAGAAAGTCAGGGTGCCTTAGAGCGGTTTCATTCCACTCTCAAGACAATGATGAGGACTTATTGTTATGACCATGAGAAAGACTGGGATGAAGGGGTTCATTTGCTGTTGTTTGCAGCTAGAGAAGCAGTGCAGGAGTCTACTGGATTCAGTCCATTTGAGCTAGTGTTTGGTCATGAAGTGAGAGGAACTTTGCTATTATTGAGTGAACAATGGCAAGAGAAAGAGCCGCATATCAGTCTGTTAAACTATGTTAGCAAGTTCAAGGAAAGATTGCGTGCAGCTTGTGACCTTGCCAAAGAGAACTTTAAATCAAGTCAGGGAAAAATGAAAACTTGGTATGATCATAAGGCTAGAAGCCGTGAGTTTAAACCAGGAGATAAGGTCCTTGTGTTGTTTCCCTTGCAGTCCAATCCATTGCAGGCAAGATTTCATGGTCCTTATGAAATTCTGACAAAACTCAATGATCTCAATTACATTGTGAAGACTCCAGATAGGAGAAAACCAAAACAATTGTGTCACATTAACATGCTGAAGCCTTATCATGACAGAAATGCTAGGGTTGCAGCTGTCACTTCAGATTCTCCAATGGCCGAGATTTGTGAAGATGAGGGGGAGTTTCAAGATGATGAACCTAGAATTAAAGCTGAAGTTCTTTCATGTAAATTGTCAAATTCTGAAGTGTTGCAGAATCTTGATGTAAAACTCCAGCACTTAGAACCCTCACAGAAAGATCAGTTTGAGAGGTTGATCAAGAAATATGAGGATCTTTTTCCTGATGTTCCAAAAAGAGTTTCTATTGCCTCTCATGATGTAGATGTTGGTGATGCCAAACCAATAAAACAGCATCCGTACCGGATGAATCCTGAAAAGAGAAAGATTGCTGAGAAAGAGGTTGAGTACATGTTAGAACATAATATTATCAGACCTTCCAACTCCGATTGGAGTTCACCCTGTGTGCTAGTTCCAAAACCTGATGGAAGTACTAGATTCTGTACAGATTATCGCAAAGTCAATGCTGTAACTAGAACTGATGTGTTTCCAATACCTAGGATTGATGATTGTATCGATAGAGTAGGGCAAGCAAAGTTTCTGACCAAGATTGATTTATTGAAGGGTTATTGGTGTGTGCCTTTAACTGAGAGGGCCAAGGGCATCTCTGCTTTTGCCACACCATCTGGATTGTACCAGTATGAAGTCCTACCCTTTGGCATGAAAAATGCCCCAGCCACATTCCAAAGGATGATACAGTCTACAATCGCCGGATTGCCACACACGGGTGCGTACATCGAGGACCTGATCACATGGAGTGACTCCTGGGAAGAACATCTAAAAGATGTAGAGACGTTGTTCCAGCGCCTGACCCAGGCTAACCTGACTGTTAACCTGAGCAAGAGTGACTTTGGTTGTGCTACTGTCACCTTTCTTGGCTACGTCATAGGCCAGGGTAAGGTGGCACCCATAAATGCTAAAGTCCAAGCCATCATGGACTTTCCAGTTCCTGACAACAAAAAAGCTTTGCGCCGCTTCCTTGGAATGATCGGGTACTACCGCAAGTTCTGCAAGAACTTTGCTGAGATTGCTCTCAGTCTAACTAACCAACTGAAGAAAGGCGTAAAGTTCACCTGGGATGATGCATGCCAGAGAGCCTTCGATCGCCTGAAGTCTCTGCTGTGTCACTTCCCCGTGCTCAAATCTCCTGACTTCAACAAACCGTTCTCCATCGCGGTAGATGCTAGCGACCAAGCTTGTGGATCTGTGCTCCTACAGAGAAGTGACTCTGATGACATTGAGCATCCCGTGGCATACTTCTCCAGGAAGTTCAATCGCCACCAAAGGAACTATTCCACAATAGAGAAGGAACTGTTGGCTCTGGTCCTTTCTTTACAACACTTTGAGGTTTATGTTTGCACAGGACAAAAGCCAATGATTGTGTACACTGACCACAATCCGTTAATGTTTTCGAGTAAGGTGAAAAACAAGAATCGGAGATTGTTGAATTGGAGTTTGATTTTGTGAAGGGTACAGACAATGTAATTGCTGATTGCTTATCCCGTGTTTGAATGTGTATATATATATCATGTGTTTGAATATTGTATGATATGTATATATAGACAAGTGTTCACTTAACCATTTTGTATTGAAAAGAAAAATTTTGCCTTTATGAGTCAAAATTTTTCCCTTTTGGAATGGAGGTGTAATGTGAATATAGGCCACTAGATGGCAGTATTCACCTTTTTTTTGTTAAGCTCAGACTGGAGTCATGTTTAGACATGTCCTGGACATGTCTGGGGCAAGTCTCAGAAAATTAAAAAAAAGAGGTCTAAATGTGGGTGGGGTCTGCAAAAGAGTATATAATGAAAAGAATTGAGACAGTAAAGTAGTAGGAGAAATTGCAAGAAGATGACCAGACCTGCCATTCTGTTCAAGACCTGTGACGTTTCTTTTGTGGATTTCTTTGCCTGTGTTTGAGCATTTTCATCATCCAGGACATCACCAAGCCACCCCCACGAAAAGGGATTGTAAATATTTATGTTTTGTACATAATTCAATCTTGGTCTTTAGGTTAGTTAGTTGTTATTGTCTTTGATAATTAAATGTGTTTGAGTTTTTAAAACTGTGTCTGTCATCACTTGCTGTTGCTGTTGCTGTTGTGTTATAAATGTGATAACAAATTGGGGCCATAACAATATCATTGTCAAGTTCATGCCCTTTGTCAAAATTGGCCTGTCAGACAAGTGGGGAATGATCCAGAGCTATTGAAATCTGGTACAGTCAGCCCAGGCACATCCTGTACTCTGGTCAATAAAAGGCCACCCCAAAAGTCCCAGTCCTGCCATTGTTCAAAATTCCATAAATGACTTGAGCCATCAGGGAGCGTGCCATTGGCATGCTCAATGCAGGAATGCTTCTCTGGGATGTTGAAAGGGCTCTTAATGTCCATATTTCAAGTCGCATAAAACACCTTTTTGAGGAATGAGGCAAGACAGCAAAACTGCCCGCATGCATGACGACCATGTGTGACAACCCCCACCCAAGACTCTATACATATCTATAAGACTCTATTTCGCACTATAACTCCACTCTCACTTGATGATGGCTATTACATCTTAGAACAAGCTTCTTGGTACAGAGGAAGGGTCCCCAATTGATTTTCAAGGTCATTTACCAATTTCAAGATCACACTTGTACAAGAAACCACCAGTTATGGACACTAGGCCACGTGACGGATGCTAGGCGAGGTCGTGGCTATAAGATCCTTCTGATCTACTTGTTTAAATAAGAATAAATTAGATACATTTAATTGTTTCTATACAGAGCTGTGGTGACATTACATCATATCTTCATGATAGAGAATAGCTCCAGTTTGGTGTTAGGCACCAGAGACAGAATGCCAGCAGATAAGTTACTTTGCATCATACAGTATGAATAAATACAGGAAATTATTTTTTAATAGAAAGTCAATGCAAAGATGCAAATACACGTGTTGCGCCTGTATTCGCATCTTTGCATTGACTTTGAATTTAATTTGTCGTGTTAAAAATTCGTTTCGCATCCGGTGTGAAAGTAGTTTAACTCGGACACGATCAACCAAAGAAAGGGTTTTACTGGCGGAATGTGTGTTCGATTTGCTTTGTGACGAATTATGGACGTTTGGTCGGACTTGCTTGCGGACTTGTTGACATAAAGAAGTGTTCTGCTTGCCTGCATCCTAGGAACTGCTCTAACAGTGGATTATTGTGGAAACATTGCTGATGATGTGCCTGACATAACAGATATGTATAATGATGGAATTGGATTTTTTTACTCGGCTTAAGTCATCTCTGACATTACACAATCAACCAAAAAAGTTGTTCAAAAAATTCTGTTCAATTTCGGGTGGAACAAGCAATTTTGATTGATCCACAATCCATTTTATAAACTTTGTACTTCGCGCTTCAAGGCCACAAGTTCTCCCATCATCTCATCCTGTCTCTTGCCCAAATTCACAGTCAAACGTACAAACTCCCCACACTGACTCAAAACAGCGTCCATCTGTCTGCGCATTTCCGCAGATGATCCCAGAGTCTTTTTGAGCTGCTCTCCATTCTCCGATGCCCACCGATGTAAATCCATCAACTCAAAATATTCATCTACATGATAAAGGAGGTCTTCAACACCTCCAAAATGACAATAACTCATTTTTGACCAAATGTGCTGTTACGGTGTTTTGCCTTTGCACGGCAGAGCTGCTGACTGACCAACTGGACTGTCTCCATATCACAGGCGGATTTATAAATATAAAACTGCTCCCTGCAGGCCTATCTGGCAATCAGCCCAAGCTCACCCAGCTACAGAAAATATTGATATAAAGTCCAGGAGAGGCCAGAAAAACCCACCAAAGAAGCAGACAGGCGACGAGTGTGATGTGTTGCTAGTTGTGTGTAGGAATGTGCCTGCGTGTGAAAACAGCTGAATTTTCAAGCGGTGAAAGTTCAATAAAAACATTACCAACTGACGCTGATGTTTAAAAATAACACCACCCGGATATGAAATGGGGATTGCACTGCAATATCAACTCCAAATGCGATTGATTTCGGAAACTGTTTCGACTAAAAACGTAGCCTATCTGCCAAATGCTGAGCGATTTTTCCAGTCAAAACAATGTACAGCCAGTTACTTCTACCGAGGTCAACACTCGTTTTGAAGCCGGTGATGGGCGAAAATGGCAAACTTGGGATTTGTCAATTGCCTGACTAGATAGGGAACAGCTGTGGCAGGAAGCCAGAGAGGGGCGGAGCCAGGAAGAGCAGGACAGGGATAAGCGAGTAGAATGGAAAGGGCGTGGAAACCTATGCTAATCTGCTCTACACACCCAGGCCCTGATCCTGAACTACTCTCAGGTGCAGGCAGGCAGAGAGAACAGAGTGAAGGAAGTTAGAATCACCTCACCGAATTGACAGGGGAATTAATGCGATAACAAGAACTGATGGGAGGGAAGAACACAAGGATTTACACTGACAATGACAATCAATCAGAGCAATACACAATCACTCAGAAAAATAACAAAAGGTACATAAATGAAAATAAATACTAGCAACTTAAGACTAAAAATAAAACAGACAGACAAAATCCTACTTTCTAACACACTGTGGAAAGTCAATGAATACTTTGGAGTGCAGGAGAATGTGGGTTTGCTTTGAAAAGTGATGATATTTTTTCCAGCTTTTCTCTCATTAAAAACCTGTCAGCACGTTTACAGCTTAAGTATTTGAAGAAATCAAAGGGAAAAGCTATCCCGTACCAAGTTATTCCATCCATCTGTTTGATTCTTGCTAATCTCCTGACTAAAGTCTTTTTGATAAGACCATATCAAGCTCAATATTGTGCCATTTTGGGCCTAGCCAAGATAAATAAATGTTTTTTTTTTTTTGCCAAGAAGTCCAAATATTTGTTTTTATATGTAATGTTTGAGCGCTAGTACATGTAGAGACTTTTGTCAATCAAATGATCATTCTAATCATTGTCCCTCATCATTTTCAAAAATAGAGATGAAAAATATTAATCTGTAGCCTGTATTATAAGATGTACTTGCTGACAATGGAATTGAAAGTGCATTACTTTACGGAGACATCCAAAGTAAAGCACGGACCGGAGACCTTTCATGTCTGCAGGATTCTGGCTTAGGGAAGAGCAGACCAAAGCCAGGGTAGCGGCGACCTATAACCCCAACAAGTGGGCAGAGCTTGCATAAAAAGAACAAGGAGTTTGTTCAAACTGTCCCAATACCTGGCATATAACACTGGACACCTGTGCCAAATAATACCAAGGGTTGTGTGCGGGGTCCTCGAACTGCACGTAGCAAATTTTCGGGGACAGGGGTGACCTGTTCAAGCCGAACGGGCTGCACCTGAACCGGAGGGGTACCTTTACACTGGGTCAGCGTATATTGAGGGTAGGACAGGATTATTTAAACTAGGGACTTGGGGTGCAGGGAGGTTAGTGAGTGTTACACATAGGGAAATGCAGACTGCCCTGATGGAAGCTGACGGCGTTACATGCTCTATTGATGATTTACTTTTAAAGCAACAAAGCGTAGTGGGGGGCTTGAAGCAGCGGCCACATGGGAAATCAAGGGGAAAGAGCATTCGTAATAACCTGAAATATTTTTATTTAAATGCAAGAAGCATAAAAAATAAATTTCCAGAGCTTGAGGCCGTTATGATTAGTGAGGGCAATGACATAGTTGGGATTACAGGGTCATGGCTTAGTGAAGAGGATGGAGATGAATATAATATAGAAGGTTATAAGCTCTTTAGGGAGGATACATGTAATAGGCGAGGAGGGGGAATAGCAATCTATGTGAACGAAAACATAAATGTACCGTAAATTCCCGAAATTGAACATTCCTTGCCCTGCGAAGATATCTGGGTCAGGCTCATTGGCAAACACGAGACAGGTTTAAACATAGGCGTATGCTATCGACCACCAGCTTTGGACAGTATAGCCAATGAAACGCTTTAAGGGGACTACGCAAGCTTGTAGAGGTGGAGGGACTATTATTATGGGAGACTTAAATTATGCTGGTATCGATTGGAAAATAGAGAAAGGACAGGGTAGGGGGAAGGAAGATTTTCTAGATGTTATAAATGAAAATATTTTGGTGCAGTATGTTTATAAACCTACAAGAGAGAAGGCAATTTAAGACTTAGTGCTCTTTAATGACCCAGATAGAATTAGCAATGTTGAGGTACTGGAACCACTTGGGACAAGTGATCACTCCGTCGTTAATTTTGATGTTTCATGAGAAATTAAAAAGGTGTATTCAAAAACAAAAATTTTCAATTTTAGGCGAGCAAACTTTGACAGGATACGCTGATATCTAAGTGAAATAAAATGGAGACACTCCTGGACTGTGAGTCTGTAAATGAGATGTGGGAAAGAGTTAAGGGGGTTTTAATCGATTCACAATGCAGATTCATTCCAAAGGTGTCCAAAAGTAAGCTGAAAAAGCAGAATCCTCAATGGATGACCACAAGTATTCATAGGATTTTGAGGGAAAAGAGGAATCTTTGTATGATGTGCATAATAATAAATAATGCATCAATTTTATATAGCGCTTTTCTGCTTCCTGGGCACTCAAAGACGCTTCACAAGGATACATTATTCATACACTCACACATTTACACTCTGATGGTAGTAAACTACGTTTTTGTAGCCACAGCTGCCCTGGGGCAGACTGACGGAAGCGTGGCTGCCAGCATGCGCCTACGGCCCCTCCGACCACCACCAAGCATTCACACACAGCCATACAGTATTTCCTATATATTGCATGTTTTGTCGGTATAAAGGATAACAATGAGAACACTGTATGAAAGACAAATTGCAGAGGGGGCAAAAACTAACCCTAAACACTTCCAGTACTGTAGCAGAAAAAGGGAAGTCAAAGAGCAGGTTAAGTGCATAAAGAATAAAAATGTATCGCTGCTATATGATAACAAGGATATTGCGAATGCCTTAAACAGTTACTTTGTTGAGAATTTTACCTCAGAGTGGGTCTTTATTCAGCCAGTGGGCTTGATAAATGCTCAAGATTATTTAGTGGAAATTGAGGTTAGGGGTAACGAAGTATTAGACAAGTTGCATAAGCTAAAAGCAGATTAGGCAGCGGGTCTTGATGGCTTATATCCTAGAATGCTCAGGGAAGTTGGTGAGTTCATCTTTTAGCTGCTATCCGCCATCTTCAGATGGTCTTTAGAAACTGGGGAAATACCAAATGATTGGAAACAGGGCAATTTAATACCAATATATAAGAAAGGGGACCGTACTGAGCCAGGAAATTACAGGCCAGTCAGTTAAACTTGCATTGGGTGCAAAGTATTGGAATCTATCATAAAAGATGAGCTGGACTTATTTCTCGAATGTAACAGTATCTTAAGGGATAGCCAACATGGTTTTCGTGAGGGAAGGTCATGCCTGACAAACCCTCTGGAATTTTTTGAAGAGGCCACCAAGACTTATGACCAGAGCAGGGCTTATGACATCACATACTTGGATTTCCAGAAAGCATTTGATACAGTACTGCATAAGAGACTAATTTTTAAAATGAGCGCCATTGGAGTAAGGGGAGATATTTTGGAGTGGATTCAAAACTGGTTACAGGACAGGACACAAAGAGTGTTAGTCAGTGGTATCTCATCTGAGCTATGTATGGTGGGGAGTGGCGTCCCCCAGGGATCGTGTTGGGACCTCTGCTGTTCCTCATCTACATTAATGACCTTGATAGGAACATTGAGAAATTAGTTCAATTTGCAGATGATACTAAATTGGGGGGTTTGGCAAATAGTTCAGGGTCCACTAAAGTGATTCAGGGCGATTTGGATAGAATCCAGAATTGGGCAGAAATGTGGCAAATGAAATTTAATGTAGCAAAATGTAAAGTTGTACATGTAGGTAATAAAAACATGAGACGGGATTACTTCATGGGAGGTTTAAAACTGGAATGTACTCCACACGAGAAAGATCTGGGAGTGATTGTTGACCAAACCCTCACAGGCTCTAGCCATTGTGCCGTAGCAGTTAAAAAAGCCAATTGGATGCTGGGATACATTGCCAAAAGTATAGAGTACAAATCTAAGGAGGTGTTGCTTCTTTTATACAACACATTTGTTGGGCCACATCTGGAGTCTTGTGTACAGTTCTGGGGACTTACTTTAAGATATAGAGGCTCCAGAGAAAGTTCAGAGAAGAGCCACTAAGCTAATTCCAGGTACAAAAAATGAAAACTGAGAAGAGGCTGAAGATCCTTAATCTCTTTAGTTATAGGAAAAGGAGACTAAGGGATGATCTGATTGAGGTCTTTAAATATGTTAAAGGGATTAACACAGAATTATGTAGAATTCCTTCAACCAAATTTTGTTAGTAGAACTCAAGGTCACAAATGAAAGTTAGCCAATAGTAAATTTAGCACTGATATTTGGAAATATTTCTTCACCCAAAGAGTAATTTCGATGTGGAATAGCTTGCCTGACCATGTTGTTGTCCCATGAAAATAAATCATCTTGCACTCAGACCAACCAGTCACCGATTTCATACATACTGTGTGATTAATCATCTACATACGGGACTTCAGATCAGAGTGGAAGTGCGCATCCAATCTAATCAATTTGCCACTGAACGCTTGCATCCATAAATGGTATCATCAAGAACCAAAATGGAGTCTGTGTCACAGACAGTCTACAGTCATGAAGCAGACTGATTTTTGGGCTAATAACGTCAGTCATCATCGTGAATGTCTAGGTGCATTTCCAGTACCCTAATCCTAATCTAAAATCTAAGCGGAGAAATGAAAAACTAGTAATGAAAACAGTCTGATATCATGAAATTTGCTCTCCGATCTGCAGTATTAGTCACCGAAGCCAAGGCCTAATAAATGAACTATTGGAGGACTATTGCAGGAGACCAGCTAGTCTACTTATAATTTCGCGTATTGTGGAGCACTTACAGCGTTATTGTCTGACGAGCATTAACAAATTTGCCGCGTGCTGAACTCAGCTGACAGTGAAAAGGTCAAATGCATTTGCATTCTCATGAGTGCAGCCGAGCTGTGTTTGGCTGATGACATGTACAATGGTACCACAGCCGATCTGTGATTGGGTGATGTACTTAATGGTACCATCTGACCTACAGAAAATTTTTTTGCGCGCAGCGAGTTCAGGCAGTGGCGTAACTTGGGCCATACAAAATGATGAATAGTAAGGGGGGGGGGGGGTGTTTAAATTGATCAAGTTATTGCAAAAATTAATATAGAAAACTTAAGTGTCCATATATTTTATTTAGAAATGTTTATAATAACAGTGCCTCTGTGGGGCCCCTGTGACTGCTTGGCCCCTAGAATCATCCATGGTTACACCCCCCCCCCCCCCCCCCCCCCCCCCCCCCATGGTGTCCTGAATGCAACTGAGTATGCGAGCAGACTGCACGTATGTCGTAGGAGAAAAGTATTCAGGCTGATAATGGCCGGTTTTATAGATGCGAACACACGCAAGGATGATTTTAGAAATGTTTTTGTGGTTGGGCACTAGTGAAACTGGATCAAAATGGAGTCATGGTGATTTAAGGGGTGGGCCAGGTGGTGAATTTGCAATCATGATTGTAGTCACAGTGATGCTCACAGAGTAACCACAGTTCAGCCAGTGACAGCATTAGGGTGGGGGGCTGTTATTATCAGGTCTAACACATGCAGCTTCACACATGTAAGAATTTACACAAATATAGTTTAAAGCTCTCACATGAAGACATATTTGGGGGTTGAAAAAGCAGTTTATTTAGAATTCGCTTTTGTTACAAAGAGGAAGCTGAGAAAAGCTAAGAGTTCCCCGCTGGTAGGCGGTTGGCTGGGTGCTGTTATGAAGAAGGGTGGTGAGAGGGAGATGCATGTAATGCTGCTCTATGCCCTCTGCTGGCAGCTATGGAAACTACAGGCCTTCTCCAATGCTTAGGGGGAAAGAGGAAAAACCAAGCCATCAGTTATCACTCGAACAGAGTTCTCATTTCACGTTAGTTAATTGTTGACTTGGCAGTCAGGTGCATGTCAGTTATTACAAAATAAGGAAGGGGGACATACCTGAGGCAGCTGTGGGAAGGCTGTTAATGGAGTATTCGACCCAGGGAAGTTGTTGGCTCCAGTACCCCTGATCTCGGGAAGTGAGGCACCGAAGGAAACTCTCCATCTGCTGGTTGACCCTCTATGTCTGCCCATTGCTCTGTGGGTGAAATCCAGAAGTTAGACTGACCGTTATTCCCAGGGCTTGACAAAAGGCTTTCCAGACTTGTGAGATGAATTGAGGGCCATAGTCGGAGACAATGTTAGAAGGGATGCCGTGTATTCTGATTATGTGCTGGACGAGTAAGTCAGCTGTCTCTCTGGCAGAGGGAAGCTTGTGAAGAGGGACGAGATGTACTGCCTTGGAGAAGCGATCAACAATGGCCAGAATGACGGTGTTACCTCTGGAGGGCAGAAGACCAGTGACAAAGTCCAACACGATATTAGCCCATGGTCTGGAAGGTACCGGGAGCGGCTGCAGGAGACCAGCTGGTGCAGTGTGGGTGGCCTTGTTTTGGGCGCAGACCGGACAAGCAGTCGTAAACTCCTTTGTATCTCTCCGGACCATTGGCCACCAAAACCTGCAAGTTAGCATAGCCAAGGTCCGGTTAGCACCAGGATGGCAGGCGAGAAGGGAAGAATGGGTCCACTGGAGAACTTCGGCTCAGAGGCAGTCTGGAACAAAGAGGCAGTTCTTGGGACAGTTACTAGGTGGCCCCCCAGAGGGTTGTTACCTCCTGACTCGCTCCTCTAATTCCCAAACTAATGATCCCACCACAACACGACTGGGTAAGATGGTTTGAGGCTCCTTGGGAGGGGCGTCTGGCGAAAATTAGCGTGACAGGGCATCAGGTTTTTTGTTTTGGGAGCCTGGATGATAAGCTAAGGTGAAGTTAAATCTGTCGAAAAACAGTGACCAAAAAGATTGGCGGGAATTTAACCTCTTAGCTGTACGGAGGTACTCCAGATTCTTGTGGTCGGCCTAGACCTGGAATGGAACCTTGGCAGCCTCTAACCAATGATGCCACTCATCTAATGCCATCTTCACCGCCAGTAACTCCCAATTTCCGATGTCATAGTTGCGCTCGGCTGGGCTAAGTCTGCGGGAGAAGAGGGCACAAGAGTGTACCTTGTTATCTTTGCCAATGCGCTGCGACAGAACTGCCCCCGCGCCGGTGTTAGTGGCGTCTACCTCGACGAGCAACTGCTTCTCAGGATCTGGCTGTTGGAGAACAGGAGCAGCGGTAAATCTATGCTCTAGTGCCAGAAATGCCTTCTCCGCCGAAGGGGTCCACACAAAAGGAACTTTGGGGGAAGTCAAAGTGGTCAGTAGAGCAGTAACGGTTCTGTAATTGCGAATGAATCGACGGTAAAAGTTAGCAAACCCTAGGAGGCACTGTAGTTCCTTGCATGTAGTAGGGGTAGCCTAATCCTTTACCGCCTTCACCTTCTCCTGGTCCATTAGCATGCCTCCTGGAGTGACCACAAATCCGAGGAAAGGAACTGTTTCCAAGTTGAATTCACACTTCTCTGCCTTGGCGTAGAGTTGTTTCTCCAGGAGGCACTGCAGTACTGCACGAACATGACATAGGTGTTCTTCTTTGGAACGAGAGAATATTAATGTCGTCAAGGTACACAAAGACAAATTGATTAATCATGTCATGCAGGATGTCGTTAATGAGGCTCTGGAAGACAGCGGGGGCGTTAGGCAGACCAAACGGCATGACCAGGTACTCGTAGTACCCCCTAGCGGTGTTGAAAGCTGTCTTCCGTTCATCCCCTTCCTTAATCCTGATGAGGTGGTAAGCGTTGCGTAGGTCAAGTTTGGTGAAGATAGTGGCCCCCAGCAACAGCTCAAAAGCAAAATTCATTAGAGGATGGGGATATCGATTCTTAATAGTAATGTTATTGAGTCCCCTGTAGTCAATACATGGCCTATGAGATCCGTCCTTCTTGCTAACGAAGAAGAAGCCAGCGCCAGCAGGAGAGGAAGAGGGATGGATGATGCCAGCAGCCAGTGACCCCTCCACATATTTCTCCATGGCCTCCTGCTCTGGACAAGACAGAGAATAGAAACCCCCCTTTTGGGGGTGCTGTGCCAGGTTGGATATCAATGGCGCAGTCGTAGGGTCTGTGAGGGGGCAGAGACAAGGCACGAGACTTTGAGAAGACCTTGGCTAGGTCATGGTACTCACTGGGGACCTTGGACAAATCCGGTGCGAATGAAGGCTCAGTGGATCCTCCCTTAGCCTGCTTGGCTGGAGCCTTGCAGAGGCAGGAACGCAGGAATGAGTACTCCACTCAGCCACCTGCCCAGTCCTCCAGTTGATGGTGGGGTTGTGTTGTTTCAACCAAGGGAGGCCCAGGATGATGGGAGCAGAGGAGGAGGTGATGACATGGATCCGGATCTGCTCCTGATGGTTGCTGAAGACTATGAGTAAGAGTGGGGGGCGTAACCTGGGTCACCTGACCTAGCGGTTGCCCACAAAGGCCAAGTGCTTGGAATGGCGTAGGTAGCTTCTGGAGCTGGAGCTGGTTGCGCAGGTTGGGGTCAATCAGGTTGATGTCTGAGCCCGATCCAAACAAAACATCAGTAATCAATGATCGCTTACCAACAAGTAGAGTAACAGGAACCAGCTTACATGAATCATTGTTATCTTGAGCCAGCTGTCCAATCCTCCCACTCACCCCTTCCTTTTTGAGTAGGGGACAGCACTGGATACGATGATCCGCCTGTCCATAGTACAGACATGCCCCCGTGCGCAGTCTCCTAGCCCACTCTTGTGGCGATAACCGGCAACGATCGACCTGCATGGGTTCCCCGACTCCCGGGGCTCGCCGGTCTCCTGGATAGGAGAGTCGCCCCGAGGAAATCGAAAGTTACCACGCTGGTCTGACCGTCGGGACTCTGAATGGCTCTAGCGCTCCCTCTTGCGCTGCTGGATTCGGGAATCAATCTGGATGGTCACTCTGAGGAGCCCCTGCAGATCAGATGGAAGTTTGTGGGACGCCAACTCATCCTTTATGTTCTCTGCCTACGCCCGATAGAACTCATGAAACTGGGCGTCTTCGCTCCAGTGCGTAGAGGCGGCCAAAGAACGAAATTGGATGGCGTAATCGAAGACACTGCAGCCGGCTTGCCGTAAACTCAGTAGTGCACTTCCTTGCCCCTGGTAGGACCATTCAAACACCTCCCTCATCTCCGCCATGAAATCTTCAATGGTGCGTGTGCAGGGGTGGCCAGCGTCCCAAATTGAGGTTCCCCAGTACCTTGCTCTGCTGGTCAAAAGTGTGATGACGTAGGCCACTCTGGAACGTGAGGTAGGAAAGGTTACTGGGACAGGAATGCCTTGCAGGTGGTGGGGTCTCTGTCATACTCCCGTGGGGGAGTAAGACGTAGCTCCCGAATGGGAGCTGCCTCTGCTGGTGCGACTGCAGGACTGGGAAAGGTGGAGCCCAGAGTGAGACGCTGTATAGCGGTTCTCATCTCTTGCAGATCGCGATGCTGTTGCTGAATGACGACCTCTTGTTGTTGACAAAGTCGCTGAAGTTCAGCAGTATCCGCTGGAGTCTGTACTGTTCGACTCGTACTGAAAGGAACGGGCTTAGACTCCAAATGCAGTTCAGCATCAGCAGGGCGTTTATTACGATTCAAAAAGCTCATGGTCAAGACAGAAATGGATCAATAGCCGGGCAAACAGAGTAATGCAGAATAGGCAGAATCGAAGTCAGGGGACGAGCAAAATAATCCAGTAACCAGAGAATCAGTCCGCACAAAGGCAGTAACAAAGGGGGCTGAACTAAGGGAATGGAAGGGGAAGGGAAAAGGGAGTAGGATGTGATAAGGGAGAACACAGGAGAAAAGTGGTAGAAACGAGTCGACAAGAAGCTTAGGGAAAGTGAGTCTTTTATACACAAACAAATTAAGAGGATTTGCTACCCTGGCAGGGCTTCTACCATGATGATTCTGATATTAGGCCATTATGTCCCCATTGCAACAACATACAGTTTTGCACTTCTAGAAATAGCTGCTGACATCAGCACTAATCCACTGTGCAGTGTGCATTGTTCAGAGATCAAGAGCACTCTTTTCAGGATCCATCTCTGCTCTGCTGGAGGCAAACTTGTCCATAATATCAGTCCAGAATTTCTCACATATAGCAGCTGATTGCATTTCTCAGCTTCACCAAGGGATGATCCCAAAGTACATGGGTTTAAAGATGCCATTTGTACATGTATACCTTCTGCTCAGCAGCACCACACCATATGTACCTGATCTCTGAACTATGCACACTGCACAGTGGATTAGTGCTGCTGTCAGCAGCTATTTCAAGAAGTGCAAAACTGTATGGTGTTGCAATGGAGACATAATGGCCTAATATCAGAATCATCATGGTAGAAGCCCTGCCAGGGTAGCAAATCCCATTCAGGACATTCTTTGCAGTCAACTGTGGTTGACAGGGGCTTGAAATGTATGAAAAGTGCATAAAATGATAGATATTGCAAATCCGATTATTGAAAAAAACCTCTATTTTCAACATGCAATAAAATCTGAATGGGACAGAACACCATCCTAGAATTTTAATATGTTGTTTCGACACTTAAGATCTGTGTACAGGCCAAATTTGGTGATCCTAGGACCTGTCCCACATCTTCATTTTTGCCTCCGAAATTGAGCAAAAATGGCAAAATTCGAAATTTGAAGGGTCAAGAATAGAGTATGATAGTTACTTGCTCCATGAACTACAGAGTGGTAGTCAGGGTGTCTGAAAATATATGGCAGCAATTTGAACTATGTAGGTAAAATATAACAGGCCAAAAGAGACCAACAAAATCGTTCTCGGAAAAAGTAAAAATGCCTTTTTTCCATTTTGGGGCAGACAAAATAACCATATTTATTTGATCAAACTCTGCCAAATTTTGGCCAGGTATTCTTTACAAAAATATCTGTGGGATTATTAAATTTCAGTCATCTAAGTTGTATATCTTTCCAGTTACAGGCATTTGAAAACCTGTTCAGAATAAGGGGTGCGATTTTGGGCATGCACCCCCCTCTCATATTTATGGGGCTGAGGGTCACAATTTACATCAGAACCCTTAGAAAATTTGCAGATGTTCTCAAATATGGTCACTTCACAACTGGTTAAAATTTGAAGAAATTCTGAGACATCAACTTTTCTGCCATTGGTTGATTTGACATGGAATGACCCATCTGTACAATAAATAATTAATTACCATAGCTTGTTATTATAATCTTTATTATTATGTTCTCCATCTTGAGCAAACAAAGTGAGTGTGGCAGCAGCTACTCTCTGAAACTGGATCCTCCGGTACTGCCAGCCTCCGAATCCCAACATCAAGACGAACAACAGGAAAGGTGACAAGAAGCCAGATGTTGAACAGGTGAGTACCAAATCGACAACAACTTTACCAAACAGGGCCATGTGCAGTCCATCTCCAGCATCCTTTCATTATGTTTTTTTCGCTGCATTAATGGTATTCTGACGCACACACAACTGCAAACTAAACCAGTTTGATAAACATAACTTAACCCATTGACATTATTAAAGTATTTTTTTTATCCAGCTCAAGTTTACAAGAAAAAAATATCCCTCTGTATGTGTGTTTATGTATTTAGCACATTGCAAACATATAAAATCATTTAACAGACTCTCTCCCTCTCTCTCTCAGAAAGGTTGGAGTTTAATGTTTAGTAGGGATGTACTGTTAACTGTTTTTTATGGTGTCTCCTCTCTCTCTCTCTCTCTCTCTCCCTCCCTCTCCATGGATCACCACCTTGTCATGGTGGAGAACCTTGTGTGTTCCAATGATCCTGAGAGCGATGCCGTCGGGGGCCTTTTTGGCGCCTGGTAGGGTCACCCATGGCGGTAAGGTCGAGGGGGAGGTCCCAGACCAAGAGCGATCCAAAGAAAGAAAGAAAGACCTCAACGGTGGGAGTGGCAGAGGAGGACACCATGAGTCACAACGGCACTGAAAGCGGATGAAGGCTGCAACAGAGAGTGGTCTCCAATCGTCATGGACTCCATGCCACTGGATTCAGGCCCCTCTCTGCTAAGGACCGTGTGGTGGCTGCAGGCTCATCAGTCTCCCCATGATAAAAGACGTCACGCGCAGGCATCCTCCCGAAGGGAACCCATCCATTTTACATCCTGGACAAGACAAAGTCCTGTGGTGATCAGGAAGTGGTAACGGGGACAGGACAATGAAGTCTCGGAGTTTTTAGCCATGACCTGGCACACAGGCGATGAATGTTTGATACAGTCATTAAGCTCTTGTACTGAGGCAGAAAGAGCTTCTCGGCAGCTGCACCCATGACTGAGCAGCCCTATTCAGGATCCACTCCGCTCACCCCAGTAGGGGAGGGGGTTAGAAAAGGTACCCCAAACAAGCCAGTGATCAACCTGAAAGGCGAACTGCCATCATCTCCAGAGAGCTAGGAAAGTTCCGGATCGAAATTGCAGCACTCTCTGAGACCCGACTGGCTGATGAAGGGCAGCTGAAGGAGGAAAAAAAAGGCTGGTGTACTTTCTTTTAGAAGGGAAAGCCTACAAATGAGCCACGAATCCATGGTGTGGGATTTGCTATTAAGAACTGCCTCATCAACTACCTCCACAAACTCCCTGTGGGCATCAATGAACGCCTAATGACCATTCGTCTGATGCTTGCCAGCAGTCAGATGGCCATCGTTATTAGTGCCTACGCCCCAACGCTTGATGCACAGGATGAAGTAAAGGAGGCCTTCTATGCTGACCTGGACAAAATACTATCTGAAGTCCCAAAGGAGGACAAGTTACTCCTGCTTGGAGACTTTAATGCCAGAGTGGGACGAAACCACCACCTATGGAGTGGCATGCTGGGAAGAGAAGGGGTTGGAAACACAAACTCCAATGGCATACTACTGCTAACCAAGTGCTCAGAGCACAACCTGGTCATCACCAACACACTTTTTCATCAGAAAACCCAGCTTAAAATATCATGGAGGCATCCCTGCTCCAAACTATGGCATCTCATTGACTACATCATAGCCCACTCCAAAGACCGCCGCAATGTCCTTAACACCAGAGCAATGGCCAGTGCAGATGACTGCTGGATTGACCACCGCCTCATTCGCTCCGTCATATCTATTCGCTTAATGCAGAAAAGAAGGTTGCAGAAAGGACAGAGCCGGCCAAAGCCACCGCTGCCTCACCCCCATTCGCTCCAAAGATGGGCTCTTGCTTCTGAAGGACAAGGAGGCAATTGCAGACAGGTGGAAAGAGGACTATAAGGACCTCTTAACCAGGGGCACTACTCCTGAGATGGAGGCCCTTGACCAACTCCCTCAACAACCCATAGAGGAAAGCATGGGTGAACCACCTAGCCTGGATGAGGTACAGGACGCCATCAGGAAGATGAGAAACAATAAGGCTGCTGGACCTGACTGCATTCCAGCAGAAGTCCTGAAGAAAGGCGGTCCTGATCTACTGAAGCACATCCATGCCCTGCTCCTGAAAATATGGGAAGTAGAGGAAATCCCAGCACAGCTCAGGGATGCTTTGATTGTCTCCATCTTTAAAACGGGAGACAGTTTGTGTGCTAAATGTGCTAAATACATAAACACACATACAGAGGGATATTTTTTTCTTGTAAACTTGAGCTGGACAAAAAAAATACTTTAATAATGTCAATGGGTTAAGTTATGTTTATCAAACTGGTTTAGTGTGCAGTTGTGTGTGCATCAGAATACCATTAATGCAGCAAAAAAAACATAATGAAAGGATGCTGGAGATGGACTGCACATGGCCCTGTTTGGTAAAGTTGTTGTCGATTTGGTACACACCTGTTCAACATCTGGCTTCTTGTCACCTTTCTTGTTGTTCGTCTTGATGATGGGATTCGGAGCCTGGCAGTACCGGAGGATCCAGTTTCAGAGAGTAGCTGCTGTCACACTCACTTTGTTTGCTCAAGATGGAGAACATAATAATAAAGATTATAATAACAAGCTATGGTAATTAATTATTTATTGTACAGATGGGTCATTCCATGTCAAATCAACCAATGGCAGAAAAGTTGATGTCTCAGAATTTCTTCAAATTTTAACCAGTTGTGAAGTGACCATATTTGAGAAAATCTGCAAATTTTCTAAGGGTTCTGATGTAAATTGTGACCCTCAGCCCCATAAATATGAGAGGGGGGTGCATGCCCAAAATCGCACCCCTTATTCTGAACAGGTTTTCAAATGCCTGTTACTGGAAAGATATATAACTTAGATGACTGAAATTTGATAATCCCACAGATATTTTTGGAGACAATGGAGATAATCCATCCCACCTCACAGGTGTGCCACATCAAGATGCTCATGAGACACCATGATTAGTGCACAGGTGTACCTTAGACTGTCCACAATAAAAGGCCACCCTGAAATGTGCAGTTTTTGCTTTATTGGGGGTCTGAGGACTCAGTATCTGGTGTGACCACCATTTGCCTCATGCAGTGCAGCACATCTTCTTCGCATAGAGTTTATCAGATTGTCAATTGTGGCCTGTGGAATGTTGGTCCACTCCTCTTCAATGGCTGTGCGAAGTTGCTGGATATTAGTGGGAGCTGGTACGCGCTGTCGTATACGCCGGTCAAGCACATCCCAAACATGCTCAATGGGTGACATGTCCGGTGAGTATGCTGGCCAAGCAAGAACTGGGACATTTTCAGCTTCCAAGAATTGTGTACAGATCCTTGCAACATGGGGCGGTGCATTATCTTGCTGAAACATGAGGTGATGTTCATGGATGTATGGCACAACAATGGGCCTCAGGATCTCATCACGATATCTCTGTGCATTCAAAATGCCATCAATAAAATGCACCTGTGTTCTTCGTCCATAACAGATGCCTGCCCATACCATAACCTCACCACCACCATGGGCCACTCGATCCACAACATTGATATCAGCAAAGCGCTCACCCACACGACGCCACACACGCTGTCTGCCATCTGCCCTGAAAAATGTAAACCGAGATTCATCCGTGAAGAGAACACCTCTCCAACGTGCCAGACACCATCGAATGTGAGCATTTGCCCACTCAAGTCTGTTACGGCGACGATCTGGAGTCAGGTTAAGACCCCAATGAGGACGACGAGCATGCAGTTGAGCTTCCCTGAGACGGTTTCTGACAGTTTGTGCAGAAATTCTTTGGTTATGCAAACCAATTGTTTCAGCAGCTGTCTGAGTAGCTGGTCTCAGACGATCTTGGAGGTGAACCTGCTGGATGTGGAGGTCCTGGGCTGGTGTGGTTACACGTGGTCTGCGGTTGTGAGGCCGGTTGGATGTACTGCCATATTCTCTGAAATGCCTTTGGAGACGGCTTATGGTGGAGAAATGAACATTCAATGCCCGAGCAACAGATCTGGTTGACATTCCTGCTGTCAGCATGCCAATTGCACGCTCCCTCAATGCTTGCGTCATCTGTGGCATTTTGCTGTGAGACAAAACTGCACATTTCAGAGTGGCCTTTTATTGTGGGCAGTATAAGGTACACCTGTGCACTAATCATGGTGTCTCATGAGCATCTTGATGTGGCACACCTGTGAGGTGGGATGGATTGTCTCAGCAAAGCAAAAGTGCTCACTATCACACATTTAGACAGATTTGTGAACAATGTTCGAGAGAAATGGTAATATTGCGTATCTGGAATGAATTTTAGATCTTTGAGTCCATCTCATGACAAATGGGAGGAAAAACAAAAGTGTAGCGTTTATATTTTTGTTGAGTGTATATATATATATGTTTGTGGTTGGCTGGGAAAGAGGGATGTTTTGCATCACAGATTCAGCTGCGTTGATTAAGCCAGGTCAAGTTTCCATTACGCGTGCCAACCGCCTTTAATCTGACATCAGGACAATCGATGTAGATACTGTCATTTATGTCCTTAATCAGATAGTTACATTAAATAGTGCTTCCTGTAATTATTTCTTGCATTGAAATGTGCCTGACATTCTGTAAACCTGCCTGTGAGATTTCGGTGACGTGTGCGCACTCTGCGCCGGTCAGCCAAATTACCACTGCGCGGAAATTAAACCAGGTTGGAGCTGGCGAGTTTTCTGCGCAACTCCAGCGGAGACTTTTTCTACGAAATTGTCACTGCGTCTTGATGAATATGTGACACCTCCCCCTACGACGCCGCCACACCCATCTCGGCGGACCTTCGTCTACCGAAGGCTGCGCACCTCACGAAAATACCACTACGCACGAAATTACCACTGCGCGGGCTGTGCCTCGCTACGCCACCTGTGCTGCGCCAGGAAATTAGAGCCCTTCGTGTGAAAATTATAGTCTGATAGAATCTGAAACAGAAAATCTACTTTCAGCAAACTCTCAAAAGGGTTTTTCATATTATTAAAAATGATATCAGGAGCCATTAGTTTTTTTCTTAATGTGAGTTTTAACACACAAATAACCCTTTAAAAATTAAGTTAATCTCATTCAAACAACAAGCACATGAATAAAATCACAATGAAACTGAGGTGTATAAGAAAAACAATTATTTTTATGTCGTACCCATGTCAGAGATTAAACATGACCGAATCTTCAACCGCATCAGCATCAGGTGTCAAATCATTCTGGCTCAGGAAAATATCTGAAATGTGTGCAAATTACAGCGTATGCAACATGAAGGTGTACAACTGTAATAAGAATGGTATAAAGGACAAATATTTGAACATTATTCCTTCAAAACTAATTCATTGCACATATCCACCCCTTGGACACCAGTATTTATAAAACAAAAACACGAAAGCTTCTCGTTCTCGGCAGGTGAATATTGCGTGAGCATATGAGTTCCTGGCACAAATCACCCCCTCCTGAGTCCCGCGCAATCACCAGCGTCCACGAGCACATACCCACAGCAACTGGGCAACTGATTGGCTGCACTGGTTGCGTTAAATGCTCGTGGAGTAAAAATCAAATACATTTGTTCAAATACAGAGTCTCTCCAACTCTAGTCCATTGTTTCACGAATTCTGGCCCCATTAATTTAGTTTCTCATGAAATAACCCCACATCTTAAGACAGATCAAGTTGGCCTATTCTCCAAATATCCATCAGCCCAGTCGTTTCACTCAATTTCCGCCGCTTTTTCGGACGTGTGGTGTGTATTTGTGCATCTATATAAGATTTCAATCACTCCAGTCCATACCTTTACCTTGTGCGCATTTGTCCAACCTTTATCTGGAGGGTCATGCACTCAAAAATAATTCTCTGCGGCTCATTTAGATGCGTCCAAATTAATATTTAAATCACAAAACCGCCAAGTGTGCGGCATTTGAAGTTTCAGCGTGGCCAGTAAAATCTGCGTTGTTCGCCCCATCACCAAAGTTTTTAAATACCATATTGCTCCAGGAACTTGGTCTAATCATCAGTGCGCCCCTTTGCATAAAAGCCCCAGATAAACACCAAATGGTCCAAGACTCTCCTCCGTGCACCTTACCTTCAAATTCGGTTTCTGTCGTCGGCCCTTTTTATTAGAGAACTTAAAGCTTCACAGAGGCAATAGGTTGCAAATGAATATTTCTGTGATCGGCCTGTACAAACTTCTGAGTCGCAGCACCGCCAAGACGAGCGCTATTTAATAAAACCCTTTCTTCGTCTGCCGGTTCCTTGTTGGCGCCAATACTATGAGAGGCAGCCATACAATTCCAGGGTGCTTTTCCCAAAAGCGTAGTTGCAACTTACATAGTTCGTCCATTTACAGTCAATGGGGCCAATTATGTAAGCTAGCATCTGTGATTTCGGGAAACGCACCAGAGCAACATTTACTTTCCCCAAAATTTGAAGCACCCCACAAATAATATTTTAATCTTTATTGTAGAGTTTTGCAAGAACACAGATAAGGCTGCATACATTGAACTTAATTCTGGAACATTAATAATGCCATTATCTAGAATTCTTTTTAAAATAAATTTGTTAGATTTATTTTCTAGATAGTCTCCTACAAATGTCAATTTAAGAGTTTCATAGTCTTGAGTTGTAATCCTTTCTCATGAAACTTACCACATTTGCGTTCATGTTCCTCCACTCGCACAACGATTTTCCCCGGATCCCGACCCAAGTCTGTTGATCATCTGCTTCTTCTTTAATGTTTATTTGCCTTTTGCAAACGTGTAGTGCATTACTGCCACGAACTATAGAGGTATGGAGCATCACTGGAGCAGGGACATGATATTTTTGTTAAAAAAAAAAAAAAATATATATATATATATATATATATATATATATATATATATTGTTACGGCTGTATGTGGTGTGATTTCTGTCCCTTTTCCCTCCCTGTCCTCTAGCTCCGCCCAGCAATTGTTGAAGGAGGAGCACCTGGCTTGAGAAGGAAGGGCTTAAATGCTCTGGTGCCAGCCTTGGAGGGGAGAGGCTTTTGGTTTGGGGACTGATGTTTGATGCCTCTCAGCAGGGGATTTGTTGTGTGTTTTATCTTTATACTTTCTTTGGTCATTTTGTAGTGATGGCAAAGTGAAGCTTTCTGAACCAGTGAAGGTTTCCAGCCAATTGTATCGGAAAAAGTTTCATTCATTCAATGCCTCAAACTCTATAATGACCTCTGCTGTTCAAAACTTGTAGTGCAGTATGTTTGAAATGGCCTACCGGTATATTTTGGCCCAGTCTCTGTGGATTGAACATGGTTATGAAAACTTGAATGAATAAATAATCTAAAAATACACGGATTCCTATATGAATGAAAATGTTGTTTTTCCTGTTTGAATTGTGTCCATATTTATGTCCATAATAAAAATTATAGCCTGTCTATTGCCAATCTTGCTTGGGGAAATCAAATTAAAGTGCCCCCACATCTCAGAGCGACCTCTCTTTGCTCCAGGTTCCATCGTAATTTGCTCTTTGCTACGACTGACTCGCTATGAACTCTCCTGACTCGCAACACCACTTTCGACTACTTCAAACCCACAAGCGCGCGCCCTGTTTCGCGCACCTTTGAATCAAATCGAAGCGTTCACGTGAATGTGAGCTGGAACGGAGCTTCGAACGTCACTGATCACGTGATCAGCAGCAAACAAACCAAACACCGATACATTTCCTTTGGCTTGCACTGGTTCATACTTTGACACAAGCTTCGAAGCAGGAGGATCCGAGGTAACAACACTTGCAACTTAGTAGTTGGTCTACTTGTTATGACCCTTTTGGTTTGTTGGCTGTTGCACTCCACTTGTGTTGGTCACTTGTGTGGCTGTGATGTCTTAAGAAATGCTGCAGCATTGTGTTGGTGTGGTTCACCATGTGGCGGTAAACATTTTCCACTTGGGAGTGGAACCACTGATTTTAGCTATTTGTGTTGCTCATTACTGAACTTGATGTGAAAGCACCTTTATTTGGCCTTTATGAATTAACTTGTTTGTGCCACATTTGACCAGAGTTCACACCTTCAGTCCGTAATTGTCCCGGTTTGTTTTATGATTGAAATCTGAAACTTTAGCTTCATGTGGAGGCTTGAATTGTCCCATCTAAGTCTGTGCACACTCAGGAATACTGTTTGGTTCGAGTTCAGTGCAATTTTGATCAGTCCACATGATCAGAGGTAGTGATTTTGCTTTTCTGAGGCTTGTGGACTCAGTGCTTTGGATTTGGGCATTTAGTTGTGGTTCACTATTGGCGTACAGCCTTATACCACTCATTGACTTCAAGAGCTGACTTCATCTCAATGAATAAATATTCTAATTTGTCATTAGACTCTGGAATTGAAGTGCTGAATTGAACTTGAAATGTTTTTGCGCTTGGATTGTGACAAACTATTTATTCATTGTTTTATGGGAGGGGGTGTTACGGCTGTATGTGGTCCCTGTGATTTCTGTCCCTTTTCCCTCCCTGTCCTCTAGCTCCGTCCAGCAATTGCTGAACGAGGTGCACGTGGCTTGAGAAGGAAGGGTTTAAATGCTCTGGTGCCTGCCTTGGAGGGGAGAGGCTTTTGGTTTGGGGACTGATGTTTGATACCTCTCAGCATGGGATTTTTGGTGTGTTTTGGCTTTATGCTTTATTTTCTCATTTTGATTTTGTTTTTGATGTTTGTTTCTTTGGTAAATAAATCCCATGTACTTGGTTATTTTTAAAGGTGTTGTCTCTGGTTTTTTGGGTCAGTGGCGCATTATTGTTCACCCCATCAAGCAAGTTTAAGAACGGGGCGTAACAATATACTTAATAGAATATATAATCATGTTCTCTTTAAGTATGCCATGACATGAATTCACACGGTTTGGTTTGTTACAAAAGGCAGAGATGATACAGGACGCTGTCATACATTAAAAATACGTGCTTTCATGCTGAAATAGTTTGTCTTTGTTAAAGAGCATAATACAGACATATGGTATGGCTGTAACTACCCCAAGGCACGACGAACACAAGTAGATTTTTTGAACTGGTTTAATGAAGCCTCCAAATCTTCATCAATACCGTGAAAACTGTACAGAACAATACAGTTGACACACTAAGCTAAATTAGCTCATAGAGCACATCATCAAACCACATTACACAGATAGCATGTAGCTAGGCTACAACAATACGAAACAATATACAGACAAATATTAAAATACCTCGTTGGCTGCATGCCACAATTGTCCGTGAAACTCAAAGGTTATTGTCCTTGATGCCGTTCTTTGTCCTTTGCTTGATGAACTCAAACCTATAATGATGGCGAGTGATCAGAAAAAACCGCGGAGCTGTATGACAGTCCATTCACCTTCGTCAAGAAGCTAGCAGAAGTGCGCAGCCCGAAAAGAGTGAAAATATGTCTCCTCAAAACAACGCAAGAACAAGCTTCTAGATATAATCATGACAATAATCATAAATAAATTGTTGTGGATTTTCTTCAACATATTGAGATTCCCGCATCCTCAAGCAACTGGAGAGAAACAGATTCTAAAAAAGAAAAATTAGGCTTCATTGTGTCATGTTGTCAAATGTAAAGCCGAGTTCCTCTTGCGCAAGAGGAACTGCCCTCAAGATGAACTGAAGAACTCCCCGAAGAACTGAAGAACTGGTGTTTACAGGCCGGTAATATATCTCTCATTCTCGCACTACCATTGAACAGGCAACCTGACACCTGTTACCTACTCCCTCAGGAATTTAGAGACGCATGCGCAATACAGTGGACAGCCACACCCAGCAGACAAAGAATACAGCCAGATGAAAAAGAAAAAGATACCAGTGGATGAATAGGCCTTTTGCAGTAAGCGGGTCACGTGACCATTCTCCCATAGCAACAAGTCTCTGGTGGGCAAGCAAACCAGACATCCCTTGACAACGCTAAGTGCTTGACTGACCAAGAGTGGAATACCTACAATATAGAGGCTGTTTATATAATTATTCTTTAAGTTCGCGACTTCTCCTTCCAGATATAGCTGGAAGAAGCATTGATGATTAGTTGTAGCTAATTTTTGAGACGAAAGAATGACTGAAGGCGAGTTATCGAGGCCGATTGCTTTGCATTCGGTGGACACAACACGCCAAGATTGCAGCGTTCTCAGGTATGTTTACTACCATTTAAACACTCGTGTTTATAGCGCTAATCGTCCCGCATTTTGTGGAGCTTCAGGATTTTATTTGTAGAGTCACTAGACTCTCTAGTTTCAGCCATAATAGCGAATATTTTTGCGATCAGATCGTTTCGCGACCAAAGATACTGCGCTAGTTTACATGTGCGAAGTGCGCCATAAATGTGTCATTAGTCTTATTTTCACTATTACAGAGCAAGAGATTAAAGATAAAATGAAATAATAAATAACTAGGTTCTAGTACTTTGTTTTGTCAAGTTTGTCACTGTTATGGTGCACAAAAAGGAAAAGAGTAATTTAGATGTGGAAGAGCTTGCCTGACCAAATTGTTGAGGTAATTTTCAAGAGCAGGCTTGACTTAAAGCTAGCCATTGAGACATTGAGTATCTGAAGTGATATATTCACAATAGTTAAAAGAAACTGACGAGCTTAGTTGGGCTAAATGGCCTGATCTCGGCACTCTTGTTATGTTATGTTATGTTATGTTAATCGAGCAGTGAGCGGGTGCCACTTCCATCTGTACGTGCGTGTGTGTGTGTGTGTGTATGTGTATTGTTATGGCCCCAATTTGTTATGACATATCAGACAGCAAGGGATGACAGACAAAATTTTAAACAGATTTAAAATTTAAACAGATTTAATTATACAAAGACTGACAACTAACCTACAATTTATACTACTGACCAAGATTGACATATAGAAGAAAAAAAATATTTACAGTCCCTTGAGATGGGGTTGCTTGGTGATGTCCTGAGACAGGGATACGCTAAAACACAGGCAAAAATCCACAAAAAGCTTCACAGGTCTTGAAAAGAGTGACAGGTCTGGTCAAATGTATCCCTCTATTTGCAATTTCACTGACTACATTACTCACTCAATTTTTCTCCTTATATACTCTTTTGCAGTCCCCTCCCACCTTCCAGACTTTTTTCAATTCTCTGGGACTTCCCCTCTCAAACATGCCCAGGACATGCCCAAACCTAGCTCCAGACTGGGCTTAACAAAAAAAGGTCAATACTGCCATCTAGTGGCTTTATTTTTCCACGTTACAATATATATATATATACACACACACACATACACCAGAGACTGAACCATAGATTGTATAAAAAGATGGTCACAGTAACCGGGTCTGAAAAGTGAAGCCAATGCGGAAATATCTTAAAATAGCATTCTATTTAATGGCCAGCAGATGGCTATGTTGGTGGTTGCAGAAAGAAGTTCAATGCCATAAAAGTCTATTAGAAAATGACCCTACTTTCCATCCTGGTTTATTATTCCAATGATGGTTTTCTACATTATTTTAGGGTATATATCACAAATTTCAAGTCTCCTTCGATATATCATGATGTTCATTTTTGTAAATTATGGTCCCAAATAGATTAGAATAAAGGATAAAGCCAGATACGCTTTGGGGGCATGGCTATCCTCTGGTCCTCGTCAAATACCATCAGATCCATCCACCCATCAATCCTCCCCTCGCTCCTCCCTGGGTCTTGAATTCATGGTCTTGAATTCATGCTTTCGTCCAATAGGAATCACATCCGGTTTCAAAATGACAAAAAGGCGCTGTTCAAATTGCCAAATTCGAGGCAACCTAAAACCTAAAAGGTTTGCTGAAACCAATAGGTGACGTCACGTTTGCTTCGTCCATCTTTTTATGCAGTCTATGGACTGAACGCAGGTGCTGTGAATCATCAGTTAACTAGTGCTGGTAAGGCAGACACCTGGAAAGAATACTCAGTGGCCAAAAGTAATCGGAAACGCCAAGAACAAGAAAATAAGTGCGCCTCTCACAGGCCAAAGATAACCAAACAAACTATCTCCCCAAAATCATGACAGAGCTGGAGTCAATCTGAGCGTACTACAGGTGGAAGGCAGGATGTTTGACATTACCACTCTCAAATCCATAGCGGGGGCGCGCACACCATTAACATACTCTCATATCTACAGGCAATTCAGTGTCTCCAGTCAGCCTAACAAGCATTTTTGTGGTCTGTGGGAGGACAACAAGAGTAACCAGAGGAAATCCACGTGAACATGGGGAAAACATGCACGCTTTATGCAGGAAGGCCTCAGGAAGGATTCAAACACTCAACCTCCTTGCGGTGAAGCAGCACAGCTACCCCTACTGCTCCTTGCTGACTCCACTTTACTTTATTCCTGGGTATGAATTTTCTACGTTATTATTGGGCTTCTCGTAAAATATGCCCACTGTCAAGATCCAGGACAGAGTTTTGGAATCACCAGTCTTTGAAATAGGTGCACAACTCAAATCCTGGTGGGTCTGTCTGAATGGCAGTATTTGTTCCAAATGATTACCTTCATAGTAACTTGTCGTGGTACTCCTGAATCTACATTTAACTGTATGTCTGTACACCTGTCATACCTGAGTCTACCTTTGTTTGTCTGTATACCTGTAACACCTGCGCCTACCAGTACATTTAAGCCTGTGCACCAGTTACACCTGAGTCAACCTTTACCTGTCTGTCTTTATACTTGTAATACCCAAGTCTACATTTACCTGCCTGTCTCCACACCTAGTACACTAGGGTCTACCTGCCTCCACACCTGTCACACTTGAATCTGGCTTTACCTGTCTGTCTCCGCACTTGTTATACTGGAGTCAACCTTTACCCCTCTCTCTCCGCACCTGTCATACCTGAGTCTAAGTTCCACATGGCTTTGAACCCTCCCACGGGCCGTCCATTACCCTGCTCCCATCATCCGCCAAAAACTCATCCCGGAAGCAGATGAACTCAGGACGCGAGTAAGTGAGAGAGGAAGAGCATTGAAGCTTACTTGGAAGGAGAAACAGTAGGAAAGTACAAAGGGACAAAGAGGTTCCAGCTCCATGAAGAGATACACACTTCCTTCTGTACAGTGGTACGGTTGGCAGGTGTAGTTTGGCAGGAACAAAAAAAAAATTGTTCCTGCATGAAACTGCTCACGACAAGGTCTGTGGATTATCTTCAGCACCTGGGTGATAATTACTGGAAAAAAACATTGCTGTTGAATTTTTCAAATTAGAATTTTTTCCACTTTTTACACCAAAAGCTGAGTGCGATCTTGGGTGAACTAAATTCAAGAGAAGGCAGACATCTGATGATGGCTCCTCGAGAAACAGGGTTGGAGACTACTGCCAGATAACAAGGTTTGTTCCATCTTCTATCCACCAGAGGGGGCCAGTGCACCAACTGTGTCAAAACTATCTCACCTTGCATTCGAGACGTGGAGCCAAGGTATTCCTTCCAGATCCAAAGTTACATTGGCAATATTTAGTACGTTTCAAACAGTCATAGAGTTTAATCTTTTGAGTGTCATGTTATCACTTTAGATTACTCCATTGAAATCAGAGAAAGACCAGAGGAGTGATGTTATTCCTTTTTTCCTTTGCTCTGTAGTTGTATATCACACTCTATACAAGGAAAAAACATACATTTTGATGTACAATATTCCTGAAAAGAATAGCCAAGTGAGAGTATACTTTCTTTCCATAACTGATAAGCTATTCAGCAGTACTGTCAGTGTCTGAATCAGTAATGTTTTTTTTTATTATAAATTTTCCTTGTCTTTAACATTTTTCATGTTTTGTTATTGTTTAACCAGTTCTCGGTTTTAGATGCGCCTGTCACCTGCCAGATGCTTTTTGCTTTCTCTCCTGCATTCATGCTTGTTGATTAGTTCTCTTGTTCCCTTATTTGTAAACACATCTCCCTGCACATCTCTTTAGCTCACCCACACCTGAAACCGATGTAATTAGCCACTCTTCTACCCCTTCTACTCCCCGTATTGTGTAGTGCATATCACAAGCTTGTTAGCCACCCTTCCCTGTGTCTACTTTGTGAGCATTCTTTGATTCTATGATTTTTGGTTATTGATCTGTTTTGTCCCTCCATTATATAATTCAGTCCATTCTCTCGTGGTTGATGAATCACCTGTGCTTTACCTCAGATTTTTCCCCTGGGTTTTCATTTCTATATGTGTTTTGGCTTTGGCGTAGGTCTACAGACTTCACGAGTTTAGGATTGTCTCTGGATACCAATTTGGATTACCCATTTTGTATTGCATCATTCCTGTAAGTTGCTCAGTTGGACTGCCTGACCAAGAAAATTAATTAAATCTGTGAAATGGAACTTTTTTCTGCATCTGACTTCTGACCCTGCTCCCTGTTAGAGCAAACCTGCTGAGATTTAGTCAACAAATCACGACCAGTTTTGTGTACTCCCCAACCATCAACCTGTGCAACTCGGACAGCATCACTATAAATTGAAGGGCATTACCAACTTGAGTCTGTTGCTACCTACATGAACTCCCTTGCTGGACAACTCCAACAGCTACAACCCCCACCTGCACCTGCTCCAGTGCTTCCTGTCTCAGTTCCAGTTGCTGATCCTCACCTTCCTACGTTCAGACCGTATGACAGTCACCCTGGTACCCTGCTCCTTCTTGCAACAGAGTTCCCAGGCTTTAGAGTTACAACCTGAGCGTCTCCTCCCCCCCCCGACCGCACCCGCATTGCCTACATTATTGCACTCCTTACAGGCCACACCAGAGAGAGCAGGAATCACCCTGTGGGACGCTGGGGCCCCTATTTGCCTTTATGGCAGCAATGAGAAAAGTATTAGCCCAATCCACGAATGGATGTGAGGTGACTAGCGAACTGCTCCAGCTCCGCCAGGGCTCCAATCCGTATCAGACTACACCATCGATTTCCAGACCGTCGCAGCAACCACTAACTGGAACACCCTTGCCCTGTGTAACAACTTCCTAAATGGTCTCTCCAGTAAAATTAAAGATTAACTACATACCAGAGAATTTTCTGAGGACTGGGACAAACTCATCTAACCATCTGAGTAGACAACCACCTGATCATTTACCACAAAGAACTCCACCGAAGTCACTGAAGACACTCTCCATCTCGGGGTCTGCTCCACCTGCTCCTGCTCTGGCTGTGCAACCTCCATCTCCAGTGACCACTACCTATTCCAGATCTCACCAGACCCATTCAAACTCATGACAACTCCGGATCGCCTCTTGCTAAGATCACTCATGTCACTATTCCAGTGAAGCTGCTAATCCCTGACAGTCACCAAGAGGAGATTCCATTGCTACTACTGTGAATTTTCAGAGCTGCACAAGTCCTGGGTAATCCCTGGTTATTGCATCACTCCTGCGTTGATTGTAAAAAGTTGCAGATCCTGGAGTGGAGCCATACCTGTGCAAAACACTGTCTGATGGAAGTTACCCAGTTGCTACAACCCAGCTCTGCTTCTCCAAAGCAGCTTCCTGACCGATCCAAAGTGTACGCTGAATATTAAAATCTCAAATAAGCTCTCTCCAAGTCCTGTGACACTACACTGCCTCCTCATCATCCCTGCAATTATGCTACCAAATTGCAAACAAGAACCACTGCTGCGCAAGTTTGACTCCTCTCACAATACAGTCCAGAGACTGAGTACATCTTAGCATCTATGGCCGCCAGCATCATTTGTTCTTCCTTATCTCCTGCAGTGGCTAGGTTCTTCTTTCTTGAGAGGAAAGATGCTGGTCTCCACCTGTGCATTGATTACCAAGGCCTTAAAAATGTAACTATCAAGAGCCGCTACCCACTACCTCTGATGTCCACTGCATTTGAGTCACTCCACGGAGACACAATTTTGACTAAGCTTGACTTTCGTAATGCCTAAAATCTGGTGAGGATCCGGGAAGGAGATGAGTAGAGTACTGCCTTCAACACCTCTATTCGCTACTACGAGTACCTGGTGATGCCATTTGGGTCATCTAATGCTCCAGGGGTCTTCCAAAACCTTATCGATTATGTTTTTTGTGATACGCTTGCCAAGTAACAATGGATAACATTCTCATTTTCTCCAAAGAGCCATCTATCCACATCCAACATGTTTGCCAGGTTCTCCAATGCCTCCTCAAAAGTTGCCTATTTGTAAAAATGTGACTTCAACTAAATTAGCTTGGGTTTTTGAAGATTTATAGTCTCCTGTGAAAGCATCAGCACTGACAAGGACAAGGTTCAAGCTTTACCTGAATGGATAAGACTGAAAACCTGTGAGGAGCTTCAAATGGATTTGCTAACTTGTACTGATGTGTCATTAAGATTAACCCCTTTCTGCAGAAGCCAAATTTGGCTATTTATGGGTTACCCACTTTAATGCTGTATAATTCAAGATTCAAGCTTCGTAAAGAGGAAAAATGTGGCTCAATTCAGAAAAGACACTTACAGCATTTAGAATTACATTGTATTTCAGTTTATTTTCATGATTTTGGTAGAGAAAATCAACTGCAAACATAAAAAATCTTCATGAGAATTCACCATTGAAATTTCAAAAAAAATAATTCTGAGGATTGAAAAACTGCTGGGGCTTAAAACTTTACATTTCTGGTATCATAAACTCCTTGAGCACAAGTAGAATTCATCTTCAACATTACATTCTAGATTACCAACATGCTATTAGCCAAATTATACAGCTACCCAAGTGTCTCCCCGAAGTGTCAAAATCATGTACTGTCAAATCATAAAAAAATCATGCATTTAAAACAAATAAAGTTTTAAGGCATGAAGTTTAATATGAACAAATGATTTTCTAGTTGAGTTTAGTATGAATTTATCAATATCAGTGCAGATGAATATCAGTGGTTACCAGTAACCTCTCCAAACACAAAACGTGCCTTTTCTCCATAATAAAGTTTACAGTTTTGGCCATTTTTCTTCAAAGCCAGCACAAACACGCATTAAATAAACTGCTTATTAAACGGTCAGAACATTCACCCTGTAATGGAAGCTACCAGTCCCCTCTTCTAAGCTCACAAACCCATTTCAACACTAATAAGGAACAAGTACACCTCAGTAACTCAGTAATATGTGAATTCTGAAATATACCTTATTTTTACAGAACAGACACTCCACTTTCAGGGAATATCAAACAATCCATTGCCTCTCCCGATTCAAAAGAAACGTGCAATGAACGTACCAGGGGGTCCATCCAAATGCACGGGCAGTTCGCGTTTTAACCAGGAAAAAAACCTGGACACTCGACTTTGTCGAGTATGTATACATTCCAAAACGAAACAAAAAAAAAAAAAAAAAGTAGCAGCCTGACCTTTTTCATGAATCCCTCCTCCAGATACCGATCCAGTAGCAAGAACCCTCCGGTCCTGTTTCATTCGAAATAATTCCAACTGACCATATCCTTATCTAATTTAAATCCTGTAAATGTAAATGAACACTTCAAGGCCAGTTTTGCGGACCAGTTTTATATAAATCGCGTCTATTTTAGCCGCGTAATGTGCATAACGTAGACAGGATACAACCTAGCCTGCTGATACGCATAGGTTTGTATGCTCTGTGTTTGTCCAATCAATGTGTTTCACTTACTCTAAGATGTTTAAACACTCGGGAATTGGATAAGAAACGAGCCAATCAATACATTGTTACCAGGGAAACTTCACGAGGACATGAAGTGTAACTCTACAATCACGCAGAAGACCCTGAGTGTATGGTTGAGTGATTGGCTATCAACGCCAGTACTTGGGTGGATATAAGGAAGCGCTGGATTTGTCAATGAAGGAATCTACGCGTAAATCCACGGTGGGAAACAACAAATTTTTTTGTATGTGACAACTGTAATTGACAGTAGAATGTGAGAGAATCAATACCATGTCGATTTTTTTGCCTCAGAAAACTGATTTTTCTGAAACACTAATTTGAATACTGTTGGCTCACTGTGGCTAAACTGGTTGCTACAAAGGATAACGATTTTTTCTGTGTCAAGATACCGTTTTTTTAAACTGCTGGATCGATACTATGGGCAAGGATACTGACCAGTTTGCACATCAGGCTTAGCTGAGGAGTTTAATTCATGCAGCTCTTGAAAAACAGGGAGCGGAGTGAACTTCCCCATATTCAGAACCGCGTTCTAGGTCTGCTTGCTTCTGAACATTCAATAACTGATCCGGGGATGCCATCTAGTGATCGAGTACAGTAACAGCGTGCTTAAATTTGCAGGTCCATCGACGCAGGCGTCTACATCTGCAGAAAGGGGTTAATGAATCCAATCCCCTGATTTTTCTCATTTCTATCAACGTAAAATTTCCCTTGGTCCACAGATGCAGAAGATAGCCTTCCAATGATTAAAGACCCATTTCACCAGTGCTCCAGTTCTTTTTTGCCCTGATCCCAACAGACAGTTCATTGTAGAAGTGGATACTCCTGGCTCTGGAGTGGTGGCTGTATTATCTCGAGAGTCTGCCTCTGATTTCAAGATTCATCCCTTTGCCTACTTTTCTCATTGTTTGATTTCCATGGAGAGAAATTATTCTGAGGGGGATTGGGGACTGTTATCGATGAAGCCAGCTCTGGAAAAGTGGAAGCATTGGCAGAAGGGGGCTTAGGTAACACTTCTGTTTGGGATCGATCATTGCAATCTCAAGTATCTCAGGTCAGCTAAGAGGATTAATCCACACCCGGCAAGATGGTTGATGTTTTTCTCCCGGTCCAATTTTACCTTATCCTACCAACCTGGTGCCAAAGATGGTAAACCTCATGCTCGGCCCCAAATCCATGAACCCATCACGGGTAAGGAATCTGATGACACTATACTTGCCTTCCCACTGTTGGGCTGCGACAGCACTGTGGGACATTGAGACGGTTTTCCACAATGTGCAAGATACAAGTCCTGCTCCAAGGGCCTATCCTGAAAACCACCTCATTCTGCCTCAGCTGGCCCAGTTGCTTCAGTGGGGCCACTCCTTCTGCTTCTCACACTTCTGGCAGGCCTGCTGCAGACTACTGGGGACCTCCATGAGCCTCTCCTCTGGGTACCACCCCCAATCCAACTGGCAGACAGAGAGGGTCAACCAATAGATGGAGACCGTGCTGCAATGCTTCACCTCCTAGACACCTGCCTCCTGGAGCCTGTTTCTGTCCTGAGTTGCTTTTAACTTTGCCCCGTCCTCCTCCACAGGACTCTCCCCTTTCCAGTGTCGCCAAGGGTAGTGTTTCCCAAACTCGGTCCTGGAGGCCCCCTGTATATGCTGGTTTTTGTTCCAACTACATTTGCAATTTAATTATTTTTACAAGCTATAAGTTTTTCAAACTAGGTTCTTTTCATGCAAAATTACTTAAAATCCTAATCTTATTACATCAGAAATAAGGTTGCATGATATGTTCATTTACGTACATTTCTGTGGACATGTAGTGCTATTGGGCTATATTGCAAATATATGCCTGCATAACAGGAGGCAAATAATCTCTGATCAAATTGAGACTGATCTGCATCAATGGGCTGCTAATTAGTGAAAGTCCACACACCTGGCCACCGGTCATAACCACCTCATAAACAATGAACAATTCAAAGACAAAGTGAATAGTCATGAGGAAAACCTGCATTGCATTTATGCTTAAGAAAGAAAAATAATTAATGCCATCTAAGTTAGGAGCCTATTACTTCAGTGGTTCATGTTACGTCTTTTATGTAATTGTTTTCCACTTTGCAAGAGTTTTCACGATATGAACTTGGGGATTACGGACATACCTGTCTGTCCAAAATCAAAACAAAAATCACACTCTTTTTTATTTTTGGTTGGAACCTCCGTATTTTTTATTTTTTCTACAGTGCAAATTCATTGTGTCATTGTTTTGACAACTGCATGCTACGTCAGAACATTTATTTTCAATCAGAGTTGCTTTCATTTTCGGCCAAGCTCTTATTTTGACGACAGGACTGTTGAACCACTCTGGAAGTTTCTTCAGCACATCCCACAGACTTTCAGTGCAGTTAAGGTGAGGACTGTGGTGGCCAACTCATGTGTGAAAATTATTCTTCATACTTGTTTTGTCTTTCCTTCTTTTATTTGCTTGATGCAGGCCAATAATTCGCCCCTTCTGAAAGACTGTAAAATCTTTTCCGCCACCAAGAGATAGGTCTTCTGACATGATTTTTAAGATATGAGAAGCTATGCACTTCATCAGTCAGGGTTAAAATAACTATTGCCAGCTGAAATGTATGAATTGCTGCAATAATAATCGAATCACAGTACTTGTTGATTTAAATCCAAAAGGTCATTTTTTTGGACAGGCAATGCATATTCCTCGTAGTATTGCATTTTTCTAGCATAATGTTGATCAATAAGATAAGTAATCCATCTAAAAATCAAAAGCATGTACTCAGGAAAAATTAGCAGCTGGTTAAAATTCGTTGATTACAATTGTGAGGATGGAACAAAAAACAGGGCGCCAGCAGGTCTATGTTCAGGAACCAGTGGCCTAGGCTACCAGCCACCTTTGTTCCCGGCAATTGAAGAAGAGGGTGGGGATCCCCACTGCTGAGCAATTCATCTGCTGCTGCCAGAGCATATGGAAAAGAACCCAAGTGGCCAGTGGCGGCCTGTGAATTGGCAACAGGGGAAGCCCAAACAATCCCTTAAAGTTAGTGATTGTTCACGACCTGTTTTCAATCATTCGTTTAAATTACCATAACAGAGACTCCGAAAACTCTCTATATTATCAGATGTGGCCAGTTTTCATTTATAACGCATACTGATTACGACTCCAGACTTCTCACGCTTTTATTTACTCAGGGGTTGGGGTTTGGAAGCAATGCATTTGTTTCATGATTGTTTAAATGAAATAAGATAATTTGAAACATCTTTATGCAATTCCATTGCTTCAAACTCCTCCATGCACAAGTACTTAAATTCCACGCGAAAATCTCTTACATACGCGTTGATAGAATAATTGCTGTCTACAGTAGAGGGACGTAAAAATGCCACTTAAACTCATGCCGAATGCGTGAGAGTTGGCTGGTATGCGTTAATAATAAAAACTGGCTGCATCAGATAATGTTGAGTTTTCGGAGCTTCTGTTATTGTAATTTAAATGAATGATTGAAAACAGGTCATGAACAATCATTAACTTTAAGGGATTGTTTGGGCTTCCCCTGTTGCCAATTCACGAGCCGCCACTGCAAGTGGCTCTCCTCAAACCCACCCAGAGGCTGAAGAGGGCCGCCGACTGGCGCCAGGTTCCCGGGTTGTGCTATGCCTATGGACAAAAGTTTTGGCCGTCCACCGAGGACCTCCCCCTGACAGTTGAATCTCTGAAACTTGCTCCTTGCTTCATAGGCCCATTGCCCATTAACCCCGTGGCGGTCTAATTGCAGCTTACCCACAACCTGAGTAGAATTTACCCTAATTTCCCGGATTAAAGTCGTCTTCTGGAGCCCATTTGCCCCCGCCCCCCTTGCATCTCCACTTGCCCGCCTTGTTGACCGAGGCCAAGCATACACTATTCGACGCAACATGGATGTGGGGCATCGGCAACGTGGGCTCCAGTTCCTCGTAGACTGGGAGGGCCATGGCCTAGAGGAAAGGAGCTGGTCCCTACCAGAGATATTCTTGATCTTCAGCTCATCAGAGACTTAAATTGCAACTGGTCAGCCACCTGACCATGGGCGTGGGCGGGGACAGATACTGTCAGTGTCTGAATCTGTTATGTTAACATTATTGTGTATTTTTCCCTGTCTTTACCTTTCTTGCTTCATTGTTGCAGTTCCCTGTGTTTGAGCTGTTACTCCCATTACCGGTCACCTGCCACTTGCTTTTTTTTTGTTTTTACACCCGAACTTGTAACTTCGTTAGCCACATTTCCTATGTCTTTTTATGAGCATTCCTCGATTTAACAATTTTCCTGTTACGGTTGTTTTGTTCCTCAATTACTGTTCAGTCCAGTCCATTGTGTGTGATAGATCTTCTGTGTATTACTTCTGATTGTCTCCTGGTTTTTTGATTCTATACCTGTTTTGGCTTTGGTGTACCGAATTACTGGTTTTTGATTTTTGGACTGTCTCTGGATACCAATTTGGATTACCCCTTTTGTACTCCATCATTCCTGTGAGTTGCTGAACTAGACCACCTGACCAATGGAATTTTTAAAATCCATGAACTGAGTTTTCACCCATGTCGGAGTTCTGACTTTGCTCCTGGTCAAGTACACTTAAAGTAGGCTGCACCCTGCAATAAGTTAAGCAGAATTCAGGGATTGAATCATTCAGAGGGCTGAGCTACTTGTATAATGTGCTAAGTATAGATAACTCCAGCATTGCCACTGCAGAATTCAAGGTCTGGAGCAGGCATTTGGGCACATAAGAACAGTTGCTGTCTGGGTACTTGTGTTGGTGATCAATTGATACCTGTAATACCTCTTTTTTAAAGCTTTTCATCAAATTTCTCATGCCAGACACTATTGCATTGCCTGATAGCCGGCTTGTTTGATTTCCAGGCAACAAAACTGCACCAAATTTCATTTTAGGAACCTGACATTTCACTGCTTAATGGGATTGCAACAGTTCTATCTTACCCAGTTGGTGATATTGTTTGAGGAATATTATTTTAGTCCTGAACTTGCCCATATTCTTTAATTTTGAAATGCACTCACAGCAGTTTTTGCAGCAAAATATGATTCCCATTTTGTGCGTTACATTCGAGATGTGACCAAATTCTCAGTTGGTTAACATCAAATTTAGCGTCTTTGTTTTCTGAATCAATTATCAAATTACTGATTGTTTCACCGTGCCATTTAATGTGTCATTTCGTCAATTGTCTTTTTTTGAGATCAAATCCAGGACTGGAATGGGATGTTTATTTGGAAGTTTGGAGAAAGGCATACGTTAAAGGCATTACGTAGCCTACTCATGAGTGATGCTTAAGATTGAAAACAGAGAGACATCGGCCCAACGTGCCAATTTGGTGTCATAAGTGGCTCGTGTACCTTTAAGAGGACTTGGCATTTAAATGTAGATGTTTAAACAGACGCTGTCTTGATGACGCTGTCGGAGTGGCACCGTCGCCGGAGTGCCTGTAGATTGCGGGGTTTGGGCATCGCCAGCGGATCTTCAAGCTCTCAGACCGTGTCAACGCGCGAGGCTGCCTCGAAGCTGACGTTTCGGCCCTTGTAACGGGAAGGTGCTGCGCCTTTGAGCTCCAACCGAAACCAAATTTGTTGCCTAAACACTTTGCACGTGCGATGCTTTTGACTGCATTACCCCAGTTTGATTTCAAGGTAAGTCGGTGTCGCCTCCTCCTGATAATCTTACGCTTGGCGTCTCTCGTGGGTAGCTGGCGCCGTGCGCGAGTATCTATTTGTTTATTTTTCTGTTGCGAGGATTTTGTAACATTTGCTTACTTATTTATTCTTTCTGTCAGCAATGATGTGCGTTGAACATCTGCTGAACAAAAATGGCTTGTACGAAAATTGCACCATTTTTGTTCTGGTATATCGCGGTTAATTGATATGCAGCTCCGGTTTGCTGTTGCTAGGAGACAAGCTTCATTGGTCGACTCCTCGATCCACTGCGATTTTATGATGATCATGTTTCCATTAATCTGGGGTAATGTCCCCGTTATCCCCGCACCGTCTTGAACGTCGTCTTGTTTCTCCCCCTCGAGTGCAGTGATTCATTCGACAGGGCCTCGTTGTGACGATACATCATTTGAAGCCCTCATATCTGCATTCAGACAAGTTTTCATAGGCGCGCTTGTCATCCACACATGCTTGCTAGATCCAGCACCATTCCACAGATTTATCAACGCAGAACTTACGCCTCTAGCACTACCTAAGTCCATTTATCGCGTCTAATTAATTAGATTATCAAACGCCTCAAGGCAGCGTTTATGAAGTGGCGTGCCTCATTTCACTGTTACCCACTTAAACACACGGATGGCTAGAGCCTCAGTGCCTAGTAGGTTAAATCTGTGAGCAGCGTCAAAATGTTTTATAACAGGATCCAGAAAAAAACAAAACTGTTTTTCTGACTGAGCCAACATGGTTCAACTGTCTGCCTCCATTTGAACATACATTTGGCCTGTTGAGGGCTTAATTCTCTCTCACTGCTGTTCATCATTTTTTATGCTCCTAGAATTGGAGCCCTACATTCAGGAAGTTCGGTGCAACTTATTAATTTCTCTTAGATCCTCTTCTGTCTTCTTTTCCACTGGCATTGCTCAACTTTCCTTCCGTCCTATAGTTTACTGTCCTGTTTCTGACGCTGTAAAGTCCTATAGTGTTAGGTCAGCGACAGACACAAAGAAGGCTGCGATGCCCACATGATTCACACAATAGCGACTAATTAAAATAGACAATCTACCTCAAATTATAACTTTTCAAATCCAGTGCTCTTGATTTCTGAGTCAAAAAGCAATAACTGCGTCACTGTCCTAGCTCTGTTAACCCTAGTCACAGTGGAAGTTAGCCGGTAGTGGTGTCTGTTGTTGAGACTTGGCAAGGTTTCAGCCATGGAAAGAGGCCGATGCTATTCAGCTCCCCTTCACCAGGAATAACTGCTTACAGTTTAAGTCTTTGGGTAATGCGCTCGGAGCTACGATTGACAGAAGATTTTTTTCCCCAAGAGAGCATGGAATTGTAACTCTCAAACCGCGACTTCTCATCCTCAAATGTACAGACTGATCACAGCTCAGTGGGATGGGGGGATAACCATATCGAGGCGTAAATCCAATCACTTTCGGCTACGCCGTGGGTCAGATATAATCTGTGCACTGATCAGCCGCAAAATTGAAACCACCCATTTAATTTTGTGTAGGTTGCCCTTGTGCTGTCGAAACAGCCCTGTCCTGTCGGAACATGGACTCCTCAGGGCCTTTGATGGTGTGCTGTGGTATCTGGGACTGACACATTAGCAGCAGACCCTTTCAGTCCTGTAAATTGTAACGTGCTTGTCCAGCATATCGCAAAGACGCTTGATTGGATTGCGATCTTGGGTATTCGGAGGTCAAGTCAGCAATTTGAATTGTTTGTCATGTTCCTCAAACTTATTCTGAACAATTTTTTGCTATGTGGCAGTGTAACAGGCCATTGCCATCAGTGATTGCCATTAAGCAGTGTTCTTGGTTTTGAACAATGCTTACATAGATGGTACATGTCAAATGAGTGTCACGACCCAAGGTTTCCCAGCAGAACATTGCATCACACTGCCTCCGGTGACTAGCCTTCTTCCCATAGTGCATCCTGGTGTCATATCATCCCCAGGTAAACGATGTAAACGCACCTGACCATCCACATGATGAATAAGCCCATTTCCAAAGAAGTTGGGTGACTCTTTTAAATGTAAACAAAACAATGCAATGATTTGAATATCTAAAAAAACCTTATATTTAATTGATAATAGGACAAACACAACGTAACAAATGTTAAAACTGGTAAATCCTATCGGGTTTTTTTTTTTTTTTTTTTTAAATATTTGCTCAATTGGAATTTGATGATAGCGACGTGTTAAAAAGATGGGGCAGGACAATAAAAGTCTGGAAAAGTTGCATGGTACTAAAAAAAGACAGCTGGCAGAACATCTCACAGCTAATTCGATTATTTCACAACAGGTCAGGAACATGATTTGGTATAAAAAGTCTTTCTTAAGCAAAAATGATGGGGGCTTTATCACTCTATGAAAGACTGCACAGGGAAGTAGTTCAACAATTTAAGAATAGCATATTGAACTTAAAATGGTAAAGAATTTGGATATTTTACACTCTATAGTACATAATATAATTAAGAGATTCAGAGAATCCAGAAAAATCTCTGTACGTATGGGACAAGGCCAAAATCCAATTTTGAATGGCTGTGATTTTCAGGTCCTCAGACGGCGCTCCTTTTAAAAACAGACCGGATTTTGCAGTGGAAATTCCTGCATGGACTCCGCAACACTTCTGTTGACCATTGTCAGTTAACACAGTTTGTGACTGCTTCTACAAATGCAAGTTAAAACTCTGCCATGTAGAGATTAAACCATATATAAACAATCTGGAAACCCTACCTTCTCTGGCCCCGAGCTCAATTGAAAGGTACTGAGGCGAGGTGGAAAACTGCCCTGAGGTTTGACTGATCAAAATATGAAATTCTTTTTGGACATCATGGATGCCACATCCTTTGGGCTAAAGCGAGGGCTCATCCAGCTTGTTATCAGCAAATCATTCAGAAACCCGTATTCATGATGGTATGGGGTGAATTAGTACAAATGGCATGGGCAACTTGTGCATTTGTGAAGACACCATTAATGATGAATGATATACAGGTTTTGGTGCAACATTTACTGCCATCTAGATGCGTGATTTTTCTTTCTTTTTTTTTTTTTTAAAGGGATGGAATTGCTCATTTCAACAACACCATGCTAAACACCATACTCTCCAAGTATTACAACAGTAAAAGAGTCTGGGTGCTAATCTGGTCTGCCTGCCGTCCAGACCTGTGACCCACTGACAATATGGTGCATTATAAAACAAAATGTTGGCTGAAAGTATTGAGCAGCTGAAATCCTACATGAAGCAAGAATGGAAAAAACATTTTGCTTTCGAAACTACAGCAGTCGGTCCGCATAGTTCCCAAACGCTTAGTGTTGATTGAAGAAGACGTGATGCAACACAGTGGTAAACATACCCCTCTGCCAACTTTTTTGAAATGTGCTGCTGGCATCAAATTCAAAATGAGCGCAAATTTTCGAAAAAACAATATCTCAGTCTTGACATCTGATGTATTGCCCTTGTACTATTTTCAAATAAATGTGAAGTTCAAATGATTTGAAAAACATTTTGAATTCTGTTTTTCGTTACATATTACAGTGTCCCAACTTTTTTGGAACTGGGGTTGTAAAAGAGAACGTGATCCATCAGACCAGGCCACCCTCCTCCATTGCTCCATGGTCTAGTTCTGACACTCATGTCCCCGCTGTAATTGCTATGGGCAGCATGGGCTTTGTGACCAATCGGAGTCTCCTCGGCCCCATGCACAGCATGCCATGAGGCACTGTGTGTTCTGACAGCTTTCTATCAAAGCCTGCGTTAACATTTTTGGAAATTAGTGCTGCAGCAGCTCTTCTATGGGATTGGTTCAAATTAGCATACCTATGCTTCCCATGTGCATCAGTGAGTCTTGGGCGCCAATGATCTTGTGGCTGGTTTACCAACTGTCGTGCCTTGGACCACCATTGGTAGGTACGAACCACCACATACTGGGAACAACCACAAGATCTGCCATTTTGGAAATGCCATGACCCAGTCAGCTTGGGCCCTTTAACAGTTGCTTTGATCTTTACACTTTCCCATATTTAGCCCGCTTGGCCTAAAGACCCAAGGGGCTTATGCTATGCTTGGGGTCTTTAGTGGTGGTTTGTCGTGCGTGCGTACGTACGTAAACTTTTGGCTTGTCTGCACTCTAGCGTCTTGAGTTTCTGACCGATCCTTTTCATATTTCATATGGTCATAAGGTCTAGACCAAGTTCTATTTTCAGCCGAATCAGACCGATATTTTGGCCAATAGGGGGCGTTCCATTGTGGCCATGTTTGGCCTAGCAGGCGCAGTGGCTTTGCCACTATTTATATCCCTGAACGCGTTCCGGGGGATATTATATTTTTGGTCCAACTGCTGCCGCCGCGATAACTTCAGAAATATTTCAATTACAAATTCCAAATTTTGCGTATAAGTAAGTATGATAAAGAAGAAGAACTGATTCGATTTTGGACAATTTACGATGTCTAGATTGGCCACCAGGGGCCAAAAACTGATTTACATGTTAACACGATAACTGCAGTAATATTTAAATTAGATATTCCAAGTTTTGCATATAAGTAAGTATCATAGGGGAAGAACTGATTCGATTTTGGACAATTTACAATTTCTAGATTGGCCACCAGGGGCCAAAAGCGGAAAAAAATCACTGTTTTTATCATATCTCTGGAAATATTTGTCAGATTGCCCTCAAATCAAGTGCAAATGAAAGGTCGTGACCTGAGGATGCGTCCCACGATAACATTATACCTGTTTGGTTCAAAATTTTGACACAAGGTGGAGCTTTGTCACATAAGATTTACCATTTTTGCTATATCTTTGGAACTATTTCTCCAATTGACATGAAACTATGTGCAACTGCAAGGTCATGACCTCACAACGTGTCACATGATGACATCATACCTATATGTTTCAATATTTTGCCACCAGGTAGCGCTTTGTGATGGAAAATTACCATTTTGACCATATCTTCAGAACCATTTGACCGAATGACCTGAAATTAAGTTCAAATGAAAGTACATTCAAGGTCTATTCAAGGATTGGGGAATTGGAGGATTGGGGGTGTTCGGGGATATACCCCAGCCGTCAATAAGCCTAGTTTTTTTTCATGCTTCAGCTCATCAACTTGAACGGATTATTCACTTGCTGCCTAATGAAGTCCTCCCCTTGATAGGAGCCATTGTAACTGGACAGTGTTATTCACCTTACCTGTCCAGTGGTTTTAATGTTGTGGTTGATCGGTGTATGTCTGTTTTGCATTACAATTCCATCTTTTCATGTTTGGGTTCATTTCTGCATTTTCCGCCTTCACTTTTTGGACATGCTTCACTCCCGACCTTTCACATGCAGATACTGCCTTTTTCGGGCTGCTGATTACGTCATATGCCTTCCAAGATCTCTGGGTTGATAATTATATAACAAATATAACGAACATTATTCTCCTGTTGTTAATGCACGGCAACAACACATCGCTGAGACTAGGAAGAACAGGACATGAGCTCGGTAACATTCTTCATTTGACAGTTTTCGCTCTGCAAAAGCGAAAAATTGGGTTTCGTTGCCCTTTCTAAACAGAGTAAAATTTATCGCGAATCTTATTTTTTCCTTGTCTTTGCGGACGTGCCACTATTTTTACTTGCGCCGTCAAATACCTAATTGGTTGAATTGACGGGATTGTGTTTGTATGGTAGCCTATTCATATCTCATTTAAGGGCGCGCAGTATCAGTTACAGATCGATGAATCGCCATGGCAACGTGAAATGAGGTGTGTGGGATCACAGGACGCGAGTTGCGGTGAGAACAGTTTTCTCCCAGCGGGTTTTCTTTTCTTTTTTTTTTTTTAAAGAAAAAATCGTTTTCGGGCAATTGATTTTTCCTCCAACGACTTAATTTCAGGCGAAACTGAGCCGAAATGTTTCTGAGCTGCATAATTGTATTTTACTGTATCATATCCAACTCCAGCTGGTTTGGATTCTGAATTGAAAATTGGATTGGAGACCATGGAAATGTGCTCTGTTTGCTTGCCAGTAGTGGGCGGTATGCCAACTCAAACTGGTTTGGAAGGTCAACAACCTCTCACTCTGGCTTTACCGAATCACTTCTCAGCCACCAGCCTTCCCATTCCGAGTTTATGCACTACTAATTCCCGTGTGTTCTGTGCTCCTTTGAAGAAATCGCATAATATGGCAGCATACTCCTGCTATAGTTTTTAGGAGAGGGTATGAGCTACTGAGAGCCCTCACGGACAACGCTGTTTAATATAGCCCATACAAGGCGACTAGGTTTCATTGCTTGTGTGCAGTTTCAAACCTACATCAGTGTATGTCCCTGAAGCTGTGTACTGGAACAATTCTAACATGATGAATGGTTAATCATCCAATAAGGACTGGTCATGATGAGCTTTGTGGACAGTACCTTAGGACACACTCAGATATATCTTATAGAGAAAAAAGCCAAATTGAGAAATCTCTCTCCTGAAGCAATTTGTACTACTGTTATCACAGTGGGTGCTGATTTATGTCATTCATTTTAAGACCATGCTGGCTATTACAACTAAACATCAGTCAATGACTGAAATTGAATGATGACTGAGAAGTAAAAAAATGTGTTCTTGTCATACATTTCAAACTTTGCCTTGAGCCGTGATTGGATATTTATCACACGGGATGTCTCTTCGTTAGCACGGAAATGTACTGTAGCTTTGATTTGAGTTTATTTGATAGATCATACATAAAATATAACAACTAAAATGCATCTGATATATTGAGGATGGCACAAGAAAGTCAGAAGACTTACTTCCATTGTGGTCCTCATTTAAAAAAAAAAAAAAAAACATCTGTACAAAACAAAATTGCAAACTGTTCAAAATCACAGGAGAAAAATTTTACAGACTAGTACAGATCTATATGTAAATTTACAAGATTATTATACAGAATAAAGAAGGAACTCAATAACTAAGCCATCAAAAAAATACTATCTTCTTCTGATAATACCTTACAAAATAAAAAAACTTTTACTGCCTTCTTAAAAGCATTATGCTGTGGGATCACTTTAATATAAAAAGGTAAGCTATTCCATATAGCACTTGTGTACATGAAAGACCGGATTCTAACTAGTTTATTAAACCTTGATACAAAAATAGAAATATTACTGCTGCGTGTATTAACATTGTGTACAGTATTAGACAGTCAAATAATTTTTAAAATAATCAGGACGACTGTCATTTAAAATGTTGTGTACTTGATTCAGCTGTAGCTGAATAACATGCCTATTGACAGGTAACCAGCTGAGTTGTTTAAAATGACAATACGACAAGTGGATGCAATAAGGCAATTTAAGTACAACTCTAACAAGCTTATTTTGTGATGCTTGTAGTTTGTGTTTTGTTTGTTTATTCGACCCTTTATGCCATGCAGAGCATGTTAATCGTAATTACATACTGCCAGAGCATTAACTAACATTTCCAAAGTGTCAACATCCAGCATTGCCATTGTCAACACACATTGTTTTGCTATTTACTTTTTGAATCACCTTATTAGCCATGGTTTCACCAGATCTAATCTTTCTTCATCTAATTCACATCCCAAATACAACCCCAATTCCGAAATAGTTGGGACAAAGTGTAAATTGTGAATAAAGTCAAAACGCAAATGACTTTCAAATCACACCTGCCAGTATTTTATTCACAATAGAACAGAGATAACATAGCAAATGTTGAAACTGAGAAATTTGACAATTTTATCCACAAAATGAGCTCATTTCAAATTTGATGGCTGCTGCAGGTCTCAAAGTTTGGACAGGGGCCTGTTTATCATGGTGTAGCATCCCCTCTTTTTTTTAACCCCAAGTGGAGGTGTCTGGGCATTGAGGAGACAAGTTTAGCCGTCGAAATTTGATCCCACTCTTGTTTATTACAGGCTTCCAGCTGCTGGAGAGTTTTGGGTCTCCTTTGACGGACTTTTTGTTTAATTATGCGCCAAATGTTCTCAATCTGTGAAAGATCAGGACTGCAGGCAGACCAGTTCAGCACACGGACTCATCTTCTACAAAGCCATGCTGTTGTAATAGCTGCAATATGTGGTTTTGCATTGTCCTGCTGAAATACGAAAGGCCTTCCCTGGAATAGATTTTGTCTGGAGGGGAGCATATGTTGCTGTAAAACCTTTATATACCTTTCAGCATTCATGGTGCTTTTTAAAACATGCAAGTGTCTCACACCATATGCACTTATGCATCCCCATACCATCAGATGCTGGCTTTTGAACTGAACGCTGATAACAGGAGGGGTGGTCTTTCTCATCTTTAGCCTGGAGGACACAGTGCCCATGATTTCCAACAAGTGTGTCAAATTTGGACTCGTCTGACCCCAGGACAATTAGCCACTTTGCTTCAGTCCATTTTAAATGAGCCTTGGTCCACAGAACACGGCGGCGCTTCTGGATCATGCTCAACAATGGCTTCCTTTTTGCATGATAGAGTTTTAGGTGGCTTCTGTGGATGGCACGGCAGACTGTGTTTACAGACAGTGATTTCTTGAAGTATTCCTGGGCCCATTTAGTAATGTCAATGACAGAATCATGCTGGTGTGTGATGCAGTGGTGTCTGAGGGCCTGAAGATCACAGGCATCCAGTAAAGGTCTTCGGCCTTGTCCCTTATGCGCAGAGATTTTTCCAGTTTCTCTGAATTATTGATGTTATGCACTGACGATGATGAGACCTTCAAAGCCTTCTCAATTTAGTGTTGAGGAACGTTGTTTATAAAGAATTCCACAATTATTATTATTTTTTTTTTAAATGTAAGCCTTCGCAGGTTGGAGTGCCTCTGGCTATCTTCTGAGAGACTCAGCCTCTCTAAGACATCCCTTTTATAGCCAATCATGTTACACACCTGATGCCAGTTAACTTAAGTACTTACTAAGTATTATTTCAGCTGATTCGTATATAATAATTGCTTTTTCAGCACTTTTTCCCTGTGTCCCAACTTTTTTGAGACTTGTTGCAGCCAGAAAATTTGAAATAAGGTCATTTTGTGGATAAAAATGTAAAATGACTCCGCATTTCATATATTGAAACTATGTCCAATTGTAAATAACATTGGCTCATGTGATCTGAAAGTCATTGCATTTTGATTTTATTCACAATTTACGCTTCATCCCAACTATTTCAGAATTGGGGTTGTATTTAACTGAGGTTTTGTCCATAATGTTAATCCTTTTGCATGTTAAATTGAAGTCAGCATTGTCTTTCACGACTTTATGTTCAGAACCAAACAATATCAACTCAGTTTTACCCAAGTGTGATGACACTTTCTTGACTACCAGCCATATACTAACATTTTCAAGTTCTTTGCTCAACTCGGATTCTATTACGTGAGTGTCATGTCCTGTGACCATCCATCCATCCATCCATCCATCCTCTACCGCTTATCTGGGGCCGGGTCACGGGGCCAGCAGTCTAAGCAAGGATACCCTCTTCCCTCTCCTGTGACCAATATAGCAGAATTATCTGCATATAACAATAGATCACCATTTACAGCTGACTCCATGTCATTAATATACAACAAAAACAACCGAGACCCTAAAATACTACCTTGAGGTACACCACAATCAATGTCATATGACTTAGAAGTGATTCCCATGACGTAAGCAACAAATTTGCTGCCATTCAGGTAGGATGACATCCACTTTAGACTGGCTTCATTAAATCACATAGCACGGAGTTTGTACATAAATAAATCATGATTAACGGTATCAAAGGCCTTATGTACATCAAACAGTACCATAGCACAATATTTACCTTGATCAATTTCTTTCCTAATCAGATCAGTAATGTACACGAGACATGTGTCTGTCAAATTGTTTTTCTGAACCCTGATTGGAACTTGTACAAAATGTCATGATCACTTACATGTTTGTATATTTGTTCATAGATGACCTTCTCTATAACCTTGGAGATTACAGTTCTTTATCTTTTGTAAGTGTAATCTTCACACTCTGTTTTGCTTCCCTTCTTATGTATTGGAATAACTCTGCCAAGTTTTCGGTCGCCAGGTTCATTGCCATGATGTATAGACAGATTTATTATGTGGGTGACGCAAGGACCTATCTGTACTGATGCATCTCTTACAAATTATGCTGGTAGATTGTCTAAACCTGTTGATTTACTGCCATCTAATTTACTCAAAAGGTGTTGCACAGTCTCCTCATTCATCAAAGACAAACCCAAAATATTTTCTTTGGTAGTATGCCATGCAATGGTTTTTTTGCTAACTGACCATAAGCTTTAGGAAGTTTATCAAATAAGTTTATTGCTTAGTGAAAGGAAGTGAAGATTGCTGAAAACTTCTACCACATTGCTTTTCTCAAGTTACTTCCTCTCCAGTATTTATACATAAATTAGATTCTGTTGTACAGTGCTGTGAAAATGCATTTGCCTTTGTCCTGATTTCTTATTTTTTTGCATATTTGTCACACCTAAATGTATCAGGTCATCAAACCTATTTCAATATTATGCAAAGATAATCTGAGCAAAGACAAAAGGCAGTTTTTAAATGATTTAATTTATTAAGGGAAAAAAAATCTGCCCAAACCTACTTGGCGCTATGTGAAAAAGTAATTGCCACTGCTGACCAAAAAGACCACAAAGGCTTGTCTCACATTTGCCAAAAAACATCTTTATGATCCCCAATACTTTTGTGGAAATATTCTGTGGACTGACGTGACTAAAGTTGAACTTTTTGGAAAGTGTGTGTCCCGTTACATCTGGCGTAAAACTAACTCAGCATTTCATAAAAAGAACATCATACCAACAGTCAAACATTGTGGTGGTAGTGTGATGGTCTGGGGCTGCTTTCCTGCTTCAGGACCTGGACGACTTGCTGTAATTGATGGAACCATGAATTCCGCTCCCTGCCAGAAAATCCTGAAGGAGGATGCCTGATCATCAGTTTGTGACCTCAAGCTCAAGGTCACTTTGGTTATGCAGCGGGACAATGATCGAAAATATACCAGCAAGTCCATCTCTGAATGGTTTAAAAAAATGAAGGTTTTGGAGTTGCTATTAATAGTACAGACTTGAATCCGATTGAGATGCTGTGGCATGACCTGAAACGGGCCGTTCATGCTCAAAACCCTCTAATGTGGCTGAATTGAAACAATTCTGCAAAGTGGGCCAAAATTTCTCCACAGCGATGTGCAAGATTCATCGCCAGTTATCACAAAGGCTTTATTGCAGTTGCTGTTCCCAAGGAGGGCACAACCAGTTATTAGGCTTAGGGGGCAATTACTTTTTCACACGGGTTTGGATAGCTTTTTCTCTCGATAAATGAAATCATCATTTAAAAACTGCATTTTGCATTTACTCTGGTTATCTTCGTATGATATTAAAATCTGTTTGATCTGAAACATTTAAGTGTGACACATCTGCACAAAAAAAAATCATTAAGGGGGCAAATGTTTTTTCCAACCACTGCATGTTTGACTTCAACACCAATAGCGTTCAGCGATTTCCAGAACTTTTTTGGATCTTTTTTTTATTTTTTTATTTCCTCATTTATTTATTTTAAATTTGGCATCTCCAATCCTACCCGAATCTGGAATCCCCAATTGGTGAACTATGTACAAAGCTTGCTCGTATGCGACCCCCTGCTGCCAACTCAGGATAGTGAAGACAGTTCACGGCTCTCCTCCGAAGCACATGCCCGTCAGCCACTGCTTCTTATACACTCATTGGTTGAATCTTCGCAAGTTCAGAACGAGGGCGGAGGATACCCGGACATGAACAGACTTTGAATCTTCCTGACAAGCGCCTGACTGGCCAACAGGAGGCACTTGAGCAACGAATAAAGCTGTTTATTTATTTTCCCTTATCCGGCAGTCCCTTCCCAATTTGAATCCCTGTAGCGCAATGGCCATAAAAGCAATAAGCCCCTCAAAGCAGTGGGTTACCGTGATTTTTATAACGGCGGAGGGGCATTCTAAGGCATGACGCGCAGCGGAGTGCCATAGTGCCCCTCCACCATAATAAAATCACTGTAACCCACTGCTTCTCGGGACTTACTCTTTTAGTATTACATGGCAGTGTTAATGCAGTTTTCAAGGCCAAGTGCAGCTCATGTACAAGGAAACCTTTAAAACATTTTCCTGTATGCAGATAATTCTGAAGGAGAAGAAGCAAAGGTTATAAGCTATAATATTAGGAAATGCAAATGGATTGTTTTTTCTACATTAAGTTTACAACTAAAATCACCAAGGGATGGATAAGATCCTGTTGAAAGTAATTATAGACACATCACTTGTAATATTCTGCATGAGTAAAAAAATAAATAGAATTAAAACTGCTGAAGATATGCTATTAACCATTTTCTCTGCTCTTTCAATCTGCCTCAATTGTACATAATGACTCATGGCTGCATTACTCTCAGAGGTCATTAACATACTTACAGCAATTGGATGATTTTCAATTATGGCTCAAGCGGTGGCTTTATGAGACCACAATTTTGGCAAAGCGCCACTAAAGGGTTCATTGTACACATCTTCTGCACTCCTTAAAGGGTGTTACACTTTTGAGAATTTCAGTGTTTTCAATATCATTCAAAACAGTCCTGTTAGTAGGCTTATGAGAGTGTAAGTATTTTAAATAGCACTAAAAATGATCCAGACATTCGGCTTCTGGAAATGCAGTTGTTTTAAATGATATTCAAAACCATCCTGTGAGTAATTTTACTCTTCACATTTTGACTCTGCTCTGACACATTTGTGGCTAGCTGGTTTGTGAAAATCTAAAAATTATGAAAACAGTTTTGATCTACAAAACTTATCGAAAATTTAGCACTGAATGCGCATTTATGATTGAGCAAATGATGAGGTACAACATGTTATGTTTTTTTGGGGGGTTTTATTAGCGTTTAAGTTCCTAGGGGGTTTGTCACTTTGGTACATTAATGAATTCAATGAACTGCTATGTATATTAAAGCTTGTTAAGCCTTTAACTTCTTACTCAACCTATTGGTGTAGCATATTTTGAATCACTGTATCCGGCTGAAATATGTGAACTTAACTGGTTGGATTTTTCCAGCATAACATACCTCAACCAAGCGTTACAGATGGCTCAATCAGGTTGAGTTGAGTTAAACACATTTGTCAGTTGGATATAGAGGCTCAGTATGAGCTCTATCAAAAGGTCGAGGCAGCTGAAGGGTTAAGCAGTGAAATACTTAAGTGCTTGCGAACTTCCCTCTAAAGGAGGACTGCTTCAGTTAACTTGTGATGAGGAGATCGGGAATTTCCTGGATTATGATGTTCTGTATTCAATCAACTCTTGCAGTGAATATGATCGCTATTCGACTCATATCCTACTCTGTTACAATTCACTTTTAAAGCCAGATGGGTTGCGATGAAATCCCCGTTAGCGAGTCAGTCCTGTTATTCATGTATGGATTGGGTAGTAAGTAAGATTTTTGGCTGGAAAACTGGGACATTGACTTTGCGCCTGTGTAATATTACCTGACTCAGCCATTGCAGACTAACTTGAGCGATGCCATTATTTTTGATGTAAAATTGTGCGGAAGTCGTCTGCTGAGAATGGGTCTCAAGGCAAGATCATTCTGTCGCACGGATCTCTGCTCGTGACCAACTTGTCACGCCTTGGGAGGCAATCAGCTGAGTGTCATTTAGGGATTTAAACATTAATCTCCTTAAAGGCGCCTGGCAACTCGCCGCCTTGATTAAGCACGTGCACATGTCGGCAGCTTTACACACCGGCATGGCCAATTAAGGGCGCTTACGATTCATACAGCGCAAACACCCAAGGGATTCCCGCGGTCGTCATGTTTCCTTATGAAGTTAGAACTGCAGAAAGTTATATTCACAACCTGTTGGTTTAATAATATAGTTCATTTTATTTGTATTTGCACTCCCCTTTTACCAAATAACTGTCACAAAGACACTTTACAGCAGTCGGTGAAATGCCCAGCTGAAGTTCCCAAAATGGCTTTTGTGGCAAAAAAAAAAAAAAAAAAAACAACCTCTTAATAGGGAGAGAAATCCTCAAACAATAGTGAGAGAAATTCCCCAGTGCTGAGAAGAAGAAATGTGCCCCGATTATACTGTGGGAGCTCATCCTCCACTGGCAGGGTACCTGAATCTTTACCAGTGTTGTTGGGCATACAAGAAGTTTATGAAAGTCTATTATAATGCTGACTGGCAATTCCAGCTGAAGTGTAACATGACCATTGAAAATTCCAACATAAATTGTATTGCCATTTCATGTATGGCTGTATTGTTGGTATATCCAGGTGAATGGGTCAGAATAAATTGAAGGCCTGAGGCAAACCAATTTTTTTTTTTTTTTTTTTGGGTACGCATATTAAATAGAAGTGTGACATCAATCACATCCTGAAGTTGTGAAGACACTACTTGGTTGGTTGAATTATGAAAAAAATGTTACTGGTTGTTCTGAGAAACTATGGGCCACGACTGTGATATTTATCTGGGGGGACTCAGTGGGTGGAGGGATGGACTTGCAGATTAGGGCCTTATAAATGGTAAATCATGAAGGCATTTTGAATAGAAATGGCTGACATGGCTGAAACATTGTGATGATCAGTAAAATGCAGTATGGTGAGCCAACAGATACTTAAAATCTACTTGTAACATGAGTAACTGGACTTTTTTTGTTTTTAAAGGGCCCATTGCAGAAAATTCCTGTTGCATAAAGTTGAAATCCTGGGTGTCTTAGAATTTTCAGTTATGATGGTTCAAACACCTGTATTATCAATTTTATGCTGTGAGGCATTTTTGATCAAGAGGATTGGACCAAACTTAAGTGAAAAAGCCATGTTGCTTTTGAGTGAAGTAACTCTTGAAAAATCCAGTCTGAGGGGTTAATTTCAAGTTTTCTCTTGTAAAGATGATTATGGTCAGAGGTTACCACACGTAGAAGTTAAGAAGTTCAGTCCATTTGAATAAGTAGTGAAACAATTTAATATTATAGTCCAATGCTGTAGTATAATAATAATAATAAAAAGGTGAAGGTGGGTGGCATTGGCAGTTGGGGGTGGGGCGTGGTAGTGCTGCTTCTGCAGCTCCAGGGTGTGACTGGGTGTATGGATGCGAGAAACGGGGCTGAAGTAGTTCTTGGACTCTCCGCCTCACGAAGCAGGAGTGGGATAAGATCCGCTGGAAAAGAGAACACGAGAGAGAGTCAGGCTGTCTGAAAATCAACACATAGGCTGGTAAAATACAATCTCTGTATCACTGATTCATTTAAGATTTAATTTCTACCCCATAGATAATATGGCCAAACTGCAAAAACCTATGCGAGTCTGAATGAGCGGTTTTGTTTCAAGATTGGAAGAGGCTGTATTCGCCCCGCGGCGTTTTTGCGCGAAAGATCAGAGAGCGGGGCGGATTATAAAATGAAATCTCTTATTGGCCCAACTGCGGGGCAAACCGCAGAAGTGCTTCTCTTGTCCGTCCCACCGCGGTGCGAATAGCAAAACTGTTTCTCTTGTCGGCCTTGTTGCGGGGCAGATAGCCGATATCTTTCCCACAATTCATGAACTAAAAAGTTGGCTTGAAGTGTATAACAAGTAAAGTTGTAGTACATCTGAGTTTACTTTCAGTATACTTCAAAGCATGCTTTTATAAATTAGACATTGTGCTATAAGTATATAACTAGTGAACTAATAGTTCATTTTTAAGTTTACTAGCAGTATACTTCGCAGTATACTTTCATGAACTGAAAAGTTTACTAGAAGTATATAACTAATAAACTAGCAGTATATCTGTAAGTTTACTTGCAGTATACTACAAATTATACTTTTATAAACTAGAAATTGCGCTAGAAGTACTTAACTAGTAAACTAATAGTTCATCTTTAAGTTTACTAGCAGTATACTTCACAGTATACTTTCATGAACTGAAAAGTTTACTAGAAATATACATCTAATAAACTAGCAGTATATCTGTAAGTTTACTTGCAGTATACTTAAATGTATACTTTCATAAATTGAAAAGTATTCTAGAGGTATACAACTAATTAAGTCACAGTATACTTAAAATTTCACTTGTAGTATACTTGCAGTACAAAATAAAACGTAAAGTACCCATCTAGTTTATATCTATGTTGCTTAAACTTGAAGTATACTTTTTTTTTTTTTGCAAGAGTATGTATCAAGTCTGTCAATACTGCAATAATTGTCAAATTTGTTCTCAAATAAAATCAGACAAATGCTTATCTATTTCTTTGTGGGTTAATAACACTGCATAAAAATCAAGTTCAGCTCCACCCATGTGCTATTTACTCTGCTATGCTGCCCCAAAGCTGACTTTTTACTGCAAACATACATGTAAGTCCATGAGATGGTAAAAACTGAATAAAAATATAGTAAAGTATACTTCAAAGAAGCCAATATGTATGGTAAAAATATTTGAATGTCCTTATGCTTTTGATAGTAGCCTAACTGCATACCAGTATACTTGAACATAAGGCATGTATATTTTAATACTTAGATATACTCAAGAAAAGTATGATAATCAAAAGTTTAGGTACCAGTATTAGCTAAATATACTTAGACTTTTCGGTGTACTTTTCAGTATAAGCTAAGTATATGTAAGTATTACTTAGCTAAGTATATCTCTGATAAGTACATCAAAAGTAAACTGAAAGTATACTCTCTTATTTTTAGTTTTGAAAAAGTATGCTAATAGCACACTTAAATGAACTTTTTTTTGTAAGGGTAAGTATATCTCTAATAAGTAAATCAAAAGTAAATTGAAAGTATACTCTCTTATTTTTTGGTTTAGAAGAAGTATACTAATAGCCCACTTGAATAAACTACTTTTTTGTAAGGGAACCCATATGTTGTCCTTATTCATGCGACTTCTTCACTGATATGTCCCTTTATATGCGCTCCAAGAACGAATATGAACATGTAGGGACCCAGATTGAACTGATTCCATACAGCTCAGTTTAGACCAAGGCAAGAATTCAAACTGACCGCACGGCACCTTCGTGATAACTACTTGTCCACATTCGTGCCACAATCCGTTTATCATGGCATTTGAGCCAAGACGCTATTATATATTTATTGTCTCCCAATGCAAAATTATTTTCCTTCATAAACAACAGGTTTGAAGGAGGTTCAAAGGCGTCATGACTTATATAGGGAAAATTAATCCGCTTTGATTGTTGTCCATTGGTTTCCACCCCGGTACCCAGACGGCGCGAGCGTCATTCCGCTAATGAGGATGTGGTTTAGGGGAAACCTGCTGCCATATGCTTGTGTGTCACTTCAAGTCTTCTTAAAAGTTCGGGAACCTGATAGAAGACTGGCTTAAGGATCTATCTCCTGTATAATCTCAGGAACAGCAGTTGCCAATTTGGCACAGTTACATTCTGCTTAGAGGAGCTCTCGGTGGGGCGCTCGTGATCGCTATTAAGTGCAAGAAGAGGCAAAAAAAAAAGAAAAAACATAAAAGGCTGGCACTGGGCACTCGGAAACATTGACTGCTGCATGTGACCTCATCAAAAAATCTCTACGCCTGTCGGAAAATAAATTGTTCTCTGGTAACGGGTTGCCATAGGAATGCACGCTTCCTAGGTGAAAGACGGAAGATGGATTTCCGATTTGCCGCGCTTACAGTGGAAGAAGGACGCGAGAGCCAGCAACGACTTGGCATGTTTATGAAGAGGAACTCTCTTTATGTAGCTTCTTTTATTGAAAACAACGCACTTTGTGATGGAACGATGGGCTTTGTCACGGAAGATGGTGCTATGGTAGGTGTATTTTCAGTTCATTTCCTGTTTTTCAACGCAGTGTCTTGTTATGTTTTGTGGATTTTGTGCTTTTCAAGTGTAGTTGCTCTGGTGGTTTTTTTGTTTTTTTTTTTTTTTTTTTTCCAGTGGTTCGGCTGCGGCAAATTTGAGGTTATTATCTTAAAAATCGGGAACTGTCCAGTTCTGAAACTTGGAAAGCTTGGGTTCACATCTTGCGCCGCTGCGTAATTTGGACATTTAATATAATATTGAAAATGTGTTAAATAAAATACGGGTTGCATATCCGTGCCCTGGGTAAATCTGCTATAGCCTACTGCCTACCGAGATATGCTCACTTTAGATACGTGAGTAGCAAAAGCATTGGACAGTTTATTTTACCGGAAATTTGACCTAGTAAGTTTAAGTTGTTTAAACAGGAACATACGGAGAGGACGCCGTTCGTTATTGCAATGGTCAGGTGGCAGCTATATGCCCTGGTAGAAAAGTCCGAGACGAGAGCGTCATCTGGCAATCTGTGTCCGATTTTTTTTAGATGTCAGAGTTCGAAATTTAGTTTCACGGAATGAATAAATCTATTGATTCGTCGATATAAGAATTAGTCTGAGACGGAATTTTGGTATCTGCTATCTTGTGCGCCCCTAAACCATACCATGGATGTCTCCTACTCTGAAAAGGAGGAGAAACGCTGTACAGGATCCAGGCTCAGAAATAACATCACGCATTTAAGATACTTGTTCTCCTTCGTCGAGCATTCTCCTGCGTTCTATTGACAATGTGCGCACTTAATGTGATCATCTGACATGCCTGCTTTTTATTGTGCTTGATGGGTTTTTTTTTTTTTTAACGATTTGATTCTGTTACCAATCCGTCTTTAAATGGATCAATAAGTGTTAAAACTTAGAGTCAGTACGCAGTGTATCCTTCTGGGCCTGGATTCTGATACCAGAACCGTTGTGTTCCTCTGATCTGCCACTTAACAGTCTCGCACCGCACCTCCGTCACAGCCTAATTCTCTTTGTCATATCAGGTTTGTCAAGTTAAGAACCAGGTTAATTACACCGGGCAATGCACAAGCACTGCAACGGAGAGGATAAATAAGAATGGACTTAAACCTTAGATATGTTTGGTGCACTCACTGATGGTCTACTGTATGAGTAGTAAGGCTAAATTAATTAGCATTATTAATTGATATTAAATTTGATAAATCTATATTATATTTGTGACTATGAGTCATGACATCTGTCAAGGTTTTATCAGGTATTGTGGTAGGTCTCTCAAAAGTAAATTCAAAAATATATACACTACCGCTCAAAAGTTTGGGATCACTTGCAAATTTCTTTTTTTTCCAAAGAAAAATACTTTTTCATGCATTTCTCAAACGATTAAAATTAATCACATGATTTTCGAAGAATGATCTACATTTTTGCATAGAGGCCTATTATCAGCAACTGTCAGTCCTCTGCATCAATCTCCTGGTATGGCTGCTAATCCAAGTTAAGCATTTCATCAGGCTAATTGACTATTAGACAACCCTTCTGCAAAGGTGTTGCACAGCTGAAAACTGAACTAATAAGGGAGCGCGAAAGGGAACATGGCATTCTTGAGGTTGATTTAGTACCTGAAGCATCAGCAGTTGTTTGTTTGTTTGTTTGTTTGTTTACAGGCTCAAAATAGCCAGAAAGAACTTCCTTTCGAGACCTTTTAGTCTATTGTTATGCTTAGAAAAGAAGGCTATTCAATGCGAGAAATTGAAAACTTAAAATCTCTTACCATGCTGTCAACTACTCCCTTCAGAGAGCAGCACAAACTGGCACTAACAAGGACAGAAAAAAGGAGTGGGAGGCCCCGATGCACAACTGTGCAAGAAGACAAATATCTGAGTGCGTGTACTTTAAGACAAAGACGCTTCACAGGTTGACTACTAGCAGCTGCGCTAAATGGTTCCAGTCAAAAACCAGTTTCAGTATCAAAAACCAGTCTCCATTGGAAACACTTAATTTTGTCAAGTACGTCCCAACATGAGAAGGCAAAACCTCACTGCACTTGCAGCTGTTTTTACGCTTACTTATACACTTCGAGGCCAGATGCCACAAAGACGTCACTCAAGTGGCCACTTGACGAAGTACGAAGTCTACAGTGTGGGTATTTACAGTGCATCTGTAGTTAAAAGCCTCTGGTTTTCCATTCCAGGTAAATGTTGAGGAAACTGTTGAAATGCTGCCGAAATCGAGGAAAGCGCTCACCATTCAAGAGATCGCAGCGTTGGCCAGATCATCATTGTACGGTAAAGGGCTAACCCAGATTCAGTGCCAATGCATTGCAACACTGTACCTTCCTTTGACAGATGGGTCTATCCAGAGGGAGCGCCACTGTAGGTAAATGTTATTGAATTCACATGATTTATGAGTGATAGTGATGGACTTTGCTAACATGACTAGCAGGCCAGTGAGTGTATCGATATTGTCACTCATTCGCACAGGTATGTTATCCTTGAAACAAGTTGCAAGTCCTGAATACAAATCGATTACATCCTATGTACATCCAGAGAAAAAAAGATTAAAGTGGGGGATTCGGGCATCAGAAAGTTGGCATCCTGCCACGTGATTTTTCCACGCCTGAAGTCCGCTTGCGAAATTAACTATTAATTAGTACCTCCTGGCTGAAAAATTGCGTTAATTTGATAATCCTGGCATTGGGAAGAATATACTGGAAAAGATGTTTACTCTCTGAACCTGAATTTTTCACCACTTGATAGAACTTCAAATGCATCTTAACCTTTATTAATGCGAGTAAAGGGGACTTAGAGGGAATCAGTTATTTGCTGTTACGGACAATCCAACAATCCAATCAAATTTTTCCACTTCAGTTTTCCCTGAAGTAGGCTCAAAGTCAGAAAAAGCTTTTTTTTTTTTTTTTTTTTTTTTTTTTTTTTCCTTCTTTCATCTTGTCGTCCAATGTCACACACATTCTGAATCTGCTGGTCGCTGCGCTTCACTGAAGCAACATCACACTCACATAGAGAGAAGTATTCAAACCCAGGACACCGTGTTCTATGGCCACAGCATTACATCAAACGGAAAATATCTAGATATTGTACGTCATTTCATACAATTCAGCATATTTGGCATATCTGAGAATTTTGGAAACAGGATGTCCATCAGATGGGCCTAAAATCCACTGGTTTAAGTATAGCTGCTGCATTTGACAGACCCATATATGGTTTTATTGTGTTAAGGCTGGGGAAAAATACTTAAATTTATTTTGCAACATGTAAACAAATTGTGTCCCGATTGATGTTCCCAAACTTGTTTGTTTCCTTTTCGTCTGATTGGTGACTTAAATGATATTTTTACTTGGGGGATGATCAAATCTGTTCTCTTGGTTGATTAATCTCACTCATCGCTTTCAGACGCATGATCTTATGATGGTAGAGGAGGTATTTCATGGATAGAGCCGGTCGATGTCCTGTTAGGCAATCGTTGTTGCCTTAATAATAATAATAAAAAATAATATTATTACTACTATTACTACTACTACTACTACTACTACTACTACTACTACTACTACTACTACTACTACTACTACTACTACTATTATTTTTATTAGTTGTGGCATGAATGGGTCCTAAACTACAAGAGGTGCAGCTTTTCAGCCCTTGAGCTAAGTTCCCTCGTGCATTGGCCCCTGCTTAGTCTAATGAACTGTAAATTACTTTTGGATCAGAGTGTGTAGTTCATTGCGTAATGTGAAAGTTGCGTAAATGCGTGTGTAATGTCATGCACTCAGGTATCTCCCAGGTGGTGAAGGATCATGTGACTAAGCCCACGGCGATGGCTCAGGGGCGAGTGGCGCACCTGATCGAGTGGAAGGGCTGGTGCCGCCCGTGCGACTCGCCGGCCGCGCTGGAGTCCCACTTCCGGTCCTACTCACACCTGACGGAGGGCGAGCAGGAGGCTCGATTCGCTGCAGGTGGGTCCCCCATCGACCAAAAAAAAAAATCCAAGGCTGCATCCGTATAGTCTTTTTTTGCTTAGGAAAGTTCCCAACTCTTAAACAAGTGTTTGCCACTAACATGGCTATATCCACCACCGCCTCATTTTATGTGTCCGTACAGACGGAGTCCAATGCAATATAATGATCCAAAAATAATTTTGTGACAGCCATGATAAGCCTGCTCAAATTCTTTAAAACTGAAGGAAAGGTGTCTCAGTGCTTCCTAATTTGCCTCATTTAGCTTATGGTACACAGAACCATTCTTTTTCAAAAAGATAACACTATCCTACAATTCCGCGTGGCAGCAATGTTTAAAGTGGCAACCATTCATCCGGCCAATCGCGTAAAGTGACGTATATGATGGGCAGAGGACCTATGATCAAAGTGCCAAGTGTAAGTGTATTCGGATTCTCTAATTAGCGCGGTCGTCTTCTTAAGCCGTTAGGAATTTCCTTTCACACCTTCCCTTTACCTCCTGACATTTCCCACAAAGGTTAAAGAATAGTGGTTAGGGATTAGTGGACAGGCTGTTGTTTGACTATTCGAACCCAGCCATAGTTCACTGCCATGTGCACAAAAAAAAATTGTTGGATACCATAATTTCAGCGGCACATGAAGGCACCACCCCATGCCACGCCTAGTCCCTGTCAATGAGCTCACACCCAAAATCTTAAACTGTTTCAGACCCTACCCAGGACCAAGAACCATCCCCCCAATACTCAAAAAACAAGTGTTTGGATTCACTGAAAGGTCCCATATTTTGTTGTTTTTGTTCCCGGACGTCTTTTTAGTCGCAACCGTTGGCTAACATTCCCTTTATTCAGAATGGCCGCGCTATCCTCCCACAATTGAATTCCAATAAAAATGGTCACCTATTCCATGCATTCCTATGGACCTGTCTGGATTAAAGAAAATTATTTTTAGTGACCGTGCACTAGGAGCAGATGACAATATAAGGAAATGTGTCCCTCTGTACCCTCACACTGTAGCTGTAGTAAAAAATTGCTTGAAGCGTAGTGTACAGAGCTTTCGGAAACTTGAGGTTTTTGTTCTCACGGGTGTTGCTTGGTCATTTGTTTACCTTTGGCCACATTTGATGCTAAGATCCTTGATACTACTTAACACTATTTAGGACACACAATACGGAAAGTATAAGAGGTCCCGTTTAAGCCCTATTACTAAATAAAATAATTTAGAAGCTACTTGACTTGGTCATGCGGAACCAGTTGACATTTTTAAGTATACAGTGGGGAAAATAAGTATTTGACCCCTCGCTGATTTTGCAGGTTTGCCCACTTAGAAAGAATGCAACGATCTACAATTTTAGTCGTATATACATTCTAACAGTGAGAGACAGAATCACAAAGAAAATTCCCGAAAATCACATCATATGAATTTATTAAAATTGATAACCATCTGATGAGGAAAAATAAGTATTTGACCCCCTGGACAAACAGCATGTTAATATTTTGTAGAAAAGCCATTATTGGCCTGCACAGATGTCAAACAATTTTTATAGTTGTTGACAAGGTTTGTGCACATTTTGGCAGTGATGTTGGCCCACTCTTCCCTGCAGACAGCCTCCAAATCATTCAGGTCCCGAGGCTGTCGCCTTGCAACCCAAGTTTTAAGCTCTCTCTAAAGATTTTCAATTGGATTCAGGTCTGGAGACTGGCTAAGCCACTCCAGACCCTTGATGTACTTCTTCTTCAGCCATTCTTTTGTTGCTTTGGCGGTGTGCTTAGGGTAGTTGTCGTGCTGAAACACCCATCCTCGACCCATGTTCAGCTCTCTCACTGAGGGAAGGAGCTGTTGGTCCAGAATTCCACAGTATATGGCCCCGTCCATCCTCCCCTCAATGCAATGGAGTTGTGCCGTCCCATGGGCTGAAAAGCACCACTGTGCTTGATGGTGGGGATGGTGTTCTTTGGGTTGTACTCTGTGTTCTTTGCCCTCCAAACACGGTGAGTTGAGCTGAGCCCAAAAAGTTCTATTTTGGTCTCATCTGACCACATCACCTTCTTCCAGGCCTCCTCTGAGTCATCCAGGTGGTCAATGGCGAACTTCAGGCGGGCCTGTACATGTGCCTTCTTGAGCAGAGGGACCTTGCATGCGCTGCAGGATTTCAATCCATGACCGCGTAGTGTGTTACCAACTCTTTCTTTTGTAACTGTGGTCCCAGCTGCCTTCAGCTCATAAACCAGTTCCCCCCTTGTGATTCCTCACCATTTGCATGATCAGGGACATCTCACGAGGCGAGACCTTGCATGGAGGTCCAGACTGAGGGAGGTTGGCGGCAGTGTGGTACTTCTTCCATTTCCTGATAACTGCACTGACAGTTGATCTTTTCTCTCAAAGTTGCTTTCCCATTCTCTTGTTGCCCATCCCAGCCTTGTCCCTGATCTTGTCTTGTCCCTGATGTCCTTAGACAGCTCCTTGGTCTTGCCCATGGAGGAGATGTTGGAATCTGGTTGTTTGGGAGTGGGAAGGTGTCTTTTATACATGTAATGAGGTGAAGCAGGTGTATTTGATGTAAATAATTAGTTGGGATTGGGGGTGCGTCTTAAAGAATGACTAACTGGCTTGTGGGACCCAGAATACTTGCTGTTTGGTAGGGGGTCAAATATTTATTTTTCTTCATCAGATGGTTATCAATTTTTATAAATTCATATGGTGTGATTTTCGGGAATTTTCTTTGAGATTCTATCTCTCACTGTTAGAATGTATATACGATTAAAATTATAGATCGTTGCATTCTTTCTAAGTAGGCAAACCTGCAAAATCAGCGAGGGGTCAAATACTTATTTTCCCCACTGTATCACCGTGAGATGCCATGGTCTACTCTCAAAAAATTAAGATAGTGATTGATTTCAGTCAGTTGTGCTGAGTAACTGCTAAGATTGTTAGTCCAATTTAAAAAAAAATCAAGTTCTCCCAAAATTATTTGACGCAGTTGCATTTAACTAGTCGGCATTACATTTTAACTAAATCTTGAATTTTTGACTCTAGAGCAGTGCTTCCCAAACCTCTCCTGGAGGCCCACCTGTCCTGCATGTGTTAGATCTCTCCCTGCTCCAGCACAGGTGATTCAAATGATCAGCTTGTTTATCACCCCCTAAAGCTGATTGATGACAACCTGATCATTTGAATCACCCATGCTGGAGCACATCTAACACATGCAGGACGGGTGGGCCTCCAGAAGAGGTTTGGGAAGCACTGCTCTAGAGTATATGTCACACAGGTCTAAGCCCCACCCATCTGCACCTGTTATTCATCGCTTCGCCTCTCCCTGGTGGGTCACTTAGCTTTTAACTCCACCCCCATCTGTCAGCCAGCTGGTGAACTGAAAGTCAGGTGAAAGCTTAGCTGAGCAGATTGGCAGCTACACTATGAATTGGTTAGAGGTGGAGGGTGACTGTTTATAATCCTGGCTCTCTCCCATCTGTTCTGTTGCGTGACTCCCGGGGAGACAATTACGCAAAGCGGAGGCAGGTCAAAGATAATTAGAGCTGCATTTATGCGCTGTCGGTCAGTCCAGTCTGCATAGGTCATTAAACAATGACGTCACATACGCTCCAACTCATTGGCACAAAACAGTGATGGATGCCTCGTTAATGAGAATTACAGGTAAGTTCTGCAGTTCGGCCATATTTACTCCCACAATGATGTGTACTTGTGGGTGCATGGTTGTTGTAATTGGTCCAGCAGAGAAAAGACTGAGGGCTCTTTTTTTTTTTTTTTGCCTTCGCAAATGGAAACACATGCTGCAGCAACGTAATGCACAATTTTGTCCGTCACAAACCGTTTTTCTCCAGTTTGGTAGCATTGTGCTCTGAAATGAAAGCATTTGTGTGGCAGTGGGTTGGACGGTGCATTGAGGGGTGTCCATCCATGAAGCTGGTGCTTCTTCAGTTTTGTCCCATGTACTTCATTTGCATTTAGACTCTTCCAGACCACCTTTTATCACACGCTGTCACTCTGCAATAGTTTCACTGGACTGCATCCCAGCCAGCAGAGCTGTTCACAAATAAACACATATCCTTCATATCATTTTCCTTACCTTATTAATTCTCACTTTCGCTGCGTACCCTGTAAATAATGCCTTCAGAATGTCGATGGAGTTTAATGTGAGAGAGAAGAATGTGCCTGGTTATTTTTACATTTGTGAATTTGCTCTTTGTGTGGGGTCAAATACAAATAATTGACTCCAGTCTCGCCCTTCCTGTAATACCGTGAGTGCCATTTTGTATACAGTTTAAATGGCCCCCATCTTTTCATGCAAAATGAATGATCTGGCAACCTCTATCCCCCAATCCCTCCACGCTTACTGTTGATCAACAATTTTAAGCTCTTTATAGTTGGTTTTTTTTTTTTTCTTTTTTTTTTTTCTCAATAATTGGAAACTTAATTTTGTTATTTATAGACACAACTTTGCCTTAAAGCGTTGTTTTAAACGTGCCCAAGACTTTAACACAGTATGTAATTCTCTGTAGCTCAGAAGCACTCCATCAGAATTGAACAATTACTGTATCTCATTACAAACCTACACTACAGTAAAATTTGTTTCTGACCCAGGTCTGTCGACTTACTGGCACAGATGAATCACCGCTGTCTGTGACTGAATAGTTCTGACGAGGTGTTGGGTCATCTATTTGAAAGTATGTCAAAAAAATAAGTATTTCTGGTCTGGGTGTAATTTTGTAATTTAATGAACCAGTTTATGTCGTGACTGACACACAAAGAGGGGAGAGAGTGAGTGCTCCAATAATAAAGAAGGGGATTAGGGGTGACATGAGTGCTTTCTCGCTCTCTCTTTCTCTTCAGTGCCTGTAGGACTTCGCCATTTTTCTAGTTTTTATCACTATTCAAGCTCTTGACTTCCAGTAGTGATTGATCGAGGGGTTCACACTTCGTTTCCTGGGCCTGGTTTCCATGACTATTGTAATTGGCTGCTGCTGAAATGGACTTCTATAAATCACAGACTGTGTCTCTCCAGGGGCTGGGGTTAGAGCCTGCTCTTAAACACTGTGAGACAGCAAAGCCTTCAGTGTTAAATGAATTCTTAAAGAGTAATTTTAACTCCAACAGTGTCCCTTTTTTGACTCTGCTAGAGTTGATTTAACACCAGTGCGTTTACTGTGAATTCTTGCCAGTGTGGGTTCTAATTTTAGCACTGTGTAACACACCTGATTGTTTCAGGTTGCACTTTTCATAAAAACATTTAGCCATCCCATAAAAACCAAACAGAGCATTCACATTCCTCATGTCTGTCAAGCGATTATCAGTAGCAAGTCTAACAACTAAAACAAACAGCAATCCTCCATCTTCATGACTAAGTTATATATACAGCAATTGGCAAAACCTCAGAAAAGGCACCAATTTCTATCACGTGACGAGCAATCTTAAAACCGTTTCCTTGGTAAAAACTAATCCAAAACTGGGCACAATACAAAAAAAATCATAAAAATTTAATTGGTTGAATGTGGCGTTGTGACAGTGTAGTGGGTGGCGCTGTTAGCTTGCAGCCAGTGCATTGTGGGTATACCTCGGTTTCCGCTCACAGTCCAAAGGTATATGCCATTATTCCCCAGTTTTACCATTGTTTTCTTACTTTTGTATTTCTCTTACTTTTCTGTTTTTCTGTTCCTGTCTGTCTCATTTCATTGAGTTTTCTTGCTTCCATGTGTCTGGCGGTCTTCCCCATTCCTCTGTCGTCCTCTCCCCATTCTGTTAGCCTCATTGTCTCAGTTCCTTGTTTGTTGCCACGACCCTTTCTGCCCCCTGCTGACCTCCTCACCTGCCCTGTATTTCCTGGATTACTTCCCTGTATATGTAAGCCCTTAGACTTCCACTGAGCTACACAAAACTATCCCAGTTTTACTGTTTCTCTCCAACTTCGGTCTCCCTGTTTTTCGCTTTCCTTCGTCTCTCAGTTTTTGAGTTCGGATTGCCCTCAGTGCCTTGTTGCCTTCGGGTTTTGTCAGGATCTTTTACGTGTTGTTTTATCTTGCATGTGTCTCACAATTTTACGCATTGATTCTACCTCAAGTTACTGACTCGAACTGATGACACTCTAAATAAACTTTCTGCGCAATTTTTACCTCTGCATTCACTCATTCTCTGCTGTGACAGCATGCATGCTCGGTGAGCTGGAAAATTGCCCGTAGGTATGATTGTGTGCGTGAATAGCGTGGGATCCCTGTGATGGATAAGGGATCCGTCCATGGTGTGCCCCTGCCCCCCGCCCATGGGATTTCGGGTTTTTTTTCCATCTCCTCCTGCTACCCTGAGGGTTATATATGGATGGATGGTTCGCAAATGAAGTGTTGTGGTGCGGAGCTTAAAAAAAAGAAAAATCCTGCTACTACCCTGCTGTTTTGACTGCCTGTTTTCCCAGCTAGTTTATCCCTTAGCTGTATCTCGTTTATCACATTTTAATCACTACGCTAGATACTGTTGTATCTGTTGGACCATTAGGCTTTGCCAACTAGCTGGGGATGAGCGCCTCCCCTGAAGCCACGTTTTTCTTATTACTGTACCTCTGTCGAAGTTGGGCAGAGATTGTGCATTCGCCCCTGTCTGTTTGTTTGTCCTGACCGTATCTGTCATCAATTTCTCCATCAATTTCAATGATATTTTGTGGAAGTGTGCGTCGTGGGCCCAAAAACAAATGATTCACTTTGGAGCTGGATTTAAATCCACCATGGCCATATTTGTTGAGTTCTTACTGACAAATGCATCGATGGAGGTATGCGCTCTCTGGGCACTTTCTAGCTGAAGTCTGTCCTCACCTCTATTTTGTAAGCTTTCTTCTGGCCCTTTGTAGTTTTTTGTTACCCTTTCAGCTTGGTATATGTGGGTATAAGCCTGGTGTACACACCTCTCGCTGCTGTGTATCATGTATTTATGACAGAACGTTCAGAAAAGACCCATATAATCTACCCAAGTGAGACTGAGGCGTGTGCAATCATTCCCGTGCAGGTGTGGCTGAGCAGTTTGCCATCGCCGAGGCCAAACTCCGGGCCTGGTCGTCTGTGGACGGCGAGGACTCTTTCGAAGACTCCTGCGATGAGGACGCCCTGCCTTACGGCGATGCCAACCTGACGACGCAGAGCGGAGGTGCGCGCCTGAGCACACGTGAACGTCATATACCGCTAGCCTCCCGAACACATTTCAAATCAATGCACCCGAACTCGCTACATCTGAATACACTTAAACGCACCTGAACATACACTGCGACACACCTAAAGAAATTACACCTGAGCTAACCTGAAAATGCTACATCATGACACTCCTGAACACATTAAAACTCAATGCATCTGAACACACTACATCAGAATACACCTGAACACACCTGCACATGCTGTACACCACGGCACATCTGAAGACGCCACCCCTGAACATACCAGGAGATGCTATACCTCAAAATACCTGAATAGACTTTGATTGAATGAAGCTTTGATTTATCTTTTAAGTGCCGGGAAACGGCACAAAACAGCAAACACTGCTACTCTCCAGCACGAGGAATGAAGGCCATTATGCCAACGCCACTCCTGTTGGGATAAACAGGCAGCCCACGTCACGGATGTTAGCATAGCATGGTGGTAAATGGGTAATTAGGTGCCTGGCAGGAGAAATGACAGTCATTACCAGCTGTTCCCTCTGTAAATACTGGTTACTCATACACATCGTCTGTACAGAGACCTAAGGTGCCCTGTCGCTCCATGCTGAATATGCAGGGGGTGGACAAAATATAAGAAGCACTACTGTAAATCTACTTTATCTTCGCAATCTACTTTATCTTCGCGGTATTTGAACCACAATCATAAAAGCGCTGATGTAGGTGATTGCTGGTCAACTGACTGCTAATTGGCTGCATGCGTGTGACCAGCAGCACTTTACTGGATAAGAAAGCAAGATGGGTATGATTAGAGTTCCGAAGGGGCAAAAAAGTTGGTGCCTGAATTGCATTTGCGTCCTTCACGAAAATTGCTAAATCATTAAATTGGCCAGAACAACTGTGAAAAGTAATAATAAAATGGATACCGAAAACAAAAAACAACATCTGAAAACAAAACAAAACAAAAGAACTGCATCCGCAAGTTGAAGCTCCCAAAGGACAAACAGACACTTGGCGGGATAATGGCCGAATACCAGAGAAGTGCAGCTCCAAGCATTGCTGCAGAATCGCATCAATCCATAACTGAGCCTGCCTCAATAAAATCAACATGCATTGAGCTTGACAAAGCTGGTATTTGTGGTAGTGCTCATGATGGTTTTGTCGACTCCCTTCAGCAGGGTTATTCAACATTGTCCTGCAAGGGCCGGGGTGGGTACAGCCTTCATTCCAAGCAGGCACTTGCACACCTGATGCTATAAATCAAGCTCTGTAGCAAAGACTCTTGGGGTTGGTTAGTAGTGTCAGGTGTGTAAGTGCTGGGTCCGAATGAAAGCTGCACCCACACCTGCCCTCTCTGGATAAAGTTGAATAGCCCTTTTCCTGTCGTGAAGGGGCTCGAATGCGATCGCCCCTGCCTCCCTCTCCTGTTCGGTGCCTGGAGGGACTCGCCAGTGTACGGCAGTGCAGGGTCCACAGGGAGTGCCGGAGATAGATATTCCCCCACAGGCATCTGATCGCATCTGACTGCACTTCCCAAAAAATAAATGCAGATCCTGTCCCCCACGGAGAATTACTCCCGACTGACTTTTAACCCTGTTTAAAATTTGATAGGAATCCATCACGAACACATGCAGGGAAGTGTACAGACGTTTGAAACGCCCGGGGCTGAGCACCAAAGAGAGGGAGAGATCTGTGGATTGTGTGCGTTTTTTAAAATTAATTAGCCAGTGGTAGCATTAAGTCTCTTGCCTTGGTTAAACCAAAACCAGGGTACAGGCCTAGAGCATGACATTTCATGAAGTGACAAATGCAAATAAAGGGCAATATTGGATACAGTATTAGACGAAGATTAATAATAAACACCATGATGATGCCTTGTCTTCATGTCTTTTCAATGTCACCCTTTCCTCTGATGACCGTTTCATCGAGTCTGCTCTGCATGAAAGCCCTCGCAGTCATCATACAGTAATTAAAGAAATGGTCATTTACAAACACAGCCGGCACACAAGCTGACATTTGTTCTGAATTATTGCCTTGCAATTTCTGTTTTTGTGGTGGGACTGCATGGCTATACAAGTGACTTTTTTTCTTTATGAAAAAGAGCTATATTCACACAAGCCTGCTGAATTCTGTGTTGAATTTTTTTTTTTCAAATGGCCTCTAGTTGCGATCATGAAATCAGCATTAGAATGTTCAGTTAAGGGAACGACCGTCACTCATTTGAATTCTGTTCTCTCTCCTCCATTCTTCCAACAGACTCCTCCCTCTACCCACAATGCTCCAATGACCTGTGGCAGGGTCAAGCCTTCCAACCCGACGGACACTGCCAGTCTGAGGACTGCTCCGAGGACCCTTCTGGAAACTTTTGCTCCAGAATGTGCTCCCTGGATGACCCGCCCCTGCCTGCCGGCTCGCCCAATCTCGAACTGCCGTCCTCGCCGTCCGAACTGGGGTGCCGGCAGGAGGGCAAGGAGCTACCGGAGGTTGATGCGGAAACTGGCTCTCCCTACTGCGCCAGCAGAGGGGTGAGCCAGGACTCCGCCTACACGCCCTCCAGCTGCCACTCGCACCTGGACCCGGAGGACGAGATCGAGACGAGCGCCAAACAGGACGTCCTGCCGGAGAGCATCGTCTGGAGAAGGGTCTCGGATGAACCCTCCTCAGGAGCCATGTCCTTGGAGGAAGAAGACGAAGATGAAGAGGAGGGGGGAAGGGGCTGTGAGCAGGAGCATCAGTGACTCAAATCCGTCCCGTTATCCCATTTTTTTTTTTTTTTTTCAGGGGGTGGGGGGTGATGTCCCATAGAGTCCCAAGATAAAGAGAGTCACGGCAACTCAAGAATAGGAGCCATGTTGTTTCCATCCGAGCGGTTTCGCACTGTGGAAATCACTGGATTTTTTTTATTCTTTTCTTGGTCGGGAAACTTGTTAATTTCAGGGGGAGAAAGATCTACTGGCTTGCTGTTGCTTCAACAAGCATAAGACCGGAAAATATTTGGATATGAGATGAAAGGGAAAAAAATAAATTAAAAAAAACGTACTCTCTTTGAGTCAGTGCCCGGTAACATGAAGGAAACAAAATGGCTCCATGAGCAGACTTTCTGGAGCCCTCATGTCGCAACTCTCTGGATCTCGGAACTCTAGTGTCCTCTGATTTATCCATTACTCCCAAAGTGAACCTATTACTTCACGCCCCTTCTCCATTCTGCAACCCCCCGCTCTGGTCCGTCATAAAATATAAATCTCACTCACCTGAGTGATTATAAAGACAGACGGTGGCATGCGGGCCTGTTCCATAAAGCCAGATTTACTGAGTTCGCTGGCCAAGGCAATATTAAAAAAATTAGTTGGATAGCATCCTTCACATTTTGATTTTCAGGGGTGGGTGGGAGGTTTTTGTTTTTTTCTATAATAAGCATTTGAGGTCCAAACAGCAACAAATCCAAATCACTAGTACATTTATCAACATAAAGCATCAAATCTGCCGAAGCCATAGGTGGCGCAGTGATTGAAAGCTGAACAGATCTTCTCCTGCATGGACGGAGATTCTGAGCATCTCATTTTCTGTTTGCCACGGATTTAATCAAAATAATTTTTATAAATTGGAGGCTGGAGGGTTTTTCCAGGTAGCAGATGGGGATGTTTACCTTATTTATTTATTTATTATTTTAATATGGCCCAACTGCACCAGGTCACACTGAGAGCCGTTCCCAAATCAGGGTTACGACTGGCCTAAAAAGACCTGTTGCGGGACTGACTCGATTTGCTCATCCGGCTAACTTGGTAATCCTGCTTTGTGGAACCAGCCATGGAACCTTAGATTGATGAATGATGACTGTGCAACCCTCGGTTTCCTGTACTGTGCTCCCTCCTTTCCAGGGATCCCCCAAGATTCTCTACCTTTATCGAGAGAGGGCCAGTTTGAGTGCAGGTTTTCATTGGTGCCAAGCCGTTAATTACCCGATTCTACTAATTAAGGTCTTTAGCAGAGACTGTAAGGGCTGGGGTAGCCAGTGCTTGTCCTGGAGAGCCTGAATGCCTGGTGCTTTTTGGTGTTGCTCGCAACCTACAGTACTGTGCTAACATTTTAAGCGCCCTATAATTGTTTTATTTAAAATTGGCCCAAAAATGTATGTATTTATTTATTTATGACCCCGCCCCCCCCAAAGAGTGAGGGCAAGGTTATTGTTTTTGGTTCGGTTTGTTTTTTAACACTCTAGCTGCAAAACTAATGGCCACATTCACCCCAAAGTCGGTGTAGGGGTTGCCACTGACCCAGAATAGATCGCTATTGAATTTCGTACGAGAAGGTGAAAGTATGTTCGAAGGGTGGGGTTTTTTGTGCCTGAAACCACGTGTTTAATTGTGTTTCTGTGGAAAAAAAAATGCACATTTGAGTCACCAAAATGTTATTTGAAACACTCTCCAAAAAAAGTCTGTCATGAAGCACAGTTAGGATACAGTTTGTGTAGCCCTGGTCTCTGCATTTTAAAAGCTGTCTGGGTTTACCTGGTGGGGCAGTTATAGGTGAGATTGAGAGTCTGCAGAAAAACTGCGGTAAGCCCCCCAATAAGGTTGGAACATTTCTGCTGCCAGTTATCTTATAAAGCTCTCAAACTGCTGGACGGTGTTCGTAATTTTTAGGAAAAAGTTAGTCAAGCCAAATTTTTATTTATTTTTTAGCAGTTCATGGATCATTGATGTACATTTTTCAAGATTCTGAAACTTTTTTTGATGATTTTTGGAAATATAGCATCAATGAATTGTTTTTAATGCACCAAAATCTTGAGCAAAGTACTGCAGTTGATCAGTTGAAACCGTTAATTGCGGAGTTAGCCCACCTGCCCTGATTTCTTGGGTTTAAAATGACTGATGAAAACAGAAACCAGCCCACCCGATGGTTCTCCAGGATCAGGGACAGCCAGCCCTGCTGTAGAATCAGATGGGTAGCTGCATGATTTAGGACAGAGCTCTCAAACTCCAGTCCTCGAGGGTTGCAGTGTCTGCATGTCTTTGGGATTTCAATTCTATCAGCAGCTCAGTCAGGCCTGATAAAATATTTTGACTCCTAAGGCAATCAGTGACTTAAGGCAAGCGCCCAAGTGCAGGAACTAGCCAAAAACCAACGGGCACGCTGCCCTCCAGGACGCTACCAGTTTAGAGCAAAAGCCTGTGTTCACGCTGGCCTCCTAAGGGTGAGTAATCTTGCCCTAACCTACACCCTCCACTTCACTACATTTACCCCCACCCCTGAGGCTCCGATGATCAACATCGAGAGATTGAAGGCTGGCGCCGTCATCGCCCTCCTGTCCCAACGGGCTGCCGAGCTCTCACAGCGTAACTTTCTGTGGCTCGCCCGCTAATTAACCTGCCGCTAAATATAGCAAAAAAATTTAGCCGGAGGAAAGATCTGAACCGACAAGGTTATGTCATTTTTGGGAAAAAAAAATTTAAAAACTCATAAAAATGAAACAAAAAAGATGAATGATGAATATGCTTTTATCGTATTAGTTTTATATCATCCTGAATGTTGTTGTAATAGATATCGTTAGGACGATTTCTCGTCATAATGATGTGTGTTTCAGCGGACAGTTGTAGAATTTAAATTGCACTCCCTTTGTCTTAAAAAAAAAATGTGAAAACCCTGAATGTTCTCCAGATGGACATTTTAGTGATAGAGGTACTTCGTTTTGTTTATATTTTAAAAAATTGATATGGAAAACAATGATAGACGTATTAGTGTTCAGTGCCACAGTGAAAAACAGTGGATCTCAGATTTTCTATATTTTTCTATGCTCTGTCTGGCTTCGATCTCTTCCACTGTCCTGTGTGGGTTGTGTGCACTATGCTGATGTAGCCTCTGGTCGCTGTCTCCACCCTTTTGTTAATCACTGTGTGATACACTCGAGAACAGTACTCCCCAGCCCCGTTCCTGGAGATCTACCACCCTGTAGGTTTTCACTCCAACCCTAACAAACCACACCTTACACAGAGCTCTTTAGCTGCTAATATGCAGACTCCGATGTGCCAGATTAAAGCTGCCTTCACCCCGGACGCAAGACGATTTTTTTCGCACGACAGATTACGTTCAAAGTCGATGCAAACCCGTTTCGCGTCTTTGCATTGTCTTCGACTGTAATCTGTTGTGCGAAAAATTCGTTTGGCGTCCAGTGTGAAAGCGGCTGTGAAGGCCGTAGTGAAATACTCCAGGATTGTTGATCTCCCGAAACAAGGTTGGTGACCACTGCTACAAGAAGAGAGAGAGAAAAAAAGAATAATTTTTTTACCGAAATGCCTTTTTTTTGTATTTTCTTGTTTTCTGCCTTCTGTTGTTACGTTCATGCTTTGAAAAAAGAAGGAAAAAGTTATCCGTTCAAAACACTCTAATGGCCTTTGGTCTTTTAAATCTTGTTCTAATTGCTTTTCTGTCTTCCACTCTATCCGTATCAAGCCTCGAATGCATAATTTGATTTTAATTTGATAACGGCCATGAGAAGATTGCTTTTTTTATGGCGAGGCTAGGGATAGTGCTCATGATTAGGCTATCTAAAATAGTGTTTTAGATTAACATAGTGAGTATTCAGAGACCCATCACAACATCACACAAGTTGAAGAAACAGACTGGAATTCCTGTGAAAACAGCAGATAATTTGGTAACAGAAAGATTAAGGGAACACGAGAGTGATATTATTTCTTTTTTGTGTTAATTATAATATTATTATAATGACAACTTTAACTGCTGCTGCTACTACTGGTAGTACTTCATACTACACTTCTTCTAGTAATAATAATAATTATATTGATAAACTAATTACTAGTTCACACCTGGGGATGCGCATGTAACTTCTCTGCACAGACTTGCCACAAATTCTTGGCAACACCTTAAATTTGCTCATTAACAGCTTACATTTGGTAAAATTTAAAAACCAGCTTCAGTCCCTGCCAAAATGCCAATGCTCAATACCCATATGTGGTTTCAGATTGACTTGCCAACCAATTGAAGAGAAAAAAATGGATTCAAACTGACAGTTTTCTTCAGTTTATGGTGTAATAATAGAAATTGTCATAAAATGCGAGACATGAATGATGTCTATAAATCCAAGGACCAAGGTGAGTTTATCCATTGAATTCCCATTGTAGGTTTATATTCACATGTGTGCTAATTAGCCACCACATTAAAACCACTGATAAGTGGCATGTAAGAATGTGAGCTACTTTGACTCTGGCTAAAATGTGACGATACTCCGACCAAGTCGTCTCAGCATCTCCAAAACGGCAGGTCTTGTTGGGGTGTTCCTGATGGGCAGTGGTGGGTGGGTGTGAGTGTGTTTACCTGGTGAAGAGATGGCAGCAGGATGCACTATGGGAAGAAGGCAAGTGTGAAGCTTTGGGCTATGTTCTGCTGGGACTTCTTTGGTTGTGGAATTCACATGGACGCTACCTGGATGACGTACCACTTGCGTAAGTACGCCCCTTCATGGCAATAAGGCAATATTTACTAATGGTTATGGCCTCTTTCAGCAAAATAATGTGCCCTGCCACACTGCCAAAACGTTTCAGACACAGTTTGAAGAACATGCAAGAGAGTTCTAAGTGGAGACTTGGCCTCTAAATTCCCCAGATTTCAATCCCATTGAGCATCTGTGGAATGTGCTGGAAAAACAAGTCCAATCGACGGAGGCCTCACCTTACAACTTAGAGGACTGGAAGGATCTGCTGCTAACCCAAATGTGGGCAACGAGGGCTGTATCTGTCCCTGGTTTTCACAACTTCTGGCCTTTAAGTTAATTATCAACATTAGCCAAACTATTTATGAAATTTGATGTTTCCAGCACATTTCTTTAAATTGTCACGAATGACCACCAAGGACTTTTCCAAGTCCAACATCAAACATTTTTCTTAGATCTTATCTTAACACAAGTCTATATTTGTGTATGCAGCCAATTAGTGAGGGTTAATTAATAGAAATAAAAACCTGCATACACACAGGCTCTCCAGGACCAGAGTTGCCCTCCCCTCTGCTAACCTCTTGGTACCAGATGCCGTCGGACACCTTCAGAAGTGCTGTGGAGACCATGGCTCCTCGAGTCAGTGCTGCTGTTGTGGCAGGTGGACCAACACAATATTAGCCCCTTTGCGCAGAATAAAAATAACGCCAATTTTTCCTTTTGTTCATGAACCTATTTAAGGCTTTATAACTCCATTTTTGCGTCACAGAGACTATGGAAAATTATTCCAGCGAAGCAAAACTCTTGGAAATTCAATTACAGAATTATTTAGCGATCAAATCTCAGGAATTTACGGACGCTGGCGTCTAAATCCGCGCAAAGGGGTAAGGCAGGTGGTTTTAATGTTGTAGCCGGGCAGTCCATGTATAATACACTTATACTAGACCTGGGCAGTCATATTTTATATCTAGCCAAAGAGTATAAAAGAAGCGGGAACACATTTCAGCACTTTTTACATTTATTCACCCCTTGATGTACAAAACACTATTTTGAATGTTTGTTCCTATGTACAGTATGTACAGGCGCTAACATTGATAGAGCAGCAGGTTTTCTTCAATATCAGGTAATACAATAGTGTATTCTAAAGCAGAGCAGTGATTAGAGAATCAGACACAATGCGTTATGTAGTTAATACCCCTCAAATCATTATGTGTATTTACAGGGGGGGGTCAGCTCGGTTCCTGTACATCCACTGCCCAGCACGTCTGTGTTTTAAGAGAAAACTGACAGTCTGATTCCATGAAACAGCAGCTCATTGAGATCGATCGCTAGCCATTCAATAACCTGTGCTTCTTTAGTGCTGGAATGAAAACCCACTGGATGGTAGAGCTGTGCTAACAGGACTGTCTGCCTCTCATTCACAGTGATCAAACCGTTATATCACATTCATGTTCAGCGACATATTGAACAGGTCTGCCATGACCAGATGAGGCGTTATTGCCCAGAATGCATTGGGTTACCCACATGTACACTGCTCAGATAACTTCTGGAAAGATCTGTAATGTTCAGGTGTGAACAATGCCTCCAGTGCATTGGTTAATGAACAGATGGTTAATGAACAGACCGAACTAAAGAATGTGGCCATTTTCTGTGCAAGACCAGCTCCTTAGGCAGCGACTTCTTTGATTCATTTTCTGTTGCTAAGTAGCGGGTCATAATTAGGCAACAATGCTTCATACATCATCTTTGGGAAATAACTGTAACAGCTTAGCACATGACAAATGCTTGCTATAAGATGATATCCTGACTTTTTTTTATTGCACATGGTCTATTATTAAAAATCCCGCAGTGAAATATAAATTAAGCATGATAGAGGACCATACGAGCGCAGAGCAGTTTACAATAAGTTATTTTCTTCTACAAAATCAAAAATAAAAACCAAACCCACTTCCCACGAGGGTAACACTGTGCAGTTCTTCCGTAAACCTGGTAAATATGTAAAAAAAAAAAAATGGTCATTACACTCTCAGAAATAGGGGTACAGCAGGAGTCCATTTCTGTTCCCCGAGGTATTCTATACCCTTTGGTGCTAATTATAGGCCCTCAAGGTACATGTGTGAACCTTTTTAGGGTCTAAAAGGTGCTTTTATGTTCCAAAACAAATAAAAAATGGTTGTCACTGGGGCAATACCCTCACAGGTACTGCTGTTGTACCTTAGAAGTGAGTTTTTATTTGTTTTGGAACATAGAAGTACCTTTTAGACCCTAAAAAGGTTCACACAGGTACCTTGAGGTCCTATAATTAGCCCTAAAGGGTACATAATACCTCGGGGAACAGAAATGGACTCCTGCTGTACCCCTATTTCTGAAAGTGTACAATACTTTTACCCAAAGTGCCTCAATAACATTGCAATGATCTTTTTTATGCAGCAAAATAATTTTATTTTTCACCATCGGGGGATCGCAGAATTAAATGACCAGACGTTCATTCATTCAGACCCATCTACAATTGAGAATGTGCGGTGCTGAACTGCCAAGTAGGATCTTCAAGAAGCAACAGAATCTCTTGCAAGAATGTGGGCTAAATGCATCATTATGGACACTTTTTCTTCAGGATCAGTATCAATAAATGCATACTGATGTGAATCACTACGATCTACGTAACCCCAAATAAGAGGTAATTCAGCCTAGAAGATTCTTTTCGTGACTGGCAACCAATGAGGAGTCACACTGCTCGTGGTGTAAGCTTATTACACAACTTTTTGTAAGATTCAGCATAATGCCTTAATGTATATTCTAATGTACAACAGCTTCTATTATAATACCCCGGCTATTCCCAATCACACACTGAAAGACTCATGCACGCACATGCACATTTACATGCACCCACACGCACACACACACACACACACACGCGCGCGCGCCCGTATGCAGAAACACATCATTCACACAAAGCCCTGACAGCCTTAAGCCTAATTTACAGTACATAAACGCTATTTGAAGTGCGCAGGTGTAAGGATAATGAACAGACACATGAAGATGAACACACAGAAGCCTCACAAATGGACATGCATGCGCAAACACACGCACACACAGACACACATACAAATACAGGTGTATTTAAAGATAAACATACGGACGCATTCATGCAGGTATACACGCACTGACATTCCCACACACAAGTCAAGCACAAACACACACACACTCACATACAACAAACCCTGAGAATTCATCAGTCTTTTCTCAATTGCCCTCATTTCTGACTTCTTCCTTGAAGTGGGAGGGGCTTGGCTCCAACAGAAGCTGTCATTGGTCCTCGCTGCGGGATGGGCTGTACTTGAACGGCAACTGGGATTTGGCTGCACTATGGGAGGGGCTGTGCTCGAATGAGAGCTGCGTATGGTCCTTACTTCGGGACCGGAACACTGACCTGTACTCGTTGTGGGCAGGGCTATATTTGTACACGAGATGAGGTCCATCATCGAGGGCGGGGCTGTGCTCAAACGATATGTTGTCACTATAAGAGGGGGCATAATCGTAGGGCAGCTGTGTCTCTAACTCGTTGTGGGGGGAGGGGCTGTCTTCATACAGGGGCACCGATTCGCTGTCATCGTGAGAGGCCTCGTTTTGGTACACCGGCTGTGGTTTGCTGCCTTTGTGGGAGGGGCTATTCTCGTACAGGAGCTCTGATTGGCTGTCATCCTGGGAGGGGCTTTGCTCCAGAGGCAGCTGCTGTGCTTCCTCCCCTTCATAGCAGGAGCCATACTCCTGCAGAAGCTGCTGGCTCTGCTTGTCGTGGGCGGGGCTTTGAGCGTATGGTGCCTGCGATTTGTCCTGGCCATGGCAGGGGCTGTTCCCTGGCGGGGCCGTGCGCGATTGGTCCGCAGGTCCGGAGGGGGGCGGTTCCCGCGGCAACATCAGCGTCCGGTGTCTGTCCCAGAGCCTGTGCAGCTCAGTCGCTTCGACCTCGCGGTTACTGGAGCCGCTGTTTCTAAAACTGGCCAGTGGGGGCCGCACCTTCACCCCTTTCACTGTCACAGATCCTTCAATGGCCTTCCGGAGCTACAGATGGTGATACACATGACAAAGTCAAAACAAAACCCAACAACTGGCGGCCTGAGAAAAAAACAACCGCTCTATTGAATCGTTTAAACCTTTTAAGAGTGCGCTTTCTTGAAATGTTATTTTCAAAAATCCTCTATGTGTTCTAGACCTCTGTTCTTTTCCACTACCAGTTGCGATTGTATATATTAGCATTACATTGTTGGATAAAAACAATTGTAATCATATAATTGGGATTTTACACCTAAAAGGGTGCAATTACATCTTATTACAATAATTTGCTTCATTTTTCAGCCTCTAGTATGTTGACCAAATCAGTATACCAAAATGATTGGCAACAGTACTTTCTCTCACTATCTGAATTGATAGCTAGTTTAATGTAAGCAAGCAAAGGAGTGTGGCACCAAAATGAGGGACAAAAATTGACCATTCAGTCCAGTAGATGGCAGTCATATGGGTGCCACGGTGAATCTCGGCAGCCAATGCTAAAATGCCCCCACCTCCTTGAGTGAAACGACTCCCACCAGTCGCCCCATGCTGGTGACGTAGGCATGGTCCAATCCCAGCAGAGAGAAGATGGTGTGGGTCTGCATGAATGGAGCACAGATAATGCAATGCTATCAGTGTGGACAGTCCTCCACAAGGGGGCAGTATAAGCTATTGTTTTGTCAGTTTATGGACAGCTAGGGAGTGCTCGTTCAAATCGCGTAAACTGCGAGCTGCAGCCGGCAAAGTCTTGCCATTAACGTAGGCGATGACGTGCTCAACTCTCGCCCTTGCAGTAGCATGATGCAGTATTCGCTTGTCTCTTCAAGGATTATCAAGATTGAATGTGGCATATGTCCAAATCACTCCAAATTTGATACTGCATGTCAGTTTTTTCCCTGCAATACGCCTACCAAGCTTGAAGTATACAGGATGCAAGAGTTTCCAGATATGGAAAGGACACACATGCACACCTGTTCATCTAACCAAGGGGAGTCCATTGAGAACTTTTCTATCTTTTTCAAAGACACCCTGAGAGAAATTCCAGATGGCACAGTGAGAAGTGATGGAGAGAGACAGGTGTAAAACCCGAGGTGCAAGTTCATGGGTTAAGGGACTTACCCAGTGCAGAAATCTTCCCAACGGAAACCCTCCAGATTAAGTCAGAATCACATGGCCCACCTGGGCCTTCAAGCAGCTACTCTTTGGTTACCGTTGACACAAAGCTACAACTAGGCTACGCCACTGCCCCTTCTTGTCAGATAGTTTGCAACAACCATTTCAAAGCTAAGAATTTGGGATATCCCAGTCACAACTCAAGGAGCACCAGCTGTATAAGCCGTAATTTTGGGGTTTTGAATCCGGTCACCAACCCTGAGTGTGCATCTCTCCATCTCTCTAATTCTCCATTCTTCATAGCACTCTTTCATACCCAACCTAAAAGATTAAAAAGACCACTTGTTTTAAAAGAAATGTGGTCTGCTGAAAATGAAAATGGTCTAATAATGAATGGCTAATCCCTTTCGGAAAAACAATACATTTCTTGTAAAATGGAAAAAAGTTGTGCCTCAATAAACAGAATTCCACAGGGAAAGTTAAAAACAAAAAAGAATAGATAATTAGGTAATCACAACAAAGGTGGATATTATTTAAGTAAAGATGTTATGTTTGCACTGTTGTCAATTTCATTTAGGTCAAGTACAATTTACAAACTCTCTTTTTTTTTAATTTTCTATATTTACCCAACATTAATGGAAATGGAGTCAAATGGAGGAACCAGGCAGTCAAGAGAGGTGGGGCTCCGTAAAGGAGGCGGAACTTTGAGCGCACCTTGTGAAGTGACGTCCGCTCCACGAGCTGGAAAGGGGCGGGGTCGATCTTACAGTTGTTGAAGTCGACCGGCTCGGCCAGCTGGAGATCCTCCCAATCGGCGATCTGGAGGGAAATCGCTGGATCAACCGACGGCAAATCCCGCCACCGAACAGAAGAGATGGGCGTGCCTAAGCTTACATGTTCCCACTGAGATCATATGGATTTCCATTTGAGTACTCTGGTGTCCACCTCAGTCCAAACAAATATATGTTACGACAAAGCAGTGGTAACCAACCTGTTTCTGGAGAACTTCTGTCTAATAGGATTTCACTCCAGTCCTATGACATCACACCTCATTCAACAGCTACAGATCAGGCTGTGCTGGCAATTAGTAGAATCAGGCGAGCCAAATTGGGATTGGAGAGAAAAACAGTGAGGTAGTAGATTTTCAAGAACAGGGTTGGTCTCCACTGTGCCAGAGAGGCTGTGTTGCTGAGGGGTGCATTCCAATACTCATGAAAACCTGTCTTCTGTTCCTCCCCTTGTCTTTCTCTCCTATCTAGAATTAAAGGAGGAGAAGAGAATTTGAGACAAGAAGGACAACAGTATTGGAATGCATCCCCTGAGTTGCCACGGAGTTTGAGCATGGATGGGGTGTATGCACTGACTCTGACTGGTGATCTAATCAGGGAGCATTACTGCTTATCACCCAGGATATAAGCCAGCTTCCTTTCCAGCAATACATGGGAATAGATAGATAGATAGATAGATAATGTTATGACTTGAAAATCACATCAAAGAAAACCAGCAATGACAACTTCAACAAATTTATTCTTCGCTGATAAAAAAAAAAACCTTCTACAAATAATCCACTGTTCAATCCTATAATAACGCTCTAATGCCACTATGTAACTCTGTTGTCAAAACAAAAACTCTGCTTCTACTGACTAAAATCACAACATTTATATAGACTAGTAACATTCTGGAAAGATCCACAGGATTCCTGGGATATCCCGCCCCTTCCAGGCAAGAAGAAGCCAGAAACATCTAGAAAGCGCTTGTCTATTTCATCACAAAGAAGTGGTATTGCATCAGATCATGTTTTGCTACAGACATACCACCAGAGGGTGCTGATGAACAAAATAAACAGCTGACAAGCAAGTCAGCAAAAACAGCATGTAATAAATCTCAATTTACAAATGATATACAATGCTGTTCATAAAATACTCATACGTAACAATAGATAGATAGATGGTTGGATGGGAATCACTGAAATTGAGCCAAACTTTGCTTTGCTCATTGACAATGACATGTAAGGATGTGAGTGTGACTAAAGATGTTGAATAGAGGTCAATACTAGAGACTGGAGCAGGGGCTGTGCCACACACAGAAAAAGACAGTCTTTTTGGTGCCAAACAGGCAGTGAATGCAGAACACAGCGCCCCCTTTGGTGGAGGAGAGTAAACGTCAGCCTCACCTCTGCTAAGGTCATGTCGTCGTCCGCTTGCGGCGTTTCCTGTTCAAAGCAGGGATCGTAATCACACACTTAAATACACCTGGCCACAATACACGCACACATGTTGTGTCCGTGAATACACATACCGGCACACAAATGCACACACGCACGCAATGCCCCCTGAGGGAAGCCATCCAAAGAAAGAACACAACCTTGAAAGAGAACGTAATGGCAGTGAATATTTCCCAGGGAGAGACTGTGGATGTAATTTACAGAGCATGAATATTTAATATCAGAAAGATTTGTCACACAGCAGTCACCTTAGAGAAAGAGAGCGAATGAGAGAGGGAGAGGGAAAGAGTGAGCATATTTCAGTAGACCTATATGGTATGTATGCCATATATCAAAATGGATGTTGATGTAATCATTCTTACGTGATTGCAATGTCAATTTCGGTGATTTGGCAAGAAAGTATGAATGTCTGTATATATTTTCATGCCTATAATTAATTCTTAAATTTATATTTGTGAGAGGAAGGGAGCAGAGGTTTGAAAATTTGCTTTTATTTGTTTACAAAGAAGTAATTGTTAACTATTACTTAGTTACTCTTTGTTATCCTTAATTGTTTTTTGTGAATCTTTTACACATAATTTTGTGTGATCATGTTTTTGGATTGATCTGTTGCATGACTTTGTATTAACCCATGAAACCTACAGATTCATATATAGGTCTGTCAAATGCAGCTGCTGTATTCAAACCTTATTTTAAATTCAAGTGGAGATCACAAGGTTTCCTGTAATTCTAAATATGTCCCGCAGAATTACAAGGAAATGTGTATAAAATGGTGCACAAGATCTAGATATTTTCCTTTCAACCCTTTAATGTAATGCTGAGGTCAGAAAGCAATGGGATCCAGGATGTGAATATTTCTATCAATATAAGAATTATGTAGCTTCAGTGAAGCGCTGTAACCAGCAGATTCGGAACATCTGCACCTGTCTAAGGGAAAACTTCAGTGAAAGGTTTAGAGTTAAATGCCATAAGGGCGTCCATTTCATGTGCAGCAGACTAAAAAAAGAACGGTATAGGAAAAGAGTGTGTACAGTCTGGATACATCAACACAAAAAACAACAAAACTGATCGAATTATTTCAGAGACTTCTCACCGCTGTGGTAATCCTCACTCGTTTCTGCTTCCGATTCTCGGCAGGAGCGGATCCCCCATTGTTCTGTCAAAATAAAAAGAAAAGGACAAAAATGACTGATATTTCATATAACTGTAAACAACAAGAGGCATTACACAAAGCAGGATAAGTGGACTATTTGAGCTAATAAATTCAAAAAATAGTGGCAAAGCCACTGCGCTCACTCGGGCAAACAAGGCCAAAATGGAACCCCCCCTATTGGCCATAGTTTCGGTCCAATTCGGCAGAAAATTGAACTTGGCCTAGACCTTATGACCATATATACATATACATATGAAATATGAAAAGGATTGGTCAAAAACTGAAGATGCTAGAGCGCAGACAAGCCAAAAGTTTACGCACGCACAACAGACCACCACTGAAGACCCCGAGCATAGCATAAGCCCCTTGAGCCTTTCGGGCAAGTGGGCTAAGAAAAACAGAACCACTGAATCTGGAACACAGATGTTGTAAAACAAGCAGTTTCAGGTTTGATTCAGCGTAGTCATTCATCTAACTCAATAATGCTGCATTGGAGACATCCTGGGAACAGGGAAGTTCACACTTTAAACCTTCCAGTTCCCATCAAGGCGCGTACCACAGCTCTACCAGGGAGAAATGACATAATGGCTTTTTATATATGCCAGCGTTGTACGCCAACGTTGCATATTAACATTATCTACTCCTTTAACGTTAGCATGCAGTACATCGCACATAGCGTTTATCTGACAGCTTGTTAACATAAATATAACATAATAATGCCAAAGTCATCACGCCGAACGAACCAAACAACTTGCACACTGTTTATTGCAATGGCCCTCCTGTCTAATGTATGGAATTATGCTTTATTTTCAGCGATCTTAAACCCACACTATGCTCATTATATAAAGAACAGATTGCATTTCTCAGTATATTTTTATTGTCAAATATTCGGTATTTCGTGCCGTGTGTTAAGTGTCCCAGTGAATGTGGTGCTATGCTGTGAGTGAACCATTGTCAAAGAAGAGAGCCTTTATTTATTACATCCCCGAACGCCGAACTGCGTTTCAGGGATATTATGTTTTTGGTCCAACCGCCGCCGCCGTGCCGCCGTGCCGCCCTACGTGTTAACGCGATAAGTTCAGTAATATTTCAATTCGAAATTTCATGTTTTGCATATAAGTAAGTATCATCAAGAGGAAGAACTGATTCGATTTTGGACAATTTACAATTTCTAGATTGGCCACCAGGGCCAATATCATATCATAACTTTGGAAATATTTGTCCGATTGACCTTAAATCAAGTGGAAATGAAAGGTCATGACCTGAGGATGTGTCCCACGATGACATTATACCTGTTTGGTTCAAAATTTTGACACAAGGTGGAACTTTGTTACATAAAATTCACCATTTTGGCCCTATCTTTGGAACCATTCATCCAATTGACATGAAACTATGTGCAACTGCAAGGCCATGACCTCACAACATGTCACATGATGACATCATACCTGTATGGTTCAATATGTTGCCACCAGGTGGCGCTTTGTGATGAAAAATTACCATTTTGGCCATATCTTCAGAACCATTTGTCCGATTGACCAGAAATTAAGTTCAAATGAAAGTCTATTCAAGGTCAATATAAGGATTGGGGACTTAGAGGATTGGGGGCGTTCAGGGATATACCCCAAGCCGTCGGCTCTGACGGCATAAGCCTAGTTTATTCAGTTGTTTAAAAGGGACAATGCACATTAATGAACATCAGTCGTATACAGAATGTAAATGTGCCTGGGCAGGTAGTGTTGACCCCAGCAGAAGTGACGTTGCACTTTTTCAGCAAATTGTGAGGAGCAGGTAACATGGATCGGCATTACTGAGTTAGTTCCGTATCATTAACAAAATATTTAGCTAATCATGAAAATAATATGTGTTTTCGTCCTTCGTTCTCTGATGTCACGTTAGAGTTCCCCAGTGGGAAATCCCACTAGGAGAAGAGTTCAGGAGATTATTCCCAGCTCCCGGGACATCTTGAACGTATTGTAATCCTGAGTTGCAAAATATTCCACTTTACGAAACTGAAATGAGACACAATCTACTGTACCACGACTTTCAGGTACAGTTACGGATTGAGAATTGCATGCAGGGGGACGGAGGAGAAGCCATTAGAGTGTCACTGTTCCGGGACCAATGCATTATGGGATTTCCCTTACCTCCAAGGGCTCCTTCTGCAGGGCTGAGTCAGAGGCTCTCAAAGTACCTGGATAAAGAGGAAGATACAGTATGTAGGAGCGAGTGTGCGTGTGCGTGTGAGTGTATGTGTGTGCGTGTATTTGTATGCGTGTGTGTGTGTTTGCGTGTGTGCATGCGATGTGTGTGTATGAGTGTATTTGTGTTGTCTATATGTGTGTGTGAGTGTGTGTGTGTGTGTGTGTGTGTTTGAGATGGTGCTTGTAGAGCACAGTACATATTGTATTAGTGTGTGTGAATGTTTTTGTGTGTTACATTAGGTACAGTGTGTGTGTGTGTGTGTGTGTGTGTGAGATGGTACCTGCAGAGTACAGTACATACTGGATTGAGGCTCCATGTTTTTGAGGCTGCTCTCTCGCTTGAGGACAGACTTGAGTGGTCTCTGGGAGCTGAGAGAGGACCTCTCTGTAGAGATCTGCAAAGACAAGAGGATTACCATACACACACACACACACACACACACACACACAAACACAGTATACCATACAAACATACCCACATGCTAACACACACATGAACCCACACACTCAGGCACAAACACACGCACATGCACAGATACACACAAACGCACACGCACACACGCAGTATTCCACACAAAAATACACATACATACTAACAGACACATACATTATTCCACACTACGCACACCAACACACGCATGAACACACACACTGTCACTCACCAGGTAGCACACTTCATGGTCCTCCTCCAGCAGGGTCTCCTGGCTGCGGTTTTGCTGGTTTTGTTCCTGGGGGGGCGGGGCTGAGGTGGAGCGGATCTGAGCACGCTCCCTGAGGTGCTCCAGCCGCCGCGGTCGGCTCAGCTGCTGGGACAGCAGGGCCTGGAGCCGCAGTCGCTCGATGGAGCCCAGCAGGATCATCGACTCTGCGCCAGCAAACATTACAGCACATCACATTCGTTTGGCGAGCGCTTCTATCTAATGTGACGTAGACAAAGTGCAATGTGACAGCAACACGATGGACCAGGCATGGTACAATTCAATTAGAGCAGGGATCACCAAACCTGGACCTCGATTCCACGTCCATTAACACAACCATCACCCTATTAAGATCACCAGGGTCTCAACAGGATATTGCCATTGCTTGCATTGTATTGTGGGTAATGATACACCATGAATTCAGCACTGGATTGAAACTGTGAGATTTGGTCAGTGTAATGCATCGTCATACTGCGTACTACTTGCAGCTTTTGGTAATCAAGTTAAAGTCGCAGACAAATGCAGACATCGCCTGGGAGAGACAGTATGGTCACAATGGGACTATGACTGTCATGTGGAGAGCGGCGCATTTTGGGAACATATCAGGCAGGTAAAGAGTGCTGCACTGTGGGGCTGTGAATCACTGGCCTGGGGATGACTTTCTCTTTGATACTGGCAGACACCAGCGGTATCATGGGTAATTAAGACTGATTAATGTGCAAAAGCAAATCCTCCATTGAAGATGATGTTAACTATGACTTTCCTGCCACTAAAGTATTCCATATTTGACTCTATTTCAGCTTCCAATATATCGTTGTACTGTACTCGTGACTCCACATGGACAGTTTTTTTTCTGACGATCAAAAATTTAAATTCTGTCTCAGTTTTTCATTCCTGTTTATCTCTTCCAGTTTAAAAACCCACTGCATATGCTGGGGTCCCAAATCAGAAGTTTGTTTATACAGTTCTGTGCAAAAGTCTTAGGCAGCCTGCACTTTAATTTAAAATTTAATCTGTATTATATGTTTACTTTCTGATTCCATGTAAGAGTTCCTGAAGGTAAAAAGTACATATAAATTAATTAATTCATTCATTTTCTATACCCACTTATTCCTCACTAGGGTCACGGGGCGAGCTGGAGCCTATCCAAGCTGACTACAGGCAAAGCCAGGGACCCACCCTGGACAGCTTGCCAATCCATCGCAGGGCACACACACCATTACATTTAAATTCCAAATGCTAATTTAAAGAAAAGTTTCATAAATGTTTGTATTCCATTTAAAATAGTTGATATAGATATTGTAGTCCTGACAGAACCTTGATGTCAACACCATGGCTGTTTGTAATTTCTTGGAGGGACAGACGAAAGTGAGACAGTCAGTCTGAAGAAGAACGGAGGCAAGTTTTCCACTCTGCTTAGACGAAGCAAACGCCAATCATCATGTAAAACTACAGCGCAACAGGACAACAGTGTGCCAATTTTTTTGGCAAAGTGCAGTTGCACCAAACATTGATTTGATTTAGGTTTTAACAGGTCACAGCTCTGTACAGTAGATTTTTCAGTCATTAGAACCTTTTTATTTCATCATTTTTGCAAGCATATTTGCCCAATGAAATTGCTTTAAATGTGCCTAAGACTTTTGCGCAGTACTGTGTATGTGTAGGTACATTTGTCTATGTTTGCCTGTAGAAAAATAAAAAATAAATGTATACGCGTGAATGCATCTGTGTGTGTGTGTGTCCGAGTCTGTCTCTGACCTGCAGACTCCACCAGCGCCAGGGTTTTGAGGTGGGTGAGCACCAGGACGTCCCGCAGGTCTCTGTAGCTGCTGTGTAGGGTGATGAAGTGTACGTCTCGCACCATGATGTCCTCCACATGGATACTGTACCTCCTGAGAGAGGGACAGAGGGTGAAAGAAGGAGAGATGGAGAGAGGGAGAATAGGAGAGGGGAGAAGGAGAGATGAGGGGAGGTAGTGAAAGACCGTTAAAGTAATGTCAGAAAACAAACTATCCCTTCAATATGGGCCATAAGGACTGTGAGATAGTCTGGAGTGCCAACACAGAGATGAGAAATGAGGGTCCCATAAAATCTTGTCATGAAGCCATTTTGTTTCCATTATGTTTCAAGGCACCAACTCCAAGTGAATGAGATTTTTTTTTTCTCTCTTTTCTAATGTTCAAATATTTCCCCTCCTATGCTTATCAATACCATTCCTGGCTAGTTTATTGTTTTTAACCCCCGAAATTAATATATTTTTCTTTCAAGAAAAAAAAAAAATCCAACTATTTCCATTGTACAAAACGACTAGGTTTCGTGCATTGGAAACAAAATGGCTCCTATTATAAAGTTGTCACAATTCTCTCCCATAGACTGCATAAAAAGATGGACGAAGCAACCGTGACGCCACCCATTGGTTTCAGCAAACCTTTCAGGAAGCCTCGATTTTGGCGATTTGAATAGAGTACTAAAGTGATGACGTCACCGCTACTTAACTTCTGGTGTCGGAAGTAAAATCCCTATGGGAATTTATAATGGGGTTTGGACACTTTCTGGCATTGCTCCAACTCGTAATAATTCTAAGAGCCGCCTCGCTCCGAGATCAGCCTGCAAGGTATACAGAGTCAAATGATCTCATCAAATTCATAGTTTATTGTCAAAAATTATATTCTTTTGCACTTGTAGTCCAGTTTTTAGTCCACTTCTTTAAACTACATATCCGCTGCACAAGTGGGCGAGTACCCCGTGATTTGTTCCAAGCCAATGAGGTACCTCAGTTTTTGCCAACATCTATAACGTACCACGACGGTAGCCCATCAGTGCCCTACCTTGGCGTACGTCCATGAACCCGTTCCCACATAGCTGGCTACTATTAGCTAGCTACATACCTAGAAATGAAATGATCAGAATGAATAGTTATTTTGCCATTTAGCTAGCTAGCATTAAGCTACTCTAGCAAACCACCGAGCTAGCCAGCTAGTGAGCTTATTGCATCTTGTGCACATAGCTAAACCAATAGAAACAGTAAATGGTACCAACACTTACTATTATTTAGCAAGCTAGCTAGTATGATTATTCAATAAATATCACTAGCTTAGCTAGCTAGCTAAGTGAATAAAAGTAGTGAAGAGCCATTATTTTGATACTTAACTAGCGTTGAGCTGCAAGCATTTCGCAAGCTGGCATTTAACTAAATGCGTCAAATATATATATACATAAAGTTAGGCAACTACCGAAGTCGGTAAACAAGTTAGCCTGCTGACAGCGGCTTCGCTGTCAGTTACACTTTGACAAGTCTGATAAGCTTGTTAGCTGACTACCGAGCTTTCAAGCAGACAAACGTTGGCCAAAGATGCCCGGCTATTAAAGTAATTTGGTGCTAATTGTAAAACTTAATATCTAGCAAGAAAAGCGTAACCAAGTGGAACGTAGGGTGGCTAACTAATTAAGCAAGCAAAGGTATATAGCGAGGTACTGAAAAACTCGAGATGGGTGACTTCTAACCATTGGCTGTAAAAAAAACGCGGAACGTGTAGTTTTTAGACTACAAAGAGGATTAGCGTGGAGGCGAAAAATTAAAATGATTTGAAATATAGCTGATTCCGGTCAAGAAAAATAATATTTGTTTTTAGAGGAAAATATAATGCAAAATCTCGAAAAAGATGGAGGCTTGAAAACAATGGGAAGTGATTCAAAAGTGAACTGAAAAAACACTCAAAAAAAATGAATGGGAAATTTTACTTACGACGCCTGCGTGACGTCATCACTGTAGTACTCTATAGCGCCATTTCGTCATTTTGAAACTGGATTTGATTCCTATTGGATGCCGTGTGAATTGAATATCCAGGGAGGAGAGAGGAGGGGATCTGACCGTATCAGAGGAGGACCAGAGGATAGCCACACCCCTAAAGCATATTCTGACTTTATTCTTTATTCTAGTCTATTTAGGACCATAATTTATAAAATGAATATCATGATATATGGGAGGAGACTTGAAACTTGCGATAGATACCATAAATTAATGTGGAAAATCATTATTGAATAAATAAATCAGGTGGGAAAGTTGGGTCATTTTCTCATAGACTTCTATAGGATTGAACTTCTTTCTGCAACCGCCGACATCGCCATCTGCTGGCCATTAAACAGAATGCAAATTCTACACATTTCCACATTGGCCTCAGTTTTCAAACCCGGGTGCTGCGTCCTTCTTTTTATGCAGGCTTTGTTCTCTCCTGAAACTATACAGAAGACTGCAAAAGTTCGCCCCCTTGTGGGCATAGAGGAAACTTGTTTGCCCGTCTTAGGCCAGACACTCATGCCATGTTTGTGCTGATATCCTGCCATTGAGGGATGAAGAGAGAGAGAGGGAGAGGGAGGAAAGGAGAGCAGAGAAACAGAGGAGAGGATGAAAGGCAAGACAGTAGGGGATTGAGGGAGAGAACAAACCGTTCCCATTGAAAGGAATGCCCTTCCCTCAACGAACACATTTCTTTGCTCCAAATGACCACCTGTTCTGCAGTCGAGACGAGCTGAAATACAATTCACTTCTTGCTCTGTTTTCTAAATTCTGAATAACCATGCACAAAGGTCTCTGAAAAATGTATTTGAAAAAAATGATAAAATTCTTTCCTTCCACTTCCAGTCCCAGGCATTTTTTAAATCTATCGCAGTTTGGAGCAGACATCCTCATTTAACCTCGATCAAATGAACACTCTCCCTTTTAGCACGTGGTTTCAGCAATTTATGCTCCACATCTCTGAGTATTCCATCCAAAGTTTCTTTTAATTGGATATACAGTAGCAGTCAAAAGTTTGGACACACTTAACTCTGTGTTGATAGGTTTTCAACAGCACAGGATAATTAAATGTATATACAGTAATATAAAGCCCTCTAAGGGTTAATTTCATACACAGACAGCCAGCTGTAATCTGAGTGATACCCGTCCATTCCATATCAACCGTAAGGCAGTAACTACCTTTTAAAATTGTGTCACTGTTCAAATGCTTTGTAACTCTCTCTGTACTGCAGGGGCAGGATGCGGAGCGGGGAGGGTGGGAGTGGCGAACATAATCAACCAGGCAACCCTGGAGAGGCAAACAATTTGTTTACTTAATTGGCCCTAAAACATCCGTTGATTGACCTTGAAGCTGAGGTAATTATGCACAAGCACCCATCCATGCAAAGTGCTCCCTCTCACACAGGAAGGAGTGAGCAAGAGAGTGTAAGTGAGAGAGAGAGCGAGAAAAAGAGAGAGAGAGAGAGAGAGAGAGAGAGACTGACTTCGTTAGGGAGAAAGACAGGCACTGTGAGATGCTTATTCAGCGTGGGCGAATGTTCGCTGAGGCGAACGAGATCAGTCGAGAGTTTAAGTGCAAAGGGTCAGCATGTAAGGGTGCATTAGCGTTTGTGTACTTTGCTTTCTCCACCGCATATTTTAGCAGGGAAAGAACACCAACTGCTGTGCCAATAAAGTAAATCCTTACTTGAACCTGAATTCACATTTTAGAGGTTGAAGCAGAGTTAAAGAATGCGAGAGAGAGAGAGAGAGAGAGAGAGAGAGAGAGAGGGATGGAGACAGCAGAAACGGAAGCCAAGAAAGAGCTTACACTTTGACTTCCACTTATTTTATCTTGATGACAATATAGCGAAAGAAATGTAGGAGAGAGAAAGAGAGAGTGGGTACAATTGGGAAATTCTGAAAAAGAGAAGCATAAATAGACAGAGTGAGAAAGAGAGATAAACGGAGACAGGCTCACTCGTGGTGACCCCAGCCGAGTTCGGGGAGGTAAGGCAGCTTCTTGATGCGGATGATGGAGTCGTACAGGGAAGGCTGCAGGCTCTGCGCCACCGCGTTGGCCAGGATGACCGCGATCATGACGGGCAAGATGTGGGAGATCTGCCCAGTCAGCTCAAACACGATGACCGCAGTCGAGACTGTGTGCGTGACCGCACCAGAAAGGGCCGCAGCACCTGGAACAGGTGGGAAGCCGCTGTCAATTAACCTCAGCTCTCGAGAGGAGTTCCCTCTTCAATCATGATGTCACAATGGAGAGAGAATGTCTTTCCTTTTGCTACAAGGGCTGCATGGGTGGGGTGAAAGGTGACGATGAAAATGTAATTCTAGCCGGAAGGGGGAAACGAAACTAGAGTCCCCAAATACACAGAGTCGCAACAACGCGAGAATTGGATCCCATTTTGTTTCCGTTGCACAAAACCAAGCCGTTTAGCACAACGGAAATTGTTGGATTTTTTGTTCTTTTCTCACAGGGGAAACTTCCAACCCACTGGGGTCAAAGCTATTTTTTTCCATCTGTGGTCATTTTTTCTGGCATTTTTGAGCCCTCATAACTTCATGTGCATTAGAGATCGCTAAATTAAAATTTCAGAGCTGAAAGACATATTGGGTTGGAATGGATTTGAGCACTGTTAAAAACTGCAATGAGATCAACTGTATGCCCATTCCAGGAGTCACAATCTTAAGCAAAATCTGGATTTTCTTTAAGGAGATTTGTTCAGTAACCAACTTCGAGCTTATAGGAACTATGGAGGTTTCGATAGCAACATTGCACCATTGTAATAACTATGATATACTGTAGTAAAAACAAGTATTGGAACCATGGATACATCATGTAATTTCTTGTGATTCACCAGAGAAAACTTGAAAAAGTGCCTGTTAGGAAGACATCGAGGGGTCATATCACCATATGGGACAGTCTGATGGCATATGAAAGATCTCATTTTGATCTATATTTTGACACTAGGCTTATCTTCTGGCCATGGTTCCATCTGTCTCAAATAATGTTCCCACATGTCAATGTAGCTCTTCAAAGCGTGCAAATCAAATATTCTGCAATATTCATATTTGCATTGCTTGTGAAAGAGGAGGCAAAAATGAAACACCTCCGATTAGTAACAGAAGCATGTAATCTTGGTGAGTCAATTGCTAAACATATTGGACGCACTGGAAACCGCATATTAAGCAGTATATTTCAATCCTTTGAATCAATGTTCTCAGCAATTTCCCACCCCCTTTAACAACATTTGACAAGTAGTGCTCACTCAACACAACGCTGTGCTTTCCAAGCCTGCCAAGCCAGTGGTATACAAAGTTGTTTTGTATCTTCAGTGGCTGTTTTTCAAACAGACAGAAACTGTGTCCCCATAATTCCCCCGATATTCTTTCTCTTATTCACATCATGGCAGCAGCACCTCTCTGAATGATCCAGTCCTGTTGATTAATACCGAGGAGGGAGATTTGAATCATTAAGGCTCTGATCAGTACTGAATGCAGCCAGCTCACTGATCTCAGGCGAGCACATTTACCTCAGGTGCTCACATCCTTCCATATAATCGGCAAGAAGTTTCATGAATGTTTAAAGCCAAGCGTTCAGAGAATCAGGAGCCGAACAAAACGCACTGTAGGCTGTTACATCAGGGAGGAGTGGTCAGCATGAGTTCCTGATCAAAGTGAACAAAAGGTCCATTTCAACATGCATTCTTGTCTTGAGGAAGGATATGAAATCTTATTTCCTTTCTCTGAAATAGAAAGCCTCATCTTGTTTCAAGGAACTTTTTGCTTGACAAGAGAAATTTTTCTTTCTCCTTCTTTGAATCCAATGAAAACAAACATGGCCTGATTAGGAACATTTCTTGTTTACAAAAAAAGGCAAAAGTTTAAAGATATTAAAAGCACATATAAGGCAAATAAACATGTTGAGACCAAGTTTTGGTTTTTGCGCTACACAGGGCAGAGAGATTGTGATAAGAGAAAAAAAATAGGAGCTGAACATTACGTAACGTGAAAATGTCATTTCAAACAGAAAAATACTAAGGGAGAAGTTGATGCAGAGACGCAGATTAATGGATTCAATATGAGTCACTGAGTACACAGCTGCCAATACATGTTTGATTATTAATAACGTGATGTGTGGGGCATTTCGTCAGATGGCAGGTCGCTGGTTGGCTATTAATAACTTTGTCAGGTCCTTAAATGAGAACACAAGAGGCTTCTGGGATGACAAGTGAAGCAGAGGTGTGTTTGTGAATGTTAACTCAAATGCAAAGCGTGAACGACCTCGAGCCGATAGCATGGGAAATCATTCCCGTCATTCCATCAAACTACCGAGCATAGCTGCTAGCTTTGATGCAGACTAACTCAGCATCAATTGTACAGCAATAGGTAATGATGTTAGAATGTGAAGCTATAGCCTCGTTTCCATCGAGCAGTCCAGTTCAGTTCAGCTCACTTTGGTCAGTTACATAATATAATGGTTATTTTTACATTTCTGATGTCAAAAGTTGCAGACTATTCCAAAAAAAAACTCTTGCAATCTGTCCCATTTTTTCATCACCTTTCTGTTGAGGCATTTAGCACACTGATCCGATGCTAAAAGGTGGAGCAACAAGTACTGCAGTCTTGGTAAGTTGAGATGAAGGTTCAAGGTAGTCTTTAGTATCCCCAATGGGGAAAATAGTTTTGCAGCCAATAGTCAAAAGAACCACAACAACAACAGAAAACAATTACAAAGCAATTCAAGACATGATACAAAAGGATGTGATTTATACTGCTATTACCAAGCGGTAACAACCCCATCTACATTCAAGAGTACTGTCCACAGTGCAAAAGCAAACCAGATACAGGGTTTAGGTGCTGACCCATTTACGTTATGTACCTGGTTAAGGGTACCACTATATAGCAAAATGTTTGATTGAAATACAGCTGAAAAAGAACAGAGTGCCCAAGAATAACTCACACCCACGCCAGTTGAAGCGCAGTTGGAGTTGATCGACCTGTAAAACGCAGTGGGAGTATTCCATCAAAATTCTGTGGTAGTCTTCTCAAAAACAACTGAGGTCTATGGGCACTGGTTTATTGGACTGGTTTTAAAACAAAAAACATCGAAAAATTATCATATATTTAGTCCACACAGCCCCAGCAGCACAATCCAAGTGTCCTGAAGTCAACCGAGCGCATGGTAATCAGCAAAGAAAAAATTAATACACAATTATTCGGCAAAAATCTTGACGCCAGCCATTCCTTTCAAATTAAACTATACATATAACTGGCCTCACATTTCAGGCTCATTCAGACTCTGCTCTGTGACAATTCAAGCACTTCTTTATTAACACCTAAGTCTAGCAGTGTGCATTTCAGCTGACATGGAGGTGAGAGGATAGAATGACAGAATTTTCATTTTTGGGTGAACCGTACCTTTCAGGTATCAGTATGCAGTTACCCTCTTGCTTTGTTGTGCAACAGTGACACCTCTGGTCAATTGGGGAAACTATTGTCTGACTGTAAAACTAAAGCAGCGAGAACATTCCAATTTTTTTTTTTCTATACTTGTTATTCCACCACCCTGTATCCAGGCAGACATTACAGTTAACTGGAACTAAGGGGCCAAGCCCAAGCCCTGAAAAAAGGCCCCAACCATTATTCCTCCTCCACCAAACTTTACAGCGAGCATGATGCGGTGAGGCAGGAAATGTTCTCTTGGCATCTGACAAACACAGACTTGTCCATCAGCCAGTCAGAGAGGCACGATACATTACTCTGCAGCGCATGTTTCTAATACTCCAGAGTCCAGGGACATCGTGTTTTACCCTATTGTATTTGACACTTGGCATTGTGTTTGGTGATGTAAGGCTCGCGTGCAGCTGCTCCATCGTGGAAACCCTTTCCAAGAAGCTCCCGGCACGCAGTTTATGAGCTGATATTAAAGCGCATATCCTTGCTGATTTAAAACATAAAATGAACCCAATTTTGAGATACGAAATAGGATTTTTAGTCACTTTACACATTTTATCCAAAATACCACATTGGTCAGTGTCAGATATGCCTGGTTTAATATCAGTGTTTTAGGCAGAATTTGTCTGGTGGGAAAAAAGCTTGCGATTTGAATCTCCAGGGGAAAATGACTTTCTCTGACGTCACGTGCGGTTCCTGCAGCCAATAGGTGGCGCTGGTCATTCTGTTGATAGTGGATATGCTCGGAGGTTGCGTTATTGTTTATGGTGGGGGTTTTTTTTTTTTGCGATTTTGCGAATTCAATGATGAACAGGTATGTCCCAATATTTCTGTCCAAATAAGGTGGGTTAAAGAATGGTGCTGAAGTAGAATGAGTTTCGGAGATGATTGGTTCGTGACCCACACAGGACTCATCTTGGGAGGTTAGAGGAGTTGGTGTGGGGGGGTAGGAGAGAGATAGGGGTGCAGTCTCACCCACTACAGCGTAGACCCCGGGTACGATGGGATAGATGCTACCATCAGGGTGGATGCTGTCCGGAAACCAAGCTGCCATGATCTCACCAACCAGTCGGCCAAAGGCTGCTCCTGTATGTGTATAGACAAGAAAGAAAGGTGTCATTCCCACAGTCGCACGTACTCATACACACATACCTGCGCACACACACATGCAAACAAACACACTATACCATATATATAACTATAGCATATACATATGCACACACATAAACACACACAAAGTAGCTCAGGCATGCACAAGCATACAGGCACAAACACAATCATTCATAGTTTCATACACACAAACGCACGCACCTTTGCACACGCGCACACAAACACACACACACACACACACACACGCACGCACGCACACACGCACACGCACACGCACACACATACACACACTGACCTATTAGGAAAACAGGCATGAAGGCCCCGCACGGAACTGGCATAGTGGTTGCCAGAGCGGACATCCAGAACTAAGGAGAGAGTAAGAGTAAGTTGATTCCACAAGAAACACAAGAAGAAGACTGAGAACGGTTCATTTTTCTCCCCCTTGAAAGCAAGCTTTTTTTCACACCAAGTCAGGATTCTAGAGCTCCATTTCAATTACCAGTGGTGACTGTCAAATCAGTGATAGAATGTTCTAGATTTGACTTCTAACCACACATCCACGACCTCACACGTTAACGGTTTGACCCCTTTGCGCAGAATACAAATAATGCCAATTTTTCCTCTGGCGCATGAGCCTATTTAGGCTTGTCTGTGTCACAGAGACTGCGGGAAATTATTCCAGTGAAGCAAGACATTTGGAAATTCAATTACAGAAATATTTGGGAATTATATTTCGGAATTTATAGACGCTGATGTCTATATCGGCGCTAAGGGGTGACAGGAACATCAAGTTGTAGCCCGATAAAGGCAGATTTTCTGCCTTCCCGTAAGACTCTGCCGCTGTGTCCCTCAGCGGGGCGTGGGTAAAGAGTCCTACCTTCATGATGATGAAGAGGATGAGCGTGATGAAGACGTTGACGTGCGGATGTTTCCACACCTTGACGGGGCCGATGTAGTAAAACTCGTCAGCCACGCCCTGTTTAGTCCAAGTTCGGTTGTCTAGCAAAGCCACCAAGGATTCATGCTGAGTCAGCTGAAGAAGCAGGAAGTAAGACAGGAAGTGAGAGCACCGACTACATCTCCCCGGATGCAACTGTTGCTTGGAAATTTGATTATTTCCAATTCCTAGCCAAAATCAAGGATGGAGGACTTCCAGTAGACAGGGCTGGCTGAGCAAGTGCAAGATAGGCTGAACTAATACGCTCGTATTTTATCATCGGAAAGGAGGTGAACTAGATATTTGGTCAATAGCTGGATGATGGTCCATGGAACGTAAAGTAGGGTTAAAATCGAAATCTCTCTGAAAAATCATTTTTCAGTTGTGGCATAATTGGCAGTCTAGTTATCTTCCCAGGACCTTAATCTACCTATTGACAAAATATTTTAGTTCAATTCCTTTCCGATGAAAAGAAATGAGTGTTTTTGATGAGCCAGCCTTGCACTCACTCAGCCAGCCCTGTCTTCCCTCCGTCATCTAGGCTGGGAATTGGAAATAACCAAATTGCTATGTTCCTTCACCCAGAGATTTTGCTGTCCCAATTCACAACATGGCGCACATAAAGGGACAGTTTAGTGAAGTTATATGAGGGACTTAATCCTAGTCAGTGTATTACAGGCAGTAGACAGCGGTCCATTGTGAAGGCACTTTCAAATGCAGCCAAGAAATGTGGCCTGCAGCCTTCATCTCACCTGACATCAGACAGACTTGTCAACTTGGATACTGAGTGTAAATGAGCTGACAATGCCGTCTGATATCGGACAATATATAGGCTGCATTTCTCAGCTGTATTCAAAAGTGCCTTCACAATGGAACAGCCAGCAATGACGTAACAGCCTAAAAATGCAGCCTACGAAGGCTACAGCCCACGCTTTCAGAAACAGCCAATAATGCGTCCAAAATGCTGCTTTTGCATCAAAGCTCTACAGATGACCAGCACGCTATTGGTCCAAACTGATGTTACCAAAGGGGACGATTGGAGGTTAGTGCTTAAGGTTTAATGTGGTATTAGGGACAAGGTAATTAAATTAAATTCAGTTAAATTTGACATCATCGACGGAACCAGCTGAAACTGAGCTGCTACAAATTCCATACTCGGTAAAATTGTACCGTGGGGTCTGCTTTCACATGCATTCATTGAAGAGTGTTCTTTTCAAAAGAGCGAGGTAATATTTTGAAAGAGTAGGGGGGTTAATTTTTTTTATATCCAGGTCAAACCTAAGAAAATGGCTCTCCAAATGTGATCGTCAACTCTTGCTCCCCACCGCTGATTAACTGAGAGACGACATTAAATTGTACGCCCACTCTGAGTACAGTAATCACAGCTCATGGGAACTGCAGTGAAAGTAGAAATTAAATGTGGAGACAGAGAAAAGCTGACAGTCAATTTTCAGGAGCTTACATTGTCCAAATGACGAATTGAGATCAGAGATCTCATTTAACGAGCACTTCTAAAAGGTTTAGAGACAGAAAAAATTGGAAAGAATTGCTTTTAATCTCAGAGAAGACAGCAGCTAACCCGTGAAATGAGACACGAGTGTTACTTAGCTGTGTTATTTAACAGGGCGAGTAACACAATCAGATGAGTCACCCATTAATTGGAGAGATAGAGGGACTGCGAAATGAACAAGGGAAAGACACACACACACACACACACCTTCTAGCATTAAAAATGCAATTGCTGGTAGATTAAATATTTTATGCGTTGAAGTTCTGTCTTTTTCTACAATCGTGTGTGTGTGTGTGTGTGTGTGTGTGTCGGTGTGTGCAGCCGTGCGTGTGCGTCTGCGTGTGTGTGGGTGGGTGCGTGCAGCCATGCACGTGCGTGTGCGTGCTTGCGTGAGGAACATACCGCGCACATATGTTGGCGTGTGTAAGCATATCTGTTTATGACACAGTCTTTCTTGGGAAAACAAAGAATTTTTACCAACATATTGTCATTTGGAAACTTTGTTACCGACTCAAGCACATTTGTCACACAAACAACAAATGATTACATTTCAAATGCATTAAAACTACAATTGAATCTTACATTGACAGTGCAGAAATGAGCAAGGGAAAGAGATGGAGAGAGAGGGAGAGAGTGGGGAACAGAGAAAGACAGGAATGCAATAGAGAAAGAGAGAGAGAGAGAGAGAGAGAGAGAGAGAGAGAGAGCATAGGAGACCATATTAAATGTGGATGGGAATGAAAACATGATGCCAGATGGGAGAATAAGGAGATAGCGCAGAGAAGACTAGGGGTGGGTCAAAGTCGATCATCATCTCCCGCGGAAACATGCCAGCCAATCAGCTCATTACAGGAAGCAGCACTCAGACCTCCCACTCGTCCCTAAGACCACATAATGAGCACATTGCCCCACCCCCTCCCGTGCCAAGTGGACCAACAGACGGGTGGAGAGACAGGGAGAGGTGAGAAGAAACAAGACAGACAGACGGATGGTGAAAAAAGATGGAGTCACAGAAAGGGAAATGAGCTAAACTGACGTACATACAGGCAGATTGAGGGAGGGACATATAGCGAGACAGACAGACCTGCAGAAAGACAGGTGGGCAGACTGTGGGAAACAGACACGAAGACAAAGTGACTCACATGGACAAACTGACAGATACATACATATAGACAAAGAGACAGACGAACAGACAGAGGGGGGGTCAGGGCATGTCTCACCTGCCCTGCCATGAATTGCCCAAATCCCGGTGGAAAGGTCAGAGTCGATATGAGCAGAGTAACCAGTGCAGGATACACCAGCTGACTGTGGAGCATCACAGGTAAAGAGAGAACACTTCTGATCCTGGAATCTGATATTACATTACAGTTACTCAGCTGATGCTGGGATGCAAAGCCAGTTTCAGATGATTAGACTCAACTGAGGTCAATCTGGTCATTTACCTTAGACATACAGCCATAGTGTGCCATGAGCTTCTGTGTGCATCTGGTATATGCGCCTCTGCTTGCGCGTGTCCATGCGCGTGTCACCGTAATCTGTTTATTGTATTTTATGCTTTTATTTCAATTTTTTTGTATCGTTTCTCGTTGTTGTCGTTATTTCACTTCTTTTCACTTCTTGTGTCTTTGCTTTCATTTGTTTTCTTCGTGTGACGTCCCAGTCTTTCATTGTCTTTTACCACATTCATATCTACACACCCAATCGCAACCCCGCACTGCTGCGGATCTGCACTCCCGCTTTAACCCATTCATATCGACCTGAAAACACCGTATAAAATTCATTAAGTGTCTGCATCAAATCGGCGAGACCCATTCACATCGAAATCTCGCCAGCCTAATAGTCGTCATGGTATCGTTTTCCTAAAACCGAAGCCTTGGCATGGGCCGGAAATTCCCTTTGAGTGATCGGGCACGATGCATTATGGGCATTGGTATACGAAAAGAATAGCATGTAAATTTTATCCTCGTCTGCCGACGAGTTACATCCACGTTCGTCTTTGTTGGCCGTTGTTTCTGTGATTCAAAATATGCGATAATAAATGGTAACTTTTTATGAGGGGGAAAAAAACCGATACGTTCATTATTTCAAACTGAGGGCGAATGACGCTGATCAGCAGTACACACACTGAACACCTGCATCTTCGTTTGGCGCATGAGCGGAAAACTGTTCAACGAACGCTGACCATTTCCGCACGGCTTGAGTAAATTTAATACGATGCTGAGCAGGAAAGCAATTCATACCGCACTTAATCCTGTGCTGCCCTGGAGCTAAACTACCTCCAGAGGTGGTTTAAATTACTCACGGGTACACTATGCCACAGTAAATTACTCTGCCGTAAATCAATTTACATCAAACTTCAACCCGGTGCTGCTCTGGAGCTGCTGCAGTGCTGATACGGAGTGATATGTCAATCTGAAAGGGGCTTTTGTCTCTCGGTTGTTCGAGTTTGGATTGCCCTCAGTGCCTGCTTGGGTACTGGTCATGATGATCTGGCTGTGCTCGATTGATGTTTCTGCCCGCTCCCTTGTATTGCATTCTGCCCGCCTGGAATATGACCCGTTGGCGACACTGATTGTGCTTATTGCTCTTGTGCCGCCATCCAACTACTTGGCACAGAACTGGACTGTCTGACCACATGCCTACTGTCAGTAAAGCCTGTGAAAATGATTTCCCATCTGCGTTTGAGAACCGAGTCCTAGGTCAGTCAGCCCGCCCATGTGTGTGTGTGTGTGTGTTAAAACTCACTTCCTCATTAGGACCTTGTTAATGCTCTTTGGCTGTTGCATGAACTGGTCAATCAGTCTATTCAAGTACACGAACAGAGCGCCTCCGAATCCACTGATAATCCTACAAAAGACAAAAACAGTGAGAGACACTGAGAGATCATAACAATCCGGACTGAGCGAGCTTTGAATCCATAAAAATCTAACAAAAGACTTGCCATAAGATATTGCGAGTGTGCCTTAAACAGTGCGTTTGCAAATCAGACAACCTCAGTAAGATGTCTAGTATTAATTCAACTCTGACAGAGTACATGCAATCCTAATCAGCACCAAGGAAGGGCCATATGTACTCTGTGAGAGTTGATTTACACAAGACATTTCATGCCGAGCTATCCTTCAAGACAACACAACCAATCTGATCCAGCAAGCGCCATAAATTAAGTTTTCCCTTTCACGGTTTCTCTCTCAATTCTCAGCCCAGTCACCCTGGCAGATAAGCTCAATTTAGCGCCGGGGGAAGTTACAACCCCAAATCAGAAAAAGATGAGATGATATTCTGTTAAGTTAAAAATAAAACTGCGAGCAGTGATTTGTGAATTATTTTTGACTTGTAATGCATTGAAAACAATACAAAAGCGCATTAGTTGATGTTTCACCACAATGTTCCTGATTTTTTAAAATAAACAAAATAAAAATTGCCCCATGTAAACTTTTTTTTTGGGAATGTGTAGCACACCTGATTGGCTGGAATGGGTGAATATTTTAAAATATAATGAAGTTGACCAGGAAAAAAAAAACATAAAATATTTAGTCTTCTCACTGTCAGCATTGTTTCTTGTGTATTTTCCATACTGCCCCGAATTTTCTGTGTTGGAGTTGTATTTTTTAATCTGTAAATTTCTAATGAATGGAACAAACCTTCACCAAGAACTCAACCCAGCTTCAGAAACCTGACCCAGCATAGAGAACCCAACTCAGCTCAACGAAGAGAAAACTCACCCCAGTACAGCGAAAGCTGGGAGCTCCTGCAGGTCGAAAGGAAAGTCTAAGCGAAACCGTGTCTTAAACAGGGCAGTGATGGTCTCTAGGGAGAGAGAGAGAGAGGGAGAGAGAGAGAGAGAGAGAGAGGGGGAGAGAGACAGGGAGAGGGAGAGAGAGAGAGAGAGAGAGAGATCACAACCAAACATTTGGCACCAACCAAATGCAATGACTAATAACTGGACTTGTAGTTCATTCTGCATGTGTTTTTGTAAATGCTAAAAGCTTATTAAACGAGGCTTTCCAAGCTTATAGCAGGAGCAATCAAATCCTGGCGCTTGAGGGCCCATAACTGCACATTCGTTTTACCAGGGATTCAAGAATGAGGTGAACCTGACTAATTACAAGCACTAACTCTTAGGCTCAGTACCTGGGGGAAGTGAAAGATCAGGACTGGATTTAGGGTTGAGGGCCATCTTTGACCGATAATTTACATCATCACTTTCACACCCAGTGTTTGCAGAGTCAGTCATGATTGTGAACCACTGTATAAGAGTGTTGGTATCATTCATTTTGTGTATCTCTCCATAACAGTGTTGTTGTCATCTATGATTTTTACCACTCTATTACAGTGTTGATATCATCCATGCAGTATATCACCCTAAAACAGTGTTGATAGTATCCTAATAGTATATCTCTCTCTTGCGGAGTTGATATCATCCATGCTCTGTTCCTCTCTATAACAGTTGATATCATCCATATTGTGTATCTTACAATTACACGGTGGCTATCATCCATGCTGTGTGTCATTTGATGACAGTTTTGATACGATCAACTTTCTGAAACACTCTCTCACAGTGTTGATATCATCCATATAGTTTATCACTGCATAGCAGTGTTGATATCATCCATGTTGTGTAGCACTCTGTCACAGTATTGATATCATCCATGACACAGTATTGCTCTCACCCTCATCCTGATTCCACACAGCCAACACTCTGAAGATGAAGGCGCTGAATGTGGCAGCAAAGAAGCCTCTCCAGTAGTTTCTCACAGCGAAGAAAGTGGAGGTTACCTCGATACTGAAAAGCACACCTACAGAGAGAGAGAGAGAGTCCTACACCAGCAGGCATAAGCACAGTAACACAGCACCCAAAAAATACACACACACACACACAAGCACACAGGCATACACAAAAATTTTTCTTTTTTTTTTTTTTTCGGGGGGCTCACCTCCAATAGGGGCCGCAAAACAGCAGCCCACTCCCACGGCACAGGCGGCCGACAGCATCTCAATGTTCCTCAGCTCATTCTAGAACACCAAGCAGAACTGAGCCCAACACAGGGTCATGGGAAGGGATGGAATAGCGGCAATTTCTGAGATGGAATGGAAGCAGTGAGATGGAATTCCTGGAACGAACGGAATGCTGGCGGAATTCCGAGCATAGATACTGAACTAATCACAGCTATGGACATTAGTGCCTCAGGTATTACAGTTCGGTCCATACGTATTTGTGCAGTGACGCAGGGGCTGTAATTCATACACTCTTCACTCAATACAGATTTAAATACAAGGTTGTACATGCAAATTAAAGTTAGCACTGCAATTTAACTTACGGTGCAGTGAAAAAGTATTTGCCCCCTTCCTGATTTCTTTTTTTTTGCATATTTGTCGCACTTAAATGTTTCAGATCATCAAACAAATTTTAATATTAGACAAAGACAACCCAGGTAAATACAAAATGCAGTTTTTAAATGATGATTTCATTTATTAAGGGAAAAAGATATCCAAACCTACCTGGCCCTATGTGAAATAGTAATTGCCCCCTACATCCTAATAACTGGTTGTGCCACCCTCGGTGACAAGAACTGCAATCAAACGTTTGCGATAACTGGGAATGAGTCTTTCACACTGCGGTAGAAGAATTTTAGCCCACTCATCTTTGCAGAATTGTTTTAATTCAACCACATTGGGCGGTTTTTGAGCATGAATAGCCCGTTTAAGGTCATGTTACAGCATCTCAAGCAGATTTTAGTCCGGACTTTGACTAGCCTCTCTAAAATCTTCATTTCGTCTTTATTAAGCCATTCAGAGGTGGACTTACTGGTGTGTTTCGGATCATTGTCCAGCTGCATAACCCAAGCGCGCTTGAGTTTGAGGTGACAAACTGATGGTTGGACATTCTCCTTCAGAATTTTCCAGTAGAGAGCAGAATTCATAGTTCCATCAATTACGACAAGTCATCCAGGTCCTGAAGCAGCAAACCAGCACCAATCCATCACAATACCACTATCATGTTTGACCTTTGGTATGATGTTGTTTTTATGAAATGCTGTGTTCGTTTTACGCCTGATGAAACGGGACACACACCTTCCAGAAAGTTCAACATTTGTCTCCTCAGTCCACAGAATATTTTCCCAAAAGTCTTGGGGATCATTAAGATATTTTTTGGCAAATGTGAGACGAGCCTTTGGGTTCTTTTTTTTAATCAGCAGTGGTTTTCGTCCAGGAACCCTCCCACTGATGCCATTTTTGCCCTGTCTCTTCCTTATTGATGAATCATGAACACTGACTTTAACTGAGGCAAGTGAGACCTGCAGTTCTTCAGATGTTGTTCCGGGTTTTTTTGGGACCTCCTGGATGAGTCGTCGATGCACTCATGGAATAACAGCCACTCCTGGGAAGGTTCGCCACTGTTGCAAGTTTTCTCCATTTATGGGTAATGGCTCTCACCGTGATTCGCCGGAGTCCCAAAGCCTTAGAAATGGCTTTGCAACCCTTTCCAGACTGATAGATGTCAATTTCTTTGTTGCTCATCTGTTCTTGAATGTCTTTAGTAGGCAGCATGACATTGCTTTTTGAGATCTTTTAGCCTACTTCATTTTGTCAGACAGGTTCTATTAAAGTGATTTCTTGAGTCAACAGGTCTGGCAGTAGTCAGGCCTAGGTGTGGCTAGCGAAATTGGACTCAAAACATGTGGTTAATCACAGTTAATTCATGATATAAGAATAAGGGCAATTAAGGGCAATTATTTTTTCACATAGGGCCAGGTAGGTGTGCATAGCTTTTTCCCCGTAATAAATGACATCATCATTAAAAAACTGCATTTTGTATTTACTTATCTTTGTCTAATATTAAAATTTGTTTGATGATCTGAAACATTTCAGTGCAACAAATATGCAAAAAAGTAAGAAATTTCTGGTCCTATTACTGATAAGCACAAAATTTGTGACTTTTTTAAAAAACATTTTATAGCGGCTGGAAACCAATTCGAAAATTTTTATAATCACTCCACTACAGGAGGTATGTCTGACCTTAGCTCTAGTGCATTTCCAAATTCCCAAAATCCTAGAATATTGTTTTCTTTCAGGGAATTAAACATGAATGAGGTCCTTCTAGAGTTTTAGTTCCCATGTTCCCTGAAGGCACTGTCACTGGGGAAGGTTCAAAGCTTTTTTGTTCAGCTGTTACTCATGATTCCACGCCCCCCCCAACCACCCCCCCCCACCCCCACGCCGCATCAGGGTCAAAAAGAAAAAATAAGATCTGAATCTGAGAAGATAAAACATGCAACTAAAAAAAATAAGACCACAAATGTCAAAATATATATGCAAGTGAAAAGTGAAAATAAATAATTTATTCAAAAGAATTACCAAAGTGAATCAAAATTATATACTCTTCCAAAAAATAAACTATACATTGTTTTTAGCATCAATTTATTATACATGAAACGTTTTGACTAATGTGGAAAATATTGAAATATACTCTTCCAAAAAAGAAACTATACAAATATTGAATTATTGATTACACTTTCTTTTCAATATGTTTTCCACATTTGTCAAAACATTTCATGATTAATAAACTGATGCTAAAAACAATGTATAGTTTCTTTTATGGAAGAGTATATTTAACCTGAAAAAACGTTTCATACGCTTACTTTTATTTTGAATACATTGTTATACTTTTCAAAATTCAAAATCAACACACAAATTTTCAGTTTAAAATTTTATTTTTTCAAGTACAAAACTTTTGACCCTAATGTAACTCCATATGTATGCGGGTACTTCCATGCATCCATATGGAGTGGATCATGCTGGAATCGCAGCCCTTTAAATCTGTCATTGTCAAAATACTTATGAACCAAAGTGAAAGCATGGATGACAGAGGGAAGGCGGAGCGTACCATCTCCGCCCTATCTCTTGATCTGTTCAGACGTGATGAAATGCTGCAACAGACGATGACATGAGAGGGGCTGTCTGAAATGGAACTGTGGGAAGGGTAGAAAATTTGGTTGACTCAACACCCCCACCCCCACTCCCACCCCTGCAAACATATACTTGAGCACAGAAGTACACACACACACGCACACACACAGGCACATACACACGCGCACACACAGGCACATACACACACACACGCGCACACACACACACATGCACACATACACACGCACGCACACACACACACGCAAACACACACAATCGCACACATACACGCACACTACACAAACACACACACATACATGCCATGCACACACACACACACACATACACACATGCACACATACACGCGCACTACACAAACATGCACACACACACACACACACACACACACACATGCCATGCACACACACACACACACACTACCTTATTGGCTTCAAAAGGTTCCTCCTAAGTGTAGAAGATTCAGATAGAGGGACACAGAGTGAGTCTGAATACCCCAGTGCTGGATACACCATCACAGGATACAATTGAGCAAAGTGTTAAAACAGACATTTATGCCTTATAATATCTTATATGTTAGGAGTTACATTTTATGGTGGCATTAAACAGACATAAATGCGTGAATCTGGTGTTAATTGTACAACGTACATCAAGGGGTGGTGCTGTTAGGGAGGTATAGAGCGAGCATTGTGTGCTGGTTCAGCAAGCATGAAACTTGCCACAAAGTTAAGTATTATTAAAAGGGTTTTTAAGAAGTGTGTTAGGCTGTGTGGATGTCTGTCTTACCATGTAGACCCCACCGAAAAGGGCCATGAATTTGCTCAACAAGGCCGCACACAAGCTAGCAACGTGGACGAATGGGCCCTACGGAGGGACAGACGGAAACGGAGAGAGAAAAGGAGAGGAGAGAGAGAAAAGGGAAGAACAAAAACAGACATGACTCAGGAGGGGAGATGCTAGAAGAGGGCAAAGATAAGCAGAAGAAGAGATGATCAGAGCTGGAGAAGAGAAACAGAGAGATGGAGAAGTAGCATGATGGTTAAATCAGTCTGACGCCTGTCGAGGCAGTGTGACCTTTGGAACACTTCCGCCATTTCCATTCCCAAATAACCTCAGTGTCAGTATCTGAATCTGTCTCATTTTGCGTCACGAGCATTTTGTACTTGTATTCATTATTTTGTCTTTATTTCATTATTTCATAAGTCTCATTGTTTATTTTAGCAGTTTTCAGAACTAGTACTGTTATCCTCATCCACTTGTCATCAGCCACGTGTTTTCTGTTTTCATTCGCGCACACGCACTGCCCCTCCTTCGTTGTTCCATCGAATCGGTGAATTCAATAAGGGCGCAACATCTTGTAAAAAATGTGTGGAGTTGGGCCCTTATTGAATTCACCAATTCAATTGTCTCCTCATTTGCAGCCACACCTTCTGGCACATTCCTCAGCTCCACACACCTGCACCCAATATAATAAGGGCCTTCACTTCCCTCTATATTCTCCCATTTCTGTTCATTTCCTTGCAAGTTTGTCATGCCAGTTCTCCTGTGTCTTCCTCATAAGTGTTTACTGATTCCTGATCCTCCTGTTCACAGTTCGGTTTATACTGGGTCTACGAGTCAGTGCTGTTCCCTGCGTTTGTTTGATTACCTCTGCGTTATTTCTGATTGGCTCTTTGGTTCTCATTGCGATTCGGCTTCGGTGTACCTACTTCCAGATTTTTGGCTTTTGGACCAAAATCTACTTATGATTCTGGATTCTCCCTCCTGCACCACAGTCTCACTGCCCGCCTCCGACCTGGTGTGCTCAACCTCAAATAATAATAAAACCTGTGAAATGGATTGGTCATGTGCGCCTGACCTCCGCACCTGCCCTAAGTCACTCGGACGTAATGAACACAATTTTGGGCACTTGCTATTGCAGGGGCATCAGAAAAGTGGCCTTATTTTCTTTCCCTTAGACTTACAATCAATATTAGTACAAAATATTCCTCTGGGGTGCTCATAAATACAGTATTATTAACATTTTCCTTTCATCTGAGTTCTCCACAATTAATACAGTTGCCAAATATGATGGAACTTATTTGATATTTGCATGGTGACAAGACAAATTACCTTATGTCCATCACATGACCACCAAAATGACAATATCCAGACACAAAATGGCACTCAATACATCCGAAGACTGTGGCTGCATTCGAAAAGTCTTTTATGCTGAGGAAACTTCCTAACTCTTTGAAAAAGACCCGGAATTCTTTACGTAGCAGCCATGAGAAGTATATGTGTTCAAATTCTCTAAATGTAAAGGAGAGGTGCTTCAACGCTCCCTAACTTAGTACTTTTAGCACAGGGTACACTGAACTGTCCTTTTCGAAAAGGCAGGAAATAACACTATCCCACAATTCCATGCAGCAGCAATATTGAAACAACTGCTATCTATCCGGCCAATCACAAAATTAAATCAACTTGACGTGCAAGAGACGCATGATCACTTTGCCTAGTGTAAGAGCATTCTGATTCTTATCAGTGCGGTTGTTTTCCTAAGCCGTTATGAATACACCTTAATACCTTTCCTTTAGTTAATGATGTTTTCCATGGAGTCTAAAAAAAAGTGGTTAGGAATTAGATGATAGGATGTAATTTTTTTGTTGACCATTCGAACACAGCCTATCTTTCCCTTACTGAAATGGGCGGTGTGCTCTCTGAACGAGAGTGTGCTTGCGGGGGTGATGCGGGGTCTCTCACCTCCTTCCCCAGGGGCATCCCGCTGCCCAGGGCGCAGGTCAGGCCGATGACCTTGGCCACGAAGGTCTTGAAGGTGAGATATTCCTTCAGCACCACCCCGCGGAGAATCGTCTTCATCTCAGGAATCCCGGAGCCTGAGGAAGAGGAGGGAAATCTAGAACGTAAGACATACGAAGGTGTGTGGCTATGCATATGTATTTACTCATGTGTTTGGGAGTGTGTATGTGTACTGCTGTGTGTGGCGTTGGGTGTGTTGTTTGCTGACAGACAGCACGTTTCTTGACCTCTATTTGTCTTTCTGAGTGCGGGCTTGCGTGTAAGCGTTTTTGCGTGTTTCTGACTGAGACTGCACATACAGTACTGTGTGAGTGTTTGTTTGTGTGAGTGTGCGTGGCTTCATGTGCCTGTCTCTTTTGCAGAGGCGTTATTGCAGATAAGCATTTTGTATTTGAATGGATGTGCATTTTGCGTCTGTGTTTGTGTGAGTGTGTATTTGTGCATATGTGCGTGCATGTGTGTTAGTGTGCATGTGTATGTGCACTGGCTGGCTTGTCTGTGCACCCACATATATTTACGTGGTCAGGTGTATATGTGTGTGTGTGTGCGCGCATGAGTCTGTATCTCACCCACGGCCTGAGGAGCCAGTATCTGTGTGAATCCTGCAGAGAATGTAATGAGCACCACAGGATAGGTGACCCAGGCCAGATACTGCATTAGCATGTTGTAGCCAAGCCCCTTGTACATCCACTTCTGTGCTGTAGGGACATAATGCACAAGGGTAACGCAACCAATTAGCAAGCTCTCTTGCAAATCTGAGTTTTATATGCATTCCCCAATCAGAGGGCGTCTAACATCTCCATTCAAACTTCACCAATTAGAAAGCTTCTAACATCTCCTCTCAACCATCGGCCAATCAGAGGGCTTCTTACCTCTATCCTCAACAATGAGAATGCTTCTACTATCTCATTTCAATCTTCACCAATCAGAATACTTCTTCTTCAGAATACTTCCATCACCAATCAGAGTGCTTCAACCATCTCTCTGCATTAATTCTGATTCTACCATCTCCCTTCACACATCACCAATCTGAGACCATCTAACATCTTCTTCTCACCAATCGTAGGCTGTTGTAGTCCAGTTAATCTCAGGAGGCTCCCCTTGTCTCCAGTTTTCCCAGTCCTTTACAGTTGGAACAGAGCAGAAAGAACCCAAATGCCCAATATAGCTTATATTTATCAAACTGGACGCAACACGAAGCTCTGGAAAGGTGGAGAGCTAGGCCTCCAGGCAGGGCCAATCTCTGGCTTGTGGGGAAAATAAGACCAGTCAAAGATTCAGATGAGACAAAGCAGAACAGAGACAGCCAGGAGTTCTGCAAATTTTATCATGAACAGGACATACATATTTAGCTAAGAGCTTACAGCTTGAAAAGCTGGTTTAAAGGAGGAGACAGCACCTCAGCAAAGTATATTTCAGCAGAAAGTAGAATTCTTGATTTGTCTGAAACGCATAGTTTTATAAATGTTAATGATACTGTGCGACGCATTTTAAACCGGCAAGTCTTCAAATCGGCGTCAATACCAGGGGGCAGACATTTTTAATCAGGGAATCTAAGGCTGCGTTCGGAATGCACACTTGTCCACTCGCTCACTCACTCTATATTGTTTTCAATGTAGAACAGTCTCTACACAGTGCGGTCAGTGGGTGTGCATTTTGAATGCATTATCCAATCAAATGCCAGTGCCGTGGCGCTTGTGCGTCAGTTATTCTCTTACGTGGCATCACTTGTTCTCTTTCCTTTCATCCGGGCCATGGAGTAGTTCAAAGGGCCTTCAGTAAGCTCTCCCTTTACGGCTTGGCTGTCCGCAAGCTGTTTTTATTTAGGCAGTTGCTACAGCCACGGCAGATTTCCAAAGCATTTCAATGTAGAGAGGTACGGCAGTTCCCATTTCAAACCCTGCCCAACCTAACCCTGACTCCTAACTCTAAACATAATCCTTAATCCTAATCCCTTCAAATCGACTACTGTACCAATAAAAACTGCCGTATCTGTAGAGACTGCAGTTTATTTAAGCTGGCCTGATTAAAAAAAATTGTCTGCCCCCTGGTATTGCAGCCGACTTGAAGACTTGCTGGTTTAAAAATGCGTCGCACTGAATCATGACCAAATTAAAATTTACAAAACTGTGCGTATTAGGCACTTCAAGTATTCTACTTTCCGCTGAAATATACTTTTCTGAGGTGCTGTCTCCTTTAAATGGTGAGGGTACAATGCTTTAGAATCTGTTAACTCATACCCCGTTCAAAGCAGCTGAGTATCTTACCACGAAGCCGATAACAAAATTTATGTGATCGTGCGATCAGGAGCCAGTCGCGAGAACCAAGAAATGCAGTAGAATTGGTTTTATTAATAAAGGGGGAAACCCCCCGCAGGGCAGAAGGCAAAGGTCCAAAGTCCACACTCCAAAAATCAAAGTCCTGTTGGGCAAGTATAGAATCTAAAACCAGGGCAGCAGTCACAGTAATCGTTGTCGGACAGAAATGGGTCTGGTTCACAGGTACAGGTATGTCAAAGAAGCAAAACCAGAATCGTAACCAGGGCAGCAATCATAGATCTTGTGGTCGGGCAGAAAAAGGGTCAAAACACACAGATGGAACAGTAATCCAAAATCACAAAGGCAAAAAATCGAAAAGTCGGGCGGTCCAGCAAGAAAGGTTATCACTGAGAACTCAAAGCGAGAGAAAACGCGGCACAAGAAGACTGAGGAAACGATCTGATGGGGAAGTGTTGTGAAAAGACTCCTAATATACACTCCAGGGGAATCACATGCTACACAGACACAGGTGCTGGAAATGAGACTAATTACAGAGGGTGTAACAAGAGGGAGAACCTAATCACATGAAATAGGCAAAAGCCAAAACGCGGACAGGGAGCACAAGACATTCCCACAGACAAACATACGTCTCCGGTCAAGGAGTTCTAACGTGCACAGACAATGAGAGAAACACAATCCTTTAGTGCTTGTTAGTAAGTTAGTATTACATACAATGTTAGATAGTTTTAGTAACTTGAAAACAACAAACTGTTAGTATGGTCAGTAAAATAGAAAAGTAAGGTGAAGAAAGCAAACGAGATTGGAAGGAAGATTGAAACCAGAAACCATTAAATCACCCGAAAAAGTGACACGCAATACCGGGGCTGTGAGCTGTGACAAGACAAGAGACCAGACAGGGGGAGACAAAGTGCAATGCATGGCAGAAAGCAAAACATGGACCGGAATAACACTATGGTAAAATGCAAAATATGGAGAAGTAAAACTAAGACAATAAATGAACAAATCTAAGTCAGCAAATCTCAATACATATATCAAAGAATAGTCAGACATCGCAATGAATCAAATGAATCAGAACATGAGCATGGCAAAGCAGGACAGAACATGGCAGACAGCAGAATCACAACAATTTACAATTTTATTAAGCAAATCCAGCAGTAGATGCACTGCATCTCCAAGAGAATGTTGGTGCAATGAGTAGTGCTATGAATGTCGCAGATTTCAAATCCAGCTCAGGGCCTGTCTGCGTGCAGTTTGCTTGTCCTCCCCGGGTTTGCATGGGTTTCATCCAGGTACTCTAGTGTCCTCCCACAGTCCAAAGACAAACATATCAGGCTAATGGATTGGATAGCTCCACAGGGTGTGTCCCTGCCTTTCACCCATTTTGTACTGCGAAAACCTCCAGCCCCCCCGACCCTAACCAAGACGAGGGATGGATAACAGATGGATGAAGGGAGGCAACCCCATTTAAAGAGCCGCCAACTGTCTGCATTTCAGCCTAAAATGACTTATATCCCCCATATCTCTCTGTCTTGCTAATTTTACCCGACACCGATGAAGGACGTCAAAGCACAAAACTAAATACACGAGAGACAACTGCGCGCTGGCCGAAAGTAAGGGTGGGATTGAGGTCGTGTGAATTAGCCCTTGAAATGTGCACTACAATGGGTACTTTGCACAGCGCGTGCAATTAATTTGATAAATAACCACCTTCTTGGAGGCTGACCATTGGGCTAATTTACTTCTTTTCAGCTTAATGTACCTCGACAGAGGCACACCCCGCCGAGAAGGGGGTCGCAATAAATGAACTTGAGAGGAAAGAAAGTGTGAGACTTCCTTTCTGTAGGTCAGTTCTCAGTTCCAGGCTCCAGCTGCACTCCATCAATAGTTCGTAACGCATACTCTCGCCTACGTAATTCCAATTTGCTAAAGGCACTTAAACCACCTTTAGTATTTTGAACAGCAGCCCCCTTACTTGAATGCATATCCCTGCAAACACACAGGCATAAACACACAAAAACACCCTTGTGTCCACAGTCAGCTCCGTAAGTCAGGGACAATCACACATTTTTTGTAATCCTGGTTCTGTGGGCCAAGTGAATCAACAGTTCTGAATCCAATTGTCCATGCATTTTACTTGCTAGAGAGGGGACTGAGGGCAAGACGTCCCTGAAACATGCAGGAACGGAAGATGCTGCAGTACAGGCCCGGCAGGGCATCACCAGGCTTGGTATCCATAGTCAGGTGATGTCTGTGTGTCACAGACTTCAAGCAGTCACTGCAGACATTATGTTTTTGATGGACCTGAAAATGGGAGGGGGACTTGTGGAAACATTTTTTATTGATTAATTTAATTATTATTAATTGCTTATCCTTGCTTGCTCATATTCTGTTTTAGTTCACAACTTCATAGGCCTAGAGTGTGTGTGTGCTTGCATATTTCTGATTTAGAAGGGGCCTGCATAACTCTACTGGTGTGTCATGACATGTTGCCTATCTAAAGTCATGACAACTTGAACGTCTGTACCAAGGGCAAGATGTTTTTCTCTTTCTCTAAGTTTATGTGTTCATAGAAAGCTCCGGAATCCATAACAAGATAAGCTGGAGCCAGAGCTAAGAGAGAAGGCAGGTGCTCTCCTTCCTGGCAAGATGTGTGTGTATCCCTAGACAACTTGATGTGGTTACGTACCAACTTGACTCAGTTGCCTGTGACGCAAGGCTCGCGTGATGTGTAAATCAGCACGGGGGGAGGAGAACGCCATGGAGTATTCCTACAAATACCAGAGGACTTTCTAATTGTGTATCCTCCATTTTGACCTGAGCTTCTGTATGTGGGGATCCTTTTTTGCAAAAAAGTAAACGGACTTTGGCTTGGATACTAACTTCTCTGCCTCTGACTGGTTTTTTTTCCTGAGTTGTCTTGAGTTTTCTCTTGTGAAGGTAATACTTGGAATGTAAAATCAAAATTCCTTTAACAGACTAAGTACTAAAGGTGGTGTAATTTCTAAACATTTCATCCGTCTGCACTGTTACCTAAATGTCATTGTATTCTTTTAAACTCAAGGTGCAAGAGTACAGAATTAAATAAAAGAGTTAAACAAGTGTCCCTGTCCAATGATTTATGGTGCTCACTGTATGTTTATACTGTATGTTTATGAAGACCACGAAGGAAAAATGATCAGTCCGAATTTAGCATTTTTGTATATATTATTATAATATTTATAATATATAATATTATATAAATATATAATATATTAGTATTATATTTTATATATGTTTAATTTTTGGCATATTTTTTCAGTGCTTTGTTTCTAAGATTGTTTTGAATTTTTAATTCATCATTTCTCCACAACATGAAAATGTGACTCTGATCATTTTTCCATTGTGATCTTCATATAAAGTGTATATGAGGTCCGATAAGGAATGCTACAGGCCCTACAGTCACACGCAAACATTCATTACAAAACATCTGGCAAACGATTATCAATCAATGTCAACCTATCAATTGGACCCTCCGCACAGTTCACTTTATTACTCACAATCCATTTTACCAGTGCAAATGGCCTCAACCATACTAGCTTATCCTAATCCTCCCTGGCATGAAACACTTACAAGATGCAATTTTGTTCATAAAATTGATGTGTTAATGAAAGAAACAAATACATTTAAAGAAATGAGTGAATCACAGCTGGTGATTAAGCCCTGCTTTTTGCACTGCAGCAATGTGGGGGCCAGCCCTATAAATGTCTCTGACTGAGTGAGTGAAGGAGTTATACAATTGGTTGGTTGAGTCAGTCACCAGTGTTGCTCACAAAGGCCTTAAACAGCATGTATAATGCCTTCATAAATGAGACATAATGTCTTCATAAATCATACATAAGCAAATTTCGTGCTTCGTAGTGTGAAATAACACATCCTTATTCAGCATGTGATGCCAGATGTGATACAACTGATGATGTCACCCTTTTTTAGCTACTAGCTAAGTGACATTATCAGTTATTACAACAGCATGGCTTCGTAATAGTAGAGTCCGTTTGCTGAACTGGCCTGCCTGCAGTCCTGATCTTTCACCGATTGAGAACATTTGGCACGTAATTAAAGGACAAGTCCATCAAAGGAGATCCAAAACTCTCCAGCAGCTTGAAGCCTGTATTAAACAAGAGTGGGATCAAATTCCAATGACTAAACTCAATAAACTTGTCTCCTCAATGGCCAGATGCCTCCACCCTGTGTTAAAAAGAGGAGGGGATGTTACACAATGGTAAACGGGCTCCTGTCCCAACTTTTTTGAGACCTGTAGCAGCCATAAAATGTGAAATGAGCTCATTTTGGGGATAAAATTGTAGGATTTCTCATTCTCAACATTTGCTATGTTATCTCTGTTCTATTGTGAATAAAATACTGGCTGGTGTGATTTGAAAGTCATTGCGTTTTGATTTGATTCACAATTTAGACTTTGTCCAAACTATTTCGGAATTGGGGTTTTACATGCTGTATAAAGCCTTTATGAGCAATACCTCATCTAAAGTGTGGCCGTTGAGTCAATGCTGAAGTTCATCCATTGGCCAGTCGAGTGACTGATAAATTTACACTGTTGGTCTGTGGATTGAGTGATGAAGTTGCACCAGTGGTTAGTGGTGTTGAAGTTTTCTCGTTGGCCTTTGCTCTTTCAAAATTATTAGCCGCAAACATGATCCTGCTGCATACTAGGTTTTGACCTCGTATTTTTTACGGCTTCAAATGCGGGCTCTTAAGATATTTTCTGGCTCAATGGTTCCTCTCTGCCTGGACTAGTGAGTTCCAATCCATGCCGCACATCTGGGATGTCAGAGTCCAGTCCTGGAGGACCAAAGTTTTATTTAACCAATATTTTACCAGGCAGTCCCATTGAGATCAATGATCTCTTTTTCGAGGGAGATGTGGCCAAAATGGCAGCATAAGGTATTACAGACATGACCATAACAAGAAAACATACAATGTACACACTTAAATGTAGACAGCACCGATGGTCGTAAAAAATATTCATTTAACTGTGGACTTACATTAAATAACTATGGGCATAAACAGATACCAACCGATTTATTCACCATTGTACTAATAAGAAACTTAAAATTAGACAAAGAAACTAATTCCCTTAGTTTCAAATCTTTTTGAAGATTATTCCAGGTGAGGGGAGCATAGCACTTAATACCTTTCATTCCCAAATTGGTCCATGTACTTGGAACAGACCATAAAATCACATCTTTAGATCTCAAATTTTATCTACAGTCTGAATTCAGAGCAATCAAGGAGGAATAAGAAGAGTTTATCTAAAATAGCTTTATAAGTAAACAAATAACAATGACTGAGCCGATGTATGGTCAAAGATGGCCAACCAGCCCTGGCATAAAGAGTACAATGGTGAGTAAGGGCTGTGCAATTTGTCACAAATCTCAATGCACTGTGATAAACACTATCTAACTTTTGCAAACAATGTGCAGGTGCATGTATGTATAAAAGGTCAATCAAAAACTGATAAAAGAAAGTAGCAGAAACCAGTTTCTTTCTTGCCTCAAAAGAGAAACAGGGCTTATTTCTGTAATAAAACCCCAACTTCAATCTCAATTTTTTTAACCAGATTTTCAACCTTGGGTTTAAAAGACAGGCAGTCATCAAGCCAAATACAGTATCTGCTTGTTTTTGGCTTTTCACAGAACATTTGGTTAATTTAAGATATTGATTAGTTAAAATGTGCTTTGCGGGGGCGAAGGCGGTACCCCTCAGCCCCGGCACATGAAATTATAGTTGAAGTTGAGTGAACTGAATAGAAAGCACCGATATAGGATGCAGTGGCAATTTTGGAAAGTAACCTTTGGCGGCCATATTGGTTAGCACATGACGCCAGTTTTCGAAAGGAACCATCCTCTCGTCAGGACAAATATGTGGTGTGAAAATGGAATCGTTCCACGTGGGCGTTGTCCGTTAAATCGACAGAAACCAAAATCAAGATGGCTGCTGTGGCAGCCATGTTGTTTAGCGTGCGGTGCCAATTTTCGATAGGAACCTTCCTCTAGCCACCTCCAATACAGCAACACGAAATGGCATCAATCGGACAAGGCATTCTTTAGTCATCGCACGGAAACCAAAATAAAGATGGCAGCTGTGGTGGCCATATTGGTTAGCACACAACGCCGGTTTTTGTCAGGACAAACACCATGTCAGGACAAATATGTGGTGTGAAAATGGAATCTTTCCATGCAGGCGTTTTCCGTTAAATCGATTTCAACCAATTCATACCAGTGCCCGGATGCCTGGAGGCGCACAGGATGACAAAACTCCTCTTTCCCGAGTCGGGGCTGATGGGTAAAAAAATCCTCACATCCTGTTTTCTAGGCCTTAATTGGCTGCTCATTGAAAAGGGACTTCAAATAGCAGCAGACTGTGGCCCTCCAGGACTGCAGTTTGACACAATACGCAGGACAAAAATCCTGCTGGAGTCTAGGGAATACAGTCCCCTAATTTAAGTACCTATCCATCACTCATTTGACACCCCAGTCCTAGAAAAATGACATATTAAAAATTCTACATCTCCTTCAGCCACTGCAACCCACTTAAACTGCCAGAATTTACCCTGGAGACACCTGTGGAGGATAAAAATGTTTATGGAAAAGCTGTCCGACCCTGTTTCTGGAAAGCAACTGCACTGTAGGTTTTCACTCCAGCCGTAACAAAGCATGCCTCCTCGAACAGCTGGGCTGAGTGGAATATCACATACTTGTTTACTACATGCTGGATACTGCAGCATACTGCATACTAGATACTTGCTGCTGGTCTCCAAAGTGGTATACAATGTAGTAGCTAGTATGTAACAACTACCATTTTGCATACTTCACAGGCTTATGACAGCCAGACCATCAAGATCACCTATGTCTCAGTAGGACGATACCATTAGCTAAGTTCAATTATGGGATACACAACACAACAAAGGTAGCTCCAGGTGCATGATGTAATTTTTGGCCTGTGTAGTATTTCATCCTAGTATCCTTGGCATATCGGTTAATTTCATGTTGGTCACATACTATATGCCACTTGCTACTTTCGAACATGATCAGAATTGCAGTTGTCAGTTGTAGGCGATTTCGAACATGGCCAAGTTTGTTACTTCTTGGAGCTGCTAATTAGTAGAAACAGGCGAGCCAAAATAAGGTCGAAATTAAAACCTGGAGGATGGTATACAGTATCTCTCATAACAGGAGAGGGTAGCCCAACACTGGGGCAGAACCCCTCCACAAAAATGAACGGCACCAGAATTACCTGGAGTCAGGCCCTCATGCCATCAGGCAGAACTGCCCAACTCCTTTCCTGGAAAACTACCATCCTCATCCTTTCAACACAACTTAGGCGCATCTGAGTCAACTTATCAGTCACTAGTTAAGATCCCAAGCTGCTGAAGGAGGTGCTATATATAGTACGGGTTGGCATGAAAACCCACAGCGTGTTCGATCGTCCGGAGCAGGGCTGGACAGCCCTGAGACAGAATGGGATCATTGGAAATGCTTATTTTTCAATCCTGTCTTTCCGCCCTTTTGTTTGACCCAGAAATCGAGTGAAATCGCCAATCATTAACAAGATGGAAATCCATTAATTCAGCTCAGAAAAGGGGATAAAAGCTTCCCAAATGTACCTTCAGGGACCTTATTTCTGCAAACCTTTACAGAACGTTTTCCTTTTTTTTCTAGAAAGTAAACAGGGCACTGTTACAGCAATTAATTTACATAAACACTCAGAACCAATTCAAAAAGCTATGAGAGAAATGCCATATTGCTACCTGAAAAATGTCATTACCCGCAATGCACTTGTACAATGCTTTGTCAAAACTAAAAAAAAAGATTACCATGCTAGGATTAACAAAGATTCGACTTTTCTCCAGAAGCTACAGAGAGAAAAAACCCACGATACTCTAAACTGTCTGGCAAACGTTCGGTAATCCATTTACTTTCAAAGAAAAAAAATGCATTCGGAATGAAAGCGTTGTCAAGGCAATACCCAATACCGGCCAACATCAACACTATGGCAGTGTGAAGTATACTTGATTGTGTCACTGGATGTCTCTAGTTAATATTAAGCAGAATACATCAGACTGTGTGGTGTGTAGAGGGAAATTATGTCGCACGACTTAGTTGTATCAGCACTTCAGAGAAGGCTCAGATGTAAATTCAAATTAAAGCATTTTCCTTTTTTTTTCTAGAAAGTAAACAGGGCACTCTCGGGGATCTCTGGTTTCCCTTCCCACCAAAAAGGCATGTTCAACAGGATCACTCTTACCAGTTCCCCGAACCAAAACTCTGGCTTTAGAACTGGAGTTAGTCCCCTGGTGCTGCACTGTGGCTGCCCACTGCTCCTAACCAGCATAAATGGGTGAAATGCAGAGATCAAATTTCCCTACAGGGACTGATGAAGGATATTTCTGTCTTACTGTATTTTATTTTAGTACTCAGCTGTCAGGAATCTGTTTCCCACTCTCTTTTTCCCCTCCTGACGTGCACAGGCTCACCTTGCTGAAAGAATACAATGAGGTAGTCCATGAACCAGCTGACCAGGGCCATCACAAGGCCCAGGAGGATGAGGAAGATCCAGTCCTCGCCCACTCGAGAGATCACAAACCTATGACACCGCGAGGTGCAAGCTGGAAAGAGAGAGGACCAACAAAACTACATTACCCACAATTCACAAGATGCTGTAGCAATCATCTCCTCCCCACCCCTCATGCACACATGCTGTATATACCCTCACGTTCTGTAGCCAAGGCTGCATCATAAGAGGGTTAGATACTTTGGCCATACATGTATAGAAGTAATTTTTACTCTTGGACACCTTTGAATACAGGCGAGAAATGCAACCCATGTCTGGTTGATTTTTATAGCGCAACACATTTATTGTTCATAGCCTTTAGCTGCCCACAATCCATTGAGCTCTTGACAGGTACTTTTTTTTTTATTGGTGGTAAATGCCTTTTTTTAAGGTATATGCGCTTATAAGAGTCAGTGCGTGAGAATATGCTTCAGTCAATAGTTTGTCTTGCCATGTAACCTGCTATGCCTTACTTACACTGTAAAAAAAAAAAAGTCGTCTCAACTGAAAAAAGTTAGTGTCTAGGCTGCCTTAAAATTTTAAGCACATTGAAATTGAGATAAGCCGAGATAATATTCAACTTATAATCTTAAATTCAGTTAACTTGAAATTTTAAGGCAGCCTGGACACTAACTTTTTTCAATTGAGATGACCTTTTTTTTTTTTTACATTGTACGCAGGGCAGGCATCTCAACCAAGATGTCACAGCCCAGCCTTGTTGGATGGTTCCATTGTATGTAAGATCAAACACATAAAAGATCCCAAACCAGGTGCCATTTATGTAAACTGCGGCCCCCAGCTGAGGCCTAGGCTTTAGATTACAGCAATTAATTTACATAAACACTCAGAACCAATTCAAAAAGCTATGAGAGAAATGCCATATTGCTACCTGAAAAACGACATCACCCACAATGCACTTGTACAATGCTTTGTCAAAACTAAAAAAAAAGATTACCATGCTAGGATTAACAAAGATTCGACTTTTCTCCAGAAGCTACAGAGAGAAAAAACCCACGATACTCTAAACTGTCTGGCACACGTTCGGTAATCCATTTACTTTCAAAGAAAAAAAATACACTCGGAATGAAACCGTTGTCAAGGCAATACCCAATACCGGCCAACATCAACAGTATGGCAGTGTGAAGTATAGTTGATTGTGTCACTGGATGTCTCTAGTTAATATTAAGCAGAATACATCAGACTGTGTGGTGTGTAGAGGGAAATTATGTCGCACGACTTAGTTGTATCAGCACTTCAGAGAAGGCTCAGATGTCAATTCAAATTAATGCATTTATAGCTGAAACTTTTAATAGATTATATTGATCAATTTACTGAAAATTTTGGTAATTGGTACTGATTAATTTCCTGTCAAGTCTTAGTTGGATAGGCATGTCTGGTAATTTTTCTTCTGCTCTGCCAGAACCTGAGTGGTCACAATACCTCAATAAATTTAGCTTAATCGGTCGGCGGTCACGCCCATTTAGCCTCTCCTCTCTCCATCCCAGAGGATAAATGACCCATAGTTTCCCCTCCATATCTTGGCCCCGCATAGCTTGTGGCCATAAAGCTCTCAATTTTGAATCCCTTCCTTTTCCAGGAAGAATGGAGAACCAGAAATCTGGATTCTTGTTTTAAGGTGTAGCACAACAGCTTTCCTGTGTTTTCCTGGAGTTGCCAGATACATGAAGGAGCAATTCTTTCCCTAAAAAGGGGTGTGGCCTTGGTGCTTGATGATGCGATGCCGGTCTGGTTTATCTAGCTGGGCAATATGACAGAATAAGGCATGATGGAATCACAGGTTTCAGAGAAAACAATTTCACCACCAGCAGGTTCATGTTTTTAATTCCAGAAGATGCTAACAAGCCCTTATGACCCTTACACACAATGAAGAACTTCATTTACTGTAGTCCAAATGCTTAGCAGGAGTTAAAATTTCATGTTCATACAAAAAAATAATGATAATTACTGGACCACAGAGCCAATTAATTACGGCTGGAACATCCAGCTCTTATTTAAAAGTTTTGTAGAGTTTGTGGTTTCATCTGCAATGCAGTTCTTGTTTATGTGAGGGGGATGGTACAGAGGCCCGAACACGACACAAGATAGGGAAACTAAAAGCCACCCACGAAACGCGAGTGACCACTAAATGGAGAAATGGTAACAGAAAAAGGGAGCGTTACTCCTCGGCGATTCCGCCAACAAAAAACAACCCAGAAAATAAGAGCTCTCTCTTAAGAGACTGACAGAGTAACCACCTCCTCCTGCTGGAACAGGAGCGAACCGACAGACATCAGCGAGCAAAGACAAATTGTGACGCGCCACAGCAAAACCAGGAACAAGTCAGCGAGGCTGAAGTTGCGTAAATGAGGGAAATGCCCGTGCGCCCATGCTGAATCCTCAGCCAGGATGTCTCTTAGAGCTTCAGAGGGTGCTGCCATTTATCTGTATCATGTGACTCATCGGCACATCATATGACGGGTCTGCACATTGCGATTGGTCGAGCACGAGTAACATTGCAGCAGGTAGCCCCCACACGGTGAATAACTTCCTTGTGTGACGCGAAAATATCTAGCATTCAAGATACACTGCTACACTGTCACGCGAGAAAGTTACACAGCAAAAACCATCCCCACACGGTGTCATGGTTTTGCCCCCGCCGGCTGTAGACAAGAAACCGGCGGGATCTGGGACCATGTACCCAAAAAGAGGATTAGGGACCCACACTCAGAGACTGAGTAAAAATATAAAAATCTTTACTTTAAAGATAAAAACAAACAAGAGAGCAGTGGCAAAAACAACACCAACAGGGCTCAGGAGACAGAATGCAGCTGCACTGCTAAACTGGCAGTGCAAATACTCGTCACTGCACCTCCACTTCATCGAGCAACAGGTGTGGCTCATTGAGGTGGAGGTGCAGACAGCAGGAGGGGGGAGGGACTGCAGGGTAGAGCCATCACACACGGTGCACAGTGCACGCGTGTCACTTGCCTCAGGCAAAGTTGCTCCGTCTGGGGCAGAGGCTTTAAATAGTCTCTCCACAGCTGCAGACAATAAGCAAACATCTGATCAGAGAGCAGGACAGCACTCAGGTGACGAATAAAATGCACAGCAGGCAGCAACCCCTCAAAACCATGACAGTTTACACTGCATTTCTCTATTTTGTCTCTTGTTTGTTAGCCTAAATATCAATGAAATACAGCTATGCTCAGTGCTGTTGTTCAGTAGTTCTTGGCCCATTTCAATCCACATTTCGCGCTTTGCCATGACATGATAAGGGGGATGTGGTGGGCTGCTTGCGTTACGGAAACTGGGGAAGCTCTGATAGGGCCGCTTCATCATTACAGGATGTTGGATGACAGTGGAGGACACGCAATAGTCCATTTCTCATTCCCCCCATGTCCTCCTCATCTCCTCAATTCCTCTGCTCCCATTATCCAGCTCACCCTTCCTGGGAGGACACAAGGAGAGATAGAGGGACGAGGTAACAAGGAAAGGTGTAGACACCTGCAATGCAGCGTCTATCTGTGTCCTCCTTCCCTCCCTTCATTCCTCCAAATACCTCTGTCTGTCTGCATCTCAGTTCTCTTAAATCGCGTCCTTGTTTCCCTAACTTGTGTCTTTTCATTGCGTCTTAGTCCCTCCCACCAGGGATGCATGGAGAGATGCAAGAAAACCATTCAAGGAGAGAAGAAATTAGGAAAACTGTTTTTCGAGATATGTAATTTCCTTTGAAATGTCACGCAAACGTCAGTTTCTGAAGACGAGACAGAGCTAGATCCTCATGTCAGCTTCTGTTGTGACCAATTAACTTTGTGGCTTTAAGCTTTTGGCGTTCCAGAATGGCTGCTGTGGTATATCCTTGCTCATGGCTCCTCAGAGCTCCCCCCTGGCTCCTTGTGGCAAAAAATAAGACCTTTGAGACAGCCAGCAAGATGTTGGCTTCAGACTAAGTTCTAGTTCAAGCGAGGATTGAGGAGTGAGGAAATATCAAATAAGAGAACTGTGATGCTCCCAAGGTCTCTCATTCCTCCTGCCCTCTCTCTCTCTCTCTTTCCTTCCTCCCTCTTTTCCTGTGTCTGCAAATCTCAACCACACTTTTCATCCACCTCTTTCGCCCTCTGTCACTCTTTTCACCCTCCCTTCCTTTCCCCTTCTTCATCCATCCCGCTGTTAGGATGATGAAACTCCACATTCCCACACTCCCAGTTTCTCTTTTCCAGCATCAGACTCTTTAAACCCACTCTCTGCATCTCTCTCCCTCTACATTATCCTCCATCCCATCCTTCTTTCTCCTGCTCTCTCTTTCAGTGATGGCAGACATGCCATTTCATCTACTGTATCTCGTGTCTCGTTTGTGTGTGCACTCGCAAACAAGTATTTTTGTGTTTGCATGTTTCAATGTCTGCAAGCATGTACCGGTGGGCATATCTGTGCAAGCATGTGCGTATTATCGAGTCAGCATGTACCTGTTCTTGTGTACATGTGCTTGCGCATGTGTGCACGTGCATGTTTGTGTGTGTGTTGTGTTTGCATGTTTAAAGGCATGCACCTGTAGGCCTATACATATGTACGTATCTGCAAGTCTACATGTGGCTGTATGTGTCTGCGTGTGTGTGTCTGTGTGCGCGCGCTGTGTATGCACGTGTGTGTGTGTGTGTGTGTGGAGAAGAGCACAGGTGCCCATGTGGGTGGGCACCTCTTCCTTGACAGCTGTGAATATCGACAGCACCAACAGGTGGAAGCTGTGACCTTCTCTCGCTTCCTCTGCGATGTCACAGGTGGCAGTCGATTCATTTCAGCCACTGCGCCCTCTGCACACTCTCAGGGTGACATTATGGAGCAGACATTCAGCCAATGAGATTGCTGGGCAAAACATCTAATACTCACATTCCTTTCAGTCAGTGGGGTAGCCGTGCAAACGGCTACATCAGAGATCCCGTGGAGCTGATGACGTTTCAAAGGGAAAAGTTTTGATAACTCAGTCTTCTGGGCTCTGTATGAATTACCCCTACTTTATACACACACACACACACACACACACCTCGTAAACATTTCTCACGCACTGCCTATATGCTCTGTGTTCCATAAATATTTGCTCAATTTTCGAATAAAAATGGGCTGCACAGTGCACATCTATCTAACTCAGTTATTCCTGAAGCAACTGAGAGAGAGATAAGCAGCGCCATAGCTTAAAAGAACAGGCTCATATTCATGTTGAGCAGCCAGTGAGCAGTAGTCCCACTGACATCACAGCTGTCACTGTGGAGTCCTGCTGTCTCTATACAAGCCACTCATGGCACCTCAAGAAAACTTCTTTGTCCAAAATTAGCAGATATTCTTAAACACGGTGGAACTCCACGTGCCAGAAGTTTGAAGGAAACCAAGTCCACTGGACTGTTTCAGAATACGCAGTTTAGGCAGCCAATCACTGACCAGCAATTCGCGGCCTTCTTCCCTACTCAGTCTCTTAACAAAGATTGGCTCTGCACTCTAGAGGCAAAATAGCGTAACTGCACAAAGGGAAATAAATTTTTATGATTTACTGCTTCGGGAGACATCAAGAGATGAAAAAGCACTGGTTATTGAACAGCACTGCAGTGCTTAAAAATAAAGAGCCTGCATTCTGACCGTCAGGGCTGGAGTGACACACTTGCATGAATTCCAAACAGTCGTCTCTTCTAAAATGCAGTGCCTATTAGAGCGTTTATGGCGGCATTTTAGCAGCGTAAGAAGGGATGGATGGGGGTCAAGGGTAGTTGAATTCTCCTCAGTCAACCAATGAAATTCATTTAAATTTAGTTAATGAATTCAAAACTATTCGTAATGTTAATTAAATTAAGCGACTGAAACGAAATTACACTGGCCTCTGCTGTGGAACAGGGAAGCGGAGAATGCATTATGTCAACTTAGCAGAGCTGGCCGCGTTCCACACACGTATCAAAGATATTACGGTAGCAGGACACCCTCTGCCTCGAATGCGTCTGATTAATTAAATGTCCAACGCTTCGGCAGACCGCCAAGTCGACAAACCCCGAAGAGAAGACAGTCTGATGCCAAGGTTATTTAAACAATCTTTCGCAAAAGAGCCATTGCGTTCAGCTACAGTCTCGTTTGGTGTAGGCCTCCAGTAAAGCGTGAAAACTCAGGTGAGCCTTTCTCAATTAAATTGTAATTCCCGCAAACATACGCGCAATAAAGCCATCTCGCGAACAGCCAGAAAGCCCGATGAGACAGAGGCCATCAGATTAAGCATGTTTCCATAAATCGTTCCAGGCACTGTTGACCAGGGGCAGGCCGTCTGGGGTTGAGGCCAAGATGTGGCTAATTCTATCCTGTGTACTGCAAGCAGCCGTTGCAAAGATGCCGTCGTCATGGAGAGCCAGCTGAATGGGAGATGGCAGGCCGAATAACCGATTGGTTTATTACATTTTAGTGCAAGGAACTGCCAAATCAAATCCCGAATCTCGCGCAACGAATAATATTCTTCTTGTTTGTCTTACTTTGAAACAATGCTCTGCATATGTAATGACTGCGAATGCTTTTATTAGACCACGTTTATTAAATAATTGAGGGGACACCTGATTGCAACTCCTCAAAGAGAATGGCTAAGTTTATTTCAATTACTGTGTGCTTTCATTGACCACTTACTAACAAAATCACAAATTGATTTGCTGATTCGTTGAATGGTTTATTGATTGCTCAACTGAGTTGCCATACCAGTGAGCTATGGCTTTAACCTGAAGACAGACAAAGATTTATTGCAAAAGCATTGGAGAGACAGCCGTGACATTTATGCACGGTGAGCCATACGTGCTTACGTAATCTTTTCTATAACAGAAATGAGTGACTGTCAGGTGCGGGCGTAGGATGCAAGTTGAGATCGTTCTCCATGGCAACGCTGGTGGTGTCGCATTAGGGCTGGGATTCTCGGATCCCGGAGTGCAATTGCGTCTGTTCTTTTTTGGCAGTTCACACACAAGGAATCTGTTTCGCACCCTGGTTAATGAGTTCACCCACTCTGTTCCCAGGTTGTTAATTGACTTCTGATTAACAGGAGAGCACACCAGTGCCTGCAGACACTGAGGCCCTTTATTGGACTGCAGTTGCTCAACTTTTTATTAGGGTTTGAGAGCACAAAGTGCAGTTCAGAGGGCGGCATGACAGAAATCCCACTTCAGGAAGAAAAATTCTACCACATCATCTTGCTCCAGTCGCCAGAATTCCCCCGGTTTAGCCAGGCGGTAGAATTAATGAGTGAAATCAGACGGCTGAGTTCATGGGTGGTACAGATGTTACAGGACGTTTCTTTTCTGACCCCAGGACTTCCCATCACATGCGGAGAGAAAAAGGTAAGAAACATGGTCCAGGAGAACGCAAGCGATCACGCCAGCCCAGCTTCAGTATTACAATCCGACAGCAGAGGAGGCTGCAGTTACAGGGCTGCCTTTTCAGGACCGCAATTACGGGACCCATTCTCATCCGGAGTCATCATATAGTGATGCTACCTGACCAAGGTAGCCTGACCATTTGATGCCCTTATTAAACGTTTAATGCCACCCTAACACTTGCACGATTTTTGTTCCCGCAATGCCACGCAATGCGTCGTGCCAATGATTAAAGTCTTCGGGAACAAGCGTGAGGAGTGTGTGAAGGGTGCGGGGGTTTGTGCCATGTCGTAGAGAGAATTTTGAAATGTTCAAAAATTCGGCACTTTTTCGTGCCATGTGCATGCCACTTGCGTGAACCATGCGTGAAAACTGCGCGAGCTCGCGCGAACACTGCCGACGGTGTGTGTCAATGCATGCCACGTTAGGGTGTTGTCATGAGTTGTTCACGTGATCGTGGCATACCCAGCTCACGCACAGTTCGCGCACGAACCATTCGTACATGGCAGGAACTTCTCACGAAGTGTTCACGCATTGTTCGCGCATAGCTCAAATTTATGGCTGCGCATTGTGTAGACAGGGCACAAGGTATGGGTGTACAGTGCGCGAACAGGGTGCAAACAAGGCTCCGCTGCGTACCACTGAAATGGCACGCCTTGCCAAGACGCATTCCACAGCATTGCGGGGGAAAAAATCGTGCAAGTGTCAGGGTGGCATTAGGTTAGGGTTCAGGTTACAGTTAGGGGTTAGAGGGTGGGGTTGGTTTTAACTCTGACATCAAAAATAAGGATACTAAAACCTCTATTTTCATCGGATGTTGACGCTTGGTCACCATATGACGAGTCGGTAGGTGGCGCTGTGGCTTAAAACTAGGGTCCAAGAAATGAGGTCCTACAACTGCGGCCATGAAACTGCAGCATCCTTGACTGCATCTATATCCTACAAACCCATCTAGTGCAAAACATATCTTTCTGATGAACACACTCAATGTGTGCTCTTTCACACTGGTGGAGGTACCAAAGGCAATATATACAGCGCCCTCCATAATTATTGGCACCCCTGGTTAAGATGTGTTAAAAGCCTTAAAATAAATTCAATTTTTATTGCAGAAGCATACTCTCACACTGAAAATTGTAGAAAAATGTCACCTTCAACTCAAGTGAATTTGAAGGGAAAAAAATCCCTGACTAAGAAATAATTACTTTTCATAAAATCACCTGTTACACAATTATTGGCACCCCTAACCATTCCTAGGAAATAAATGTAATTGAAGTATTTTTGTCATTTCTACAGTAGTTTACAAAGTTGATCAGAGTATCTAGGAACATTTAATTTGTTATTCATCACTTCCTGTTTCCCTGGGGTATAAATATGACGTGACACAGAGGTAATTTCTCTTATTCACTCTTCAACATGGGAAAGACAAAGGAACACACCATTCAAGTAAGGCAGATGTGTGTCGACCTTCACAAGTCAGGCAATGGCTACAAGAAAATAGCCACTTGCCTGCACCTGCCCATATCTACTGTCAGAGGAATCATTAAGAAGTTTAAAACAACAAGAACAGTGGTAAACAAGCAAGGTTATTTTGCCACCACACACAGTGAGGAGGATGGTAAGAGAAATAAAAAGTTCTCCAAAGCTCACTGTAAAAGAATTGCAACAATTGGTAGCATCTTGGGGTCACAACGTCTCCATAACAACCATCAGGCGCTATCTACTTGCCAACAAGCTGTTTGGGAGGCATGCACGGAAAAAAACCTTTTCTCACTCACAATTATAAATGCGAACGTCCAGAGTTCGCTAAGCGGTACTGGGACTTCAACTGGGACCATGTGCTTTGGTCTTTTTGGCAAGAAACACCCTAAGTGGGTCTGGCGGAACACAAAAGATGAGTATGCAGAAAAGCACCGCATGCCCACTGTGAAGTATTGGGGAGGATCGGTGATGCTGTGGGCCTGTTTCTCTTCCAGAGGCCCTGGGAACCTTGTTAGGGTGCATGGCATCATGAACGCTCAGAAATACCAGGACATTTTAAATCAAAGTCTGATGGCCTCTGCCCAAAAGCTGAAGATGGGTCGTCACTGGGTCTTTCAGCAAGATAATGACCCTAAACGTGGCCAAATCTACACAGAAATTGTTCACCAGACACAGAATCAAGCTCCTCCCATGGCCATCTCAGTCCCCAGACCTCAACCCCATTGAAAGCCTGTGGAGTGAGTTGAAGAGGAGAGTGCAGAGGAGAGGACCCAGGTCGCTGGATGATTTAGAGAGATTGTGCAAAGAGGAATGGTCGAAGATCCCTCTTTCTGTATTCTCCCATCTTGTGAAACATTATAGGAGAAGATTAGATGCTGTTTTGTTGGCAAAAGGGGGTTGTACAAAGTATTAACATCAGAGGTGCTAATAATTGTGGCACAAATGATTTGATGTAAAAGACATTTCTTTATGTGGTATTTTTTCCCACTGAATAAATGCACTGGAATTAAAGGTTGGATTTTCCTCTTTTCCATTGTGGTCCTACAGTATATTAGAAAAAACTTAATTAGAAGCTAAAGAACACATCTTAACCAGGGGTGCCAATAATTATGGAGGGCAGTGTAGCTACTAAGAGCATTTCCATGGCCGCAGCAGTAAACAAACAAGAGTCAGCTATCTCCTGAGGCTTGTTTTTATGACTAGAACCAGAAAAATGTTTGTGACATCAAATGGATGACCAAAAACAAGTTTACACATGCGTGCGAAAACGTCGTAGCAAAAACTGTTCGTGGACGTGGACTTCGCACTGTAATCTAATGACAACCAACATGTTGCAGAGCGATGTTACACATCAAAATACGCGTGCGTTTCCTTTCGACAATCTTGAATTAGTGTTGAACCCACCTCAAACTTTGATTCCTCTTTGGTTGAAGCAATGATGTTATTCACAGAGAACCAAAGTCACCAAAATGCTCAACCAATGATCAAAGCACAAATATTTTTCTAGTTCTGGTCATGAAAACACGTTCCTGTTGTTTCATGCTATTGCGCCCACCAGCTGTTAGGCTCAGATTGGCACTTGTGCTTGCATTGTGTTATAATTTTTAGGTGACACTCCAGAACATAATGTCATGTGAAACTGATCTTGCATTGCAGGAAGAGTCTGCTTTTACTATATTTCTGCCCAAAGGAGCCGCCCAATGTTTTAATTTATGCTTAGGCAAAATAATTCAGCTGTTTCTTGTCCAAGGTAACCAGATGCTATCTGTGTACACTACCCAATCATAGTGCTCGACAAAATGTGAAGGAGTACGTCACATGATAAAATTCTCCAGGTGAGTGACACGACAAAAAAGTGTCTAGGGACACTTTTTCTGTTGAAAATATATCATTTGGTACAGGACACTCATAAGTTTTGTGCACCATGTCATAAGTCAGGCTTAAGGAGCGTAAGACCACTAAGCGCCCTCGTCAATCACCACTGCCAAGCAACGAGCACCGCATGCCACATCACTCAATTTGCATGGGCGTTCTTTGCATCCTGTGGACGCAGCTATGACCCAGCTAAACCTGTTGTCAGGGATATCAGTCGACAAAACTTCCAGGGCTTGCTCCACAAAGCAGGATTACTGAGTTAGCCTGATAACTGCAAAAAGTAAAAGCTGGAAGAGATCTTTTTTACCTGCAGGCAGAGTTCCAGATTTGAGATAGTCCTGCTAGCAGTTTCAACTCTAGTCCTGGAGGACCGCAGTATGTCTGCTGGTTTTTGGGATTCAGTGAACTTATGCCTCTGAAACAAGTTTTGCCAACTCTTCAGCCCCCTGTTCCTCTGATCACATTCTTCCATACATACTTTTCCGCCCTCACTTTACCAGAGAGTGCAAGCATGAAGACTGGCAGGTTAGTTGTTTAACTTTTTAATTTATCACCCAGACAACCAGGGGCAGATTTTAATTCAAGGATCCCTGTCAATGGTTGTTGAATGTAGCACTGAAGTCCACGAAAACATAATAAACTAGTCAGCACAGCAGTCATCCAAGATTTGAGTTTGACATCTTACATGTTACACTCTATAGCGAATTGAAAGTAGACAGTTTAGGGGGACGCAGTGCCCTTCCGGGAATGCTAAGGTTTTGTTTGCACTGGCAAATTGAGCCAAATGGCTATAAATGCCAGTGCTGGTTCTGTGAAATTGGATCACAGTTCTATGTTGGAACAAAAAGGGTTTTTTTTTCACTCATGAAATTATGCAGAAATGTTACTCAACTTCAGATTGTGTTAATGTTAGTTCGGGAAGTTGGCAAAAAAAAAAAAAAAAAAACTGAGCGAAAGGGACGCACCGATGTTTGAGATGGGTGGTCGGTGCGTATAGAACTAACGTCTGAGCACAAGAGGACCAAAGCAGCGCAGTTAAGCTTATTCACCAGCAGAGGGCATTGCACACTCACATAAGTGATCTTTCATGCCGCGTTCATGACGTAAATTGTCTGAAGCTGGCACTCACACCTCTTTATAACTAGGGTTCAGCAGCTTTTGTCCTCGAGAGCACCAGACAGTTCAGTCGCTCTGATTCACTCATAAAATCTACAAATCAGCTACTGGCTTATGTTGACAATCCAGGTTTAGAAAATAAATGAGCCTCCCTGCGTTCTGTTCCAGTGATTTGGATTTTACAATTAGCATAACTGTTCTGCCAGGCGGTTATGCTAATTCTTTAAGTCTGCTGGCTAAGCTCATGGGTGGAATTAAAACACGGCTGGACATTTACTTTCTGACCACTGGAGTTTTTACCTCTGGTCACTCACAAGGTTGAAGCACCACTTGCAGTGCGAGTCAAATCGAATTATGCCGCACGAGAGCTGCCTGTAGCTAGGGGTTTGGAGGCACACAATCAGTTAGATTAGAATTCTTGGTCATCGAGGTGCCCTTTTCAATATCCCTTGTACAATGCCATGTTCGGTTTTCCTCTGCTGTGCTCTGGGTACGGTAGAACTGCGACGATGGAGTGAAACCGGAGACAGCGGATGGGCGTGTGTTTGAGGAACACTACTTGTCTGCACTCCTCACGTTGGCTGAGAGAGGTGCATACGAACATGCTTAGTTCACTGGTTGGACGTTCAAGATTTTGTTGGGACTGGAACGGGAAATCTTACGTGCGAGTGCAGCAGCTACCACTTTCCGCTGCTCTTCAGACAGACTCCGGCCTCGGACAGTCGCAGCTTCATTGTCATTTTGTATGCAGCCACGTTTTTTTTTTACTGGTAGCTACATCACTCCAGAGTCTATGCGAAAAATCGATGGGGTCAGTGTCTGAAAGAGCCTGTCATCCACCAAAACACGTCCCCAAAGGTTATTTGTACCAGCAGCTTATTGCGACCTGAGGTTACGTTACAGAGTTAAGCGGCCACTAGCGGCTGTTTAAATAATGGCAGTTTGGTTTCCATCGTCAGAGTAACCGTCACTAAATCCCTAACCTAACCCTAAATCTAACTCCAACCCTAACCTAAACACTAACTCCAACTCTAAATCTAACTCTAAATGTGACTCTTACTCTAACTGTAATACTAGCTTCCTGCTGCTGGTAGAGGCGTTATCTTTGGAAATGCTCCTTTGGATGGTAAGTCAGGGTAAACAAACTATTTGGGTGTGCGGTTGGAGGATAGGTTGGTCTGAAATGGGCAAGTAGACCTATTCACTGGTACAAAGAACTGGCGGCACTTCTGATTTTTGCCCACATGAGCAGTTCTAATTCCATACCGCCACCTCCAAGTAAATCTAGGCATACACCTCCTAATTAAATGTGTCTCTCAGTAGCTAGCTTCATGCTGAGTCAACAACACTGGAAATGTCCTTGGTAAAAGAGATAAAAAAAAAGAACACAAAAAACAAAGAAGGGTTCCACTCTGAATATGATGCTTTGCTGGCCAAGCATTTGAAGGCACCCCTTCTTTTTAAAGGCAAAGGAAGAAATTCTGGAGCACAGGATTACTTTGGCAATTTATTATGGTGCAGGTGACTAAAGTTTCAACTGAATGTCTTCATCAGAGTCAAACAGCCTGTAGTAATCCTGTGCTGTAGAATTTCTTTCTTTGACTTTGATTATTTATCCCCTTTTCTGAGAGGTAACGGTTTGGCAACTGTTCGTCAGCTGAGGCGTGTATTTTTCCCTGGTTATTCCCTCTCTTTTTACTTTGGGATAAAAAAAACATGCAGAATTGACTTCTGCTCTCACGAGCATCATCGTCAGTGATATGATGTGGGAGATGGAGGCTGCATCTTGTTTTTCCCTGAGGCAGGTAGACAACATCACTTGCAAAAGCTGTCACGAAAGACTAAACGTGAGACATGTTGATTAATAACCATAAAGGAACATCTTGGGTTTTTTTGCCGTGTCAAGTGGAGATGAAAAAGTCTTGTTTGACGGTATACGAAGTTAAACGGCGTAGCCTAATTTAATTCTGTTGAGAAACAAATCGGTCAACCTCAGGATGGCAATGCAATTATAGCCTCTGAATGGAATAGTTTGCAAGAAGTGACAAACGAGTGCTTTCTAGACTGTAAACACACAGTCATACCCAATGAACTCTAATTAGCAATTTACTCTTCTACTGTGCTGGCATTACAGTGACCTGACAAGTTTTTACCACATTGACACATATTGCTTTCCATGTAGATTGTATTAATTTGCTGTCATATTTATTTATTGGTTTCCAGTGTTTACCTCTCCGCTGCATATTTTTATTTCACTAAATATGTGATCAGTAGTACCAGCCTTCTTATGTAATTCTATGTTGGTGCAATTATTGATTACTGCTGCACTTCTCTTTGAAATCACAATGACGTAATGAAGCTTTGCGTAGTACAATGGACCTCAAGTTGAATAGGACAACAAAATCATCCTTTATTCGCATACATAATTTTACATTTTTATGTTTAAAAAATGAATATTTGAGTTAAATTAATGAGCACTGAGTTGAACCTACTTTAACTTTATTTGTTCGTGATTGTCTATGGATTCTGCCCCTTCCTCCAAATTCTTTGCATCACTGGCAGCCGCTGGTATAAATGTCAATATATCCAAGAAAAAAAAATGTAATGCTCGTGTCAAGCAGCTGCTGAATTAGGGTACTTCAACCTTTTTGGTCCAATTCATGGACTGAGTAGGTTTGTTGAAAATCTGCAAGACTAATCAGTCAGCACGCCCATGTGGGCCCTAGTTTCGAGAATAGTGGACACACGGGGCGCAACTGGGCTGGTTGTCAGTGGGCTTGGCACTGGGCTCCATGTTTGTCCCACATGGGCCGCCCAGATCTAACGAGATTTAACCACAGAAGAAGCTCATGTGCACAACATGCAGCTGGCTGACCAAAGACGAGGAAGCACAGACAATTATGAGTTTTAGCAAAGCTGAGATAATTGAAACTAAAAATATTTCACAGTTATGGTCACCAAGAAACTTTAAAATTAAGAGATGAAAGAATTAAACATGAATGGACCAGAAAACCTACAGATTTAATCAGACTGTGCTCAGTCTGACTGGCACACTGTATTATTTTAGTTGCAGGTTTGCTGACTTCTTGTTTAATTAAAGTACTGTTTTCTCTAGCCCTACTGACAAAGCTTAATGCATGCATTTTCTTACAACCGTGTGAAAATAAAACACCCCATGTCCATAAAATGTTAGTATTCCTAACCACAAAGTGAATTACAAGCAGGCACCCTCTGTCATCATAAACAACATTTACGGGCTAATGGCATGAGACCAGAGAGTGATGCAGTTCGATAGTAGGCTACTCAAATTCTCAATTTGTCAATAGCAACATTTTGTTTTTAAGAAGCCTTCAATTTTTAAAAAGTTTTGGAGTACTCAACTGCATTACCACATCACAATAGACAAAAGGGTATTGCATTCCACACATTCTTTTTGCCAACTTTCGAAAACCCAAAGCCGAATACTAGTTTACGTCACACTGCAACTCTCTATGACAGCAAACGATCTCCAACTGCCCTTATTGGCCACCTGCTTGCCATAGGGAAGCCCTTGTTTTTCACGTCAACAGAAATCTTGGCCCGGAGCGCTGAGAAGCTCCATTGCTTTAAATTCACAGTGGTGATTGTGATATCACAGCATAACATAAACTGTATTAAAAATGGACGCAGCACCCGGATCTGAAAAGTGAAGCCCATGTGGAAATCTCTGAAAATTGCATTCTTTTTTTTTTTGCCGGCAGTTGGCGACGTTGGCGGTTTCAGAAACTAGTACAATGCATTGGAAGTATATGAGAAAATGACCCTAATTTCCCACCTAATATCTTATTTCTATAATGGTTTTCCACATTATTTTATGGTATTTATTTCAAGTTTCAGGTCTCCTTCGATATATCATGATACTCATTTTTGTAAATTACGGTCCCAAATAGACTAGAATAAAGGATAAAGCCAGATATGCTTTATAGGGCATGGCTATCCTCTGGTCCTCGTCCGATACGATCAGATCCAGAGCCACGCTCCTCCTTGGATCTTTAATTCACGCTTTCGTCCAATAGAAATCAGATCCGGTTTCAAAATGACAAAATGACGCTGTTCAAATTGCCAAAATCGAGGCTTCCTAAATGTTATGCTGAAACCAATGAGTGACGTCATGGTTGCTTCGTCCATCTTTTCATACAGTCTATGCAGCATAAGTGTTCAGTAAGAAGCTTTCCAATCACCAGTGATGGGAAGTAGCTGTGACATCTAAGCATTTGAGTGTTCAGTAATTCCAATCCCCAGTTGCCAGCAGTGATTGTGACATCACAGCATTAGAGTGTTCAGTTATTCCAATCGCCAGTTACCAGCAGTGATTGTGATATCACAGCATTAGAGTGTTCAGTTATTCCAATCGCCGGTTGCCAGCAGTGATTGTGACATCATAGCATTAGAGTGTTCAGTTATTCCAATCGCCAGTTACCAGCAGTGATTGTGACATCACAGCATTGGAGTGTTCAGTAATTTCAATCACCAGTTGCCAGCAGTGATTGTGACATCACAGCATTAGTGTGTTCAGTCAGTCCAATCGCCATTTACCAGCAGTGATTGTGACATCACAGCATTGGAGTGTTCAGTAATTGCAATCACCAGTTATCAGAAGTGATTGTGACATCAAAACAAGAATGTTCGGTCAAAGGACATTCCAGTCCCATATTTGTAGCTAAAGGCTGATTTATGCCCCTTTCAATGTCCATGGCGCGAATGGCGCAAACAGCAGAATGACGCAATTGAGGCCTGAATTTCGCTGAACCTTGGTTAAATAGAGCTCCACAGCCTTGCTATGTGCCTTTCAGTTTTTACACAAACACAGCACAGTACCATGGAGGGTATATTGGATAAACAGATGCTGCTTGGATGAAGTGAAAACTTGGAAGGGGCGAACATACCTTCAGTACTGGAGGGTACGTGATACGCTCTGTTTGTTCCAACTGCTTCAACCGCAAGACCCACGAAAGGCCCATTATGCCCTCTCCCCCACAGCATCAACACATTTTATGTTTTATGCATTTTGTAACACTAACTTCAGCAAGTCAGTCAATTGGGATTAAAGGGGCTGTGTTAACAGCTGAGCATGTGCAGTTCGGTTATGAAAGCTTAATTTTGCACACACACACATATATATATACACATATACATACATACACACATACACATATAGTAATGATAAAATAAGACAGTTTATCAGCAAGTGTAAGTGACATCAGAGGGACAGACGACAACGTGAACAATGACATTTGCCAACCCATGTGCAGGAATCATCAAAGGAAAAATAGTTTTTGAACTTTTCTTTATAAAAATGAAATAGCTTCGATTTAAAAGCAGCTGTAGTATCAGAAATTTGATAGAGGTGACTGGCGTTCCACAAATAAAATAATCTGTTAAAATACGAATGGCGAAAAGTTTCAGTCCTAAATTTTGGAATTTTCATTAAAAATGAATCCTCATTTTGAAATGAAACAAAATGGTTGTAGTTAATGTCATATTCCCCCTTCAAGCATTTGCACAAGAATACACAATCAAATATATCACGTCTGTCGCCCAGCGGTAAAAGATCAAGCTTCATTAGTCGGGCTGTATAATTGTTTTCAACGCAATCATTTAAACCAAGAATGTAGTTAGTGGCTCTCCGTTGCACACCTTCAATATGAAGGAGAGATTTTTTTGATGATACGGCCCAAGATTGGGTGGAGTATTCTAAAAGTGGTCTTATAGGCGAAATATACAGTTTTCGTTTTGTTTGAACTGAACACCGCAAGTTCTTTGAATTAATCCTAGCATGCGATTTGCTGTACTGACCAAGACATTAGCATGTGCATCCCATGATAATTTGAATTTGATACAATATTTGTAGTCAAAATTAAATGACAACAGAAAGTTTTATGTTAGAAGTAGTCAAAGATAGCTAAGCTTTCTAACTGTAAGTGAAGTTTGCCTGAATAAGAAGGAAAATGGCTGGGATTTGCTTGCATTACTTTCAATTGTTGATAGTGATAGTTCCCCATGGCCCACACAAAAGTAAGTTTTCATGACCGAACTGAGCCTGCTCAGCTGGGAACACAGCCCCGTTCAGCAGTAGGCCCACATTGAGTCTACGGTCGGCCCGGCTGTCACTCACTCTTGCACTGGCCGCAGTTATTCTTCTCATCCAGCTTCTCTGCGGCCCGGCCTCGCTCGCCGGGGGCCCGGCGGCTGCCCCCCTCTTCCCTTGCCTGTGTGCACTCTCCATTCATCTGCAGAGAGAGAGAGACAGATGGGGAGAGGGAATGAGAGAGGGAAAGCGAGTGAGAAAGAGAGACAGAGAGAGAAAGAGAGAGAGAGAGAGAGTAATAATGTGAGCACCCCTCACAATTTGAGAGTTTAAGCATTCACTCAGCCGGTGGCAACCACTAGACCAGTTGACAGAGGGCAGCTACATCCCATTGGAAATCCTCTGTTTAGGTTCTTGCACTCACTCCCTAGGTGCAAGGAGCTGCTGAAAACCAGCCCACAAAGAAGCCAGGGGATCTCTGTTTGTGTCGCCCGTCAACGTTATGAGTGGAGTGAGAGGCCAATGTCTGAAGACTAGTTTTGTAGAAAGATTGCAGGAGAGCGTGTCAGGGTTCTTTAGATCCATTTTCCTGTTTCCACATGGTTTTGGTTTCCATGTTTTCAGCCCCATTTCTGTTACTGTACCTTTCCCTCTGCGCATCTCTGCCTCTGTGTTCTTTCAAGGGGACATGAAATATTCACTTTTTCATAGCTTGTGCGCATAAATTTTGAGTGCCGACCAAGCCAAACACTGTGAAATAAGACAACCCAATAATTTTTTTTTCTGAATGGCTTTTTTCATGAAACATGGCTTTTGGCATGGCATTCAGATTTGGCTCCCTTTCCTACGTCACAAGCAGGATTATAAAAATCACTCCACCATGATCAGAATAGATCCATTTGCGGATCAAGACCTACTTTTGCACCATTTTTCATAAATGCCAAACCTGCTGGCATTATGTCCAAGCAAAGAGTGAAGCTCGGAAACTGTTGTTGTTTGTTGTTGGCTGAAAAGATCAGCAGACATCACAACATCGGCTGAAGGCCTTTTTCCTTGTTTTATTCTTTTGAAAGTGTAAAAAGTTAAAAATAAAAATTATTCTTGCTTTAAAATGTAATGAAATGTGTCATCTTTAACTTTGTAGCGTTTAGTGTTCAGGGTTGCTTTCAATCACTTGGAGATTAATTGTAAGAGACATTTAAGCCAGGGGTGCCCAAATTTTGCACCCTACTCTGTGTGTGTGTGTGTGTGTGTGTGTGCATATATATGTATATAAAACCCCAATTCCGAAATAGTTGGGACAAAGTGTAAATCGTGAATAAAATCAAAATGCACTGACATTCAAATCACACCAGCTAGTATTTTATTCACAATGAACAGAGATAATATAGCAAATGTTGAAACTGATAAATTTTACAATTCTATCCACAAAATGAGCTCATTTTAAATTTGATGGCTGCTGCAGGTCTCAAAAAAGTCGGGACAGGGGCCTGTTTACCATGATGTAGCATCCCCTCTTCTTTTTAACACAGAGTGGAGGCGTCTGGGCATTGAGGAGACAAGTTTCTTGAGTTTAGCCATTGGAATTTGATTTCACTCTTGTTTAATACAGGCTTCCAGCTGCTGGAGAGTTTTGGGTCTCCTTTGACGGACTTTTTGTTTAATTATGTGCCAAATGTTCTCAATCAATGAAAGATCAGGACTGCAGGCAGGCCAGTTCAGCACACGGACTCTTCTACTACGAAGCCATGTTGTTGTAATAGCTGCAGTATGTGCTTTTGCATTGTCCTGCTGAAATACACAAGGCCTTCCCTGGAATAGATGCCGTCTGGAAGGGTGCATATGTTGCTCTAAAACCTTTATATACCTTTCAGCATTCATGGTGCTTTTTAAAACATGCAAGTGTCCCACACCACATGCATTAATGCATCCCCATACCATGAGAGATGCTGGCTTTTGAACTGAAGGCTGATAACAGGAGGGGTGGTCTTTCTCCTCTTTAGCCCAGGGGACACAACGCCCATGATTTCCAACAAGAATGTCAAATTTGGACTCATCTGACCACAGGACACTTTGCCACTTTGCTAAAGTTTATTTAAAATGAGCCTTGGCCCACAGAACGCGGCAGCGCTACTGGATCATACTCAACAATGGCTTCCTTTTTGCATGATAGAGTTTTAGAGGCATCAGTGGATGGCACGGCGGACTGTGTCAACAGACAGTGGTTTCTTGAGGTATTCCTGGGCTTGGTAATGTCAATGACAGAATCATGCTGGTGAGTGATGCAGTGGCATCTGAGGGCCGAAGATCATGGGCATCCAGTAAAGGTCTTCGGCCTTGTCCCTTACACGCAGAGATTTTTCCAGTTTCTCTGAATCTTTTGATGATGTTATGCACTGTTGATGATGAGACCTTCAAAGGCTTTGCAAGTTGACGTTGAGGAAAGTATTCCACAATTTTTTTACACAAGCCTTCACAGGTTGGAGAGCCTCTGGCCATCTTTACTTCTGAGAGACTCAGCCACTCTAAGACATCCCTTTTATAGCCAGTCATGTTACACACCTGATGCCAGTTAACTTAATTACTTGCCAAATGTTCTTTCAGTTGATTTTCTTAGATATTAATTGCTTTTTCTGCCCTTTTTTGCCTGTGTTCCAACTTTTTTGAGACCTGTCGCAGCCAAAAAATTTGAAAGAAGCTAATTTTGTAGATAAAAATGTAAAATGTCTGAGAAATGTTATTTATGTTCTATTGTAAATGATATGTTTGCTCATGTGATCCTAAAGTCAGTGCATTTTGATTTTATTCACAATTTATAGTCGTCCCAACTATTTTGGAATTGGGGTTATTATTTTTTTTTTTGTAGCGTAAAATTCTAGCTTCAGTCTGCAAGAACCTATATGTATGTGCTATTTACTTTTTTCTGCTTTATTCTACTAACTTGGGTCAGTAAAGTGTAGGGCCAGCAACAGAATTCACATTTCAGGGACCTGACATGCTGTTTGGACGATACAAAGAAGCAGTGACTTTGATTTATTTTCAAGAAGAATCTTGTAACAGCGAGATAAGGGTTTCCGATTTCTGTTAATATCTAAACCGAATTCCAAGCGTAACGTTATTTGAATTTGTATGGCTTGGTTGTCGATGTAGGATGCTAGGTAGCTAAGTGCCACCCTCAAAACGGCTTAGCTCACTTGCACACACTGCCTTTTCATAATCATTATGTCATTTATTAGCTAACTAGTTACCAGCAACTGAATTGGCCATGAATTTAGAAAGCTTTTCTAGTTTTGCCTGAGGTGATGTTCGAGACATGTCGATAGGAACAGGTAGAATGGGTGACTGTTTTGAACAGTGTTCAGTCAAGAGTAGCTCAGTCATTCATAATAATTGGAATGTTGGTGACCAGTTGCTACTATATAAATACTAGCCATGCATCACTCTTAACATTAGTGACTGAATTCAAAGTAAGGTTTAACTTTTATGATGAATGCATGTTGCACTTCTATGTGACTGTAACTACCATCCTTGCTCAGGCTACAGAGATTTTCATACATTGTGTAGTTTAATAGCTTGCTAGTTACTTATTCAGTCTTCTGTATTTTTATTTAATTTATTTTATTTAACCCTAATTTAACCAGGGAAGTCCCTGGATTGAAAATCGCTTTTTCAATGGAGCCCCAGGGTAGATATTTAAATATCTCATATTTAGAGACTAGCCAGTAGCTGGGGGATTTTTACATAATTGCTTATCGTCAACATGCGAGGCTGGTGGGACTGTTTGCTGGCCAATCAGAGGAGAGCTCATTTCATACAGGGAACGCCCAGTTGCCCACTCAACACAGCCTGTTTTTTAGAGGGTTAGGAATGACAGATATCAAATTGCCTAGAAATCATAGATTGGTGTGTTTGTGTGTGTGTGTGTGTGTGTGCGTGTGTGTGTGTTGTTGTTGTTGTTGTTTTTATTTTTATTTTTTTTCCATAAAGTATAAATTACAGGTAGACATCAGGCATTCTGTGAAATGCCCAGGTTTCGATTCAATCATTTCATGAAATGCTTAAAGCTTTTAGGCATTTCATGAAATGACTGATACACAGTTTTCCTGTGACACATATAAACGTTCCTTTGGACATCCAAGAAGATTATTACTTGGAAAAAAAAAACAGCAGGTCCCCTTAAATAGTTTCTTGTTATTCTATTGGCGTTTCGTTGAGTTATTTCGCCTCTCACTCTGCCTTTTCTGCATTTCCTGCGTCACCTCCCGCCTGTTTCATGTTAGCTTATTTTGCCTGCACGTACATCTGTCTTTTTCTTTCCTCTCTCCTTGTGTGGTCGTCCCAGTCACCTGATCATCGGTATTTACTCTTCGTTCCCTGGCCAGTCTGAACCTCCGATTGCTCCTGTGCGTCCAATCCTGACTGTGGTCTCCGCCGACTACGATTCTCGGGTCCCGGTTTAGTACCGCAGTCTGCCTGCATGCCTGTCTGACTTCCCCAATAAACTCCACTTTATCTTTTATACTGCTGTCTGTGCTTGAGCCTTCGGTGTGCCGTGACTGAGAGGAGATGCCTATTTGTTGGGCAAGTGCTTTTTCATTAAGGGAAGAAGTCTGTGTGAGTCAGAAGCATCAGAATCCCTCTCAACCCCAACCAGGAGGACGAAGTGGGGAGGAAAAGGCCGTTGGTAGAGAAAGAGAGAGCAGAGAGAGGGGAGCAGGCAAACGTACTACAGGAAAGGCACAGATGGGCTACAGGAAGGGGACAGGCATGTTACAGGAAGGAGGCAGACATACTACAGGAAGGGGACAAATGCTTCAGGAAGGGTATAGATGGGCTACAGGAAGGGGACCTACATACCACAGGAAGGGGACAGACCTGCTACAAAAAGGGGGACAAACATACTGCCAGAAGAGGACAGACAACCTACAGCAAAGGGACAGACAATGTACAAGGGAGGGGACAGACGTGCTACCAGACGGGGACAGATGTGCCATAGGACAAGGACGTGCATATCACAAGCAGCGGACAGACACAACAATAAGGGGACTCATGATAACAGAGGGGGACATGCTACAGGAAATGGACAGGCATACTGCAGGAAGGGGACAGACGTACACAAGGGGACACGTCAGCACACCCACTCACACGCAGTACATCCACACTCACAAACGCGACACGCAAACACATACCGCAAAGATCCACTCATCCACTCGCACACAATGAATGCGCAGCCACACGCCAACAACAAACGCATCCCCAGTTGCAGGTCTTGGTTGTTCTGGGATCAGAGGGATGGATGGGCGGTTTGTACTGGGGTTGGGGGCGAGGGGGGGTGGTAAAGGGCGCAGGTGGTGTTCGGAGCCCCACGGAGGCCTACTGAGGCGTAGGAGCATGTCAGAGAGAGAGGAGACGGCACACGAATCTGTGTGACCTGGCCTGCAGAACAAGCCAGCGAATCCGACAGGTGCGGAAAGGATGACTGACAAACTGCCTCAGGGGCTGAGCAGTGAGAGAGAGAGAGAGAGAGATAGAGAGAGAAGGATGGAAAGAGAAAGTAAAAGAAAGAGATTGACATAGAGGGAGAATTTCACTATACCCCAATAAAAGCCACTCAACCTGATACATTTCCTCTTACATGCATTTTTTTATTCGTTTTTTTTTTTAATATCACAAATTAACACTGTTATCAATGATTGCATGTTTATTGTTGCACCCAACTACGTCTTATGTTCATTTGTATTGAATTATTTTGCGCTTTGGCGATAAGTGCTCGTGTATTTTCTGCCAATAAAGCTCAATGAAATTGCACTGAGAGGGGGAGAGAGGGATAACGTGGCTGCGTTTATCTCTCTCTCTCTCTCTCTCTCTCTCTCTCTCTCTGCAGCAGGAGCAGGCTGTGGCTCCCTGGTTTCTGCGCCAGTGGCAGATTGAGATGAGGATCACGTCCCCGCCAGATTCTCTCTGCTCGCATGAGCCAGAGAAACGCTACAGGAAAGCAAATCGGCCGTCTCTCCAGACCCGTCTCCCCGCCTCCCTCCCGTCAACCCCGCCTCTTTCTGTGAGCCCCGCCCCTCTGTCAGTCTGCCCCGCCTCTTTCCCAGTTGGCCCCGCCTCTCCACCAATCAGCCCCGCTTCTTTTACTGTGAGCCCTGCATATCTCTCACTCAGCCACACCTCCCTTATTCTTAGCCCCGCCTGTCTCCTTCTCAGCCCCACCATTCTTTTTCTTAGCCTTGTCTCTAACCTTGTACCCTGTCTCTCTTCACGTTAGCCCCGCCTCTGCTCCTGCCAATCTTCCCATCAGCCATGCCTCGCTTTTTTACAGCGCTTCCTCCTCATATTATCTTTGCAGGCTTTGCCTGCCTGTTATAATTAGTTCCCAGTTTAATCATTACCTCCCCCATTTCACCTGTGTATGTCTGTTTGTTTGTCTGCTAGCAGTATAACTCACAATGTTATGAACAGATTGGCACAAAATTTCATAGGATGGTAGGTGGCAGTTTAAGGATGAGTTGATTTAGTTTTGGAAATGATCTAGAACAGGGGTGTCAAACTGACGCGTAAACGGGCCAAGAGGCTGCAGGTCTTCAATCCTACCAAGCAGGAGCTCACCTGAGTGCACTGATTTAATCAACTGATCTAGGCCTGCACAACTGATTAGTTGTATCAGGTGCGCTTCTGCATTGTTGGAGTGAAAACCTGCAGCCTCTTGGCCGGTTTACGGGTCAGTTTGACACCCCTTATCTAGAACATATTCTGCTAAAAAAGAAGCTAAAATATACCTGAATAGAATGATTGTCTTTTATGTAAGGAACAGATTTTCATAAAATTTCAGCATTAAATAGAATCTACACTAATCTAGAATTGATTATAGTTGTTTGTGGCCAGTTTAATATTCTTGTAGATCCAGGACCACTAACACTGACATATGATGTGGGAGAGCTATGTGCTTTACTGAGTGCCCTTCCAGTTCTGCAGATGTCTTTACCTAATGTGACAAACAAAAGTGCATTTCCTAGGCTAATGCCGTAAACCATGAGGATACATTATTCCAGCTGGGCTCATCTGTGGAAGGAGACAAGCAATACTTTACTGTTAGAATCGGTATTAGAAGGTGTCCATTTCAGTGCAGCAGGACACTTTTATCCTCATTTCGACTGTTTCCCATCCAATCACCTTGTTTGTAAGTGGGGCAGATTTCTCCATTTAGCTCTGTGCTTTAAAAGATCTGACGTTAAATAGGCTCTGTCCGTGTGACACACACACACACACACACATTCATACAAGTGTATGAATGTGGAGACACATGCGTAACACTCACACACACGGTAAGAGCACATACACCCTTAAATACACGCATGCACTCACGCAACTGTGCATGCATACATACGAATGCATATGAACTAATATACAGAGAGATATGATGTTCATGCATGCTCACACACACACACGTACACGCACGCACACATGCGCGCACACACACACACACACACAAATTTATGTAGACACACAAATCCATAGCCTTCTGGAGAATAGGGAGGCATTGTTTGTGCTTTTAATTACGTGTTCAAATTGGATTCGTCCTTGGCCTTCGCCATCAAGCCCTCCTCGTATTTTTAACATGGCAGTAAACAGCCATCTGTACTGCAGACCCCTGAGGCCACTGCTGGCAGACCAGCACCGCGCAACATGTTTCCATTCACGTGGCAATAAAATGCGGCGTTATCTCTAACGGTTTCTGGCTAATCGCAGTCGTTAAGAAAATTAGCAGGAGTGCACGGTATCGCGTCATCACCTCCGTTTCTGAGGATGACGACCCACAGATGACACCAAAATGGAGGCTGGTTCCCCACTACAAATAGAAGTACTCGCTGACCGTGTCTGAAACTGCTTGCTTGCATACTGTTTGATGCATAAATTGAGCTTGGTGGATGAAAACTTCATTTGCCAGCCTGCCAGGCAACGTTTTCTCTAAAAACAGCGTACAGAAATTCCCCAGATGGAATGCACATTTTAAAGGTTTTGCTCAGTCTAACTGAGCATGACCATTTCCAAAAACAATATGTCCTCAAGTACATGCAGCCAACGAAACATTTGAGAAGGGTCTAGCTGCAGCTGCAGCCGAGTACAAACCACGCCCTGTACAAAACACACCCCATCAATCCACCCTAACCCTAACAAGTGAGCGTGTTTTGTAGGGGCTGTGTTTTGTACTGTATCCGCGGTTGCAGCTGGGTATCATAATTTGGAATATTTGACGAGAGTCCGATGCTGTGCTCCACTCTATTTGAAACAGCAAGGAGGAAAAAAGATCAGACACCCGCCCCTGTGGTAATTGACTGTAATGGACTCCAAAGATATCTCTGCCGCTTTTTCACTTTGCTATCTTCAAAAATGATGGATTACCTCCTGAAACAAATTTTCAAATTTTCTAAATTTTCAAATTTTTCAATAAGTATACGATCTAGTAGACTACAAATACAGAAAATTATGCTACTTTCCAACAATTTCTTCCAGTGTACTCAACCTTCTGAGACAGTAAATGGCCTGAATTTCAGTAGGCAGTGGAAAACATACTTGAGAGCTCAGCAGGTAGAAGGGGATGATTCAAACACGTCAAATTATCAAACTATGCCCTCCTTGACCTTGGGACCCCTGATCTCAGCTTGCATGAACAATGGGTGCCGCCACCGAACTTCCAGAAGACTTGATGTAGCTGTGCCTATGGTCGCCAGGGATCTCAATGCCAAAACATGTAGTCACTCCTCTACACTAATCGTAATTCACCGGCAGAGCAAATTAGTTAGCCCCTCATAAATTGATTATAACATTAATGTTTAGTCTTATAAAGTGTCCCACTAAAGGGGAAATTTGAAAGGAATTCTCTTGAGCTATGGTAGAATCTTTGAGGGCAACAGGTTTCAGAGAGTCAGAAGATAATTTTTAAATGCCTTGTTCTAAGCAGCATAACTTTTACAGTATTGTTATGCATGAACTGGTGACTATGGACTATAGATGGTGGGAATTGGTTCACAGGTTGACACCAAGAAGGCTGCGAGCATATATAACGAAATCGTACATTTTTCTGCGAAGAAAAAAATGTGAAATTCACACAAATATGTCAGCCACAACACTTTACTGATATAAATTAAGCAGCTGATGGGATTCTTTGGCTTTTGCTTTTTACTACTTTTCATGAGGAACTCATATAAAATTTGGAAATGCCATGGTGACTCTGGACACAAATCCACTAACTGTGCTTAATAAGACTAAAAGACCAATCCAGTTATCCTGTGCCTTTACGCAAAACCCCATTCAATAGTCTCTGTAAAGGTGTTTAGGTCTGTGTTCGCATTACAATGCAGAATTCTCGAATCTTGCATCTTTGCTTGGACTGCTCAAATTTATTTTTGAATGTGATCGATGTCTGCAATCAGGGTGAGAAAATTTACTGCGTGAACCCTGCCTCCAACCCTCACACGTGTTATAGCTAAGATACAAAGACATCAAATGCCTAGAGATCAGTGCTAGTGCTCTGAAGTGCAACACGTAAAAATATGCAAAAAATCTGTTCTGATCTTTCTCCCTGGGGACATGGAGTCACAAATCAGATGTGTGTCCAGTCTGCGAACACAAGTGGCTGAGTTTCAAAATTGAACACAGTTTTATCCAGCTCTTCTTATATTGAAGCTACAAAACCCAAAACCAGTGAAGTTGGCACGTTATGTAAATCGTAGATAAAAACAGAATACAATGATTTGCAAATCCTTTTCTAATTATATTCAATTGAATACACTACAAAGACAAGATGTTTAATGTTCAAACTGAGAAACTTTTTTTTTTTTTTTGCAAATAAACATTAACTTAGAATTTAAAGGCAGGAACACATTGCAAAAAAGTTGGCACAGGGGCTTTTTTACCACTGTGTTACATCGCCTTTCCTTTTAACGACACTCAGTAAACGTTTGGGAACTGAGGAGACCAATTTTTGAAGCTTTTCAGGTGGAACTCTTTCCCATTCTTGCTTGATGTACAGCTTAAGTTGTTCAACAGTCCGGGGTCTCCGTTGTCGTATTTTACGCTTCATAATGCGCCACACATTTTCAATGGGAGACAGGTCTGGACTACAGGCAGGCCAGTCTAGTACCCGCGCTCTTTTACTACAGAGCCATGCTGTTGTAACACGTGCAGAATGTGGCTTGGCATTGTCTTGCTGAAATAAGCAGGGGCATCCATGAAAAAGACGTTGCTTGGATGGCAACATATGTTGCTCCAAAACCTGTATGTACCTTTCAGCATTAATGGTGCCTTCACATATGTGCAAGCTGCCCATGCCTTGGGCACTAATAAACCCCCATACCATCACAGATGCTGGCTTTTGAACTTAACGCCTATAACAGTCCGGATGGTTCTTTTCCTCTTTGGTCCGGAGGACACGACGTCAACAGTTTGAAATGTGGACTCGTCAGACCAAAGAACACTTTTCCACTTTGCATCAGTCCATCTTAGATAAGTTTGGGCCCAGCAAAGCCGGCGGCTTTTCTGGGTGCTGTTGATAAACGGCTTTTGCTTTGCATTGTATAGTTTTAACTTGCACTTGCAGATGTAGCGACGAACTGTAGTTACTCACAGTGGTTTTCTGAGCCCGTGTGGTGATGTCCTTTACACACTGATGTCGGTTTTTGATGCAGTACCGCCTGAGGGATCGAAGGTCACGGGCATTCAATGTTGGTTTTCGGCCTTGTCGCCTACGTGCAGTGATTTCTCCAGATTCTCTGAACCTTTTGACGATATTACGGACCGTAGATGAAATCCCTAAATTTCTTGCAATGGCTCGTTGAGGAATGTTGTTTTTAAACTATTTAACAATCAGCTCATGCATTTGTTCACTAAGTGGTGACCCTCGCCCCATCCTTGTTTGTGAATGACTGAGCATTTCAGGGAAGCTGCTTTTATACCCAATCATGGCACCCACCTGTTCCCAATTAGCCCGTTCACCTGTGGAATGTTCCAAATAAGTGTTTGATGAGCATTCCTCAACTCTGTCTTTTTTTTTTTTTTTTTTTTTTTATAAATTTGGCATCTCCAATCCCACCCGAATCTGGAATGCCCAATTAGTTAACTATATACAAAGCTTGCTCGTATGCGACCCCTTGCTGCCAACTCAGGATAGTGAAGACAGCTCACGGCTCTCCTCCGAAGCACGTGTCCGTCAGCCACTGATTCTTATACACTCATTAGTCGAATCCTCGTAAGTTCCGAACGAGGGCGGAGGATACCCGGACGTGAACAAACCCAGAGTCTTCCTGACGAGCGCCCGTCTGGCCAACAGGAGGCGCTGGAGCAACGAACAAAGCTGTTATTCTTAACCCAAATCCGGCAGTCCCTTCCCAATTTGAAACCCTGTAGCGCGATCGCCAATTGTGCGCTACTCTGAAAAAGCTGCCGACCCCCGCCGGTGGGTACGCCGGGGCTCAAACCCGCGACGTGACAGACACCTCTGCACTGCAGCGCAGTGCCTTAACCGAGTGAGCTATCCGACAGCTCCAACTCAGTCTTTTTTGCCACTTGTGCCAGCTTTTTTGAAACATGTTGCAGGCATAAAATTCTAAATGAGCTAATATTTGCATAAAATTACAAAGTTTACCAGTTCGACCATTAAGTAACTTGTCTTTGCAGTGTTTTCAATTGAATATAGGTTGAAAAGGATTTGCAAATCATTGTATTCTGTTTTTATTTACGATTTACACAACGTGCCAACTTCACTGGTTTTGGGTTTTGTACTTGACTAAGCATCAATATACAAGGAAAAGAGGCTTTTAGCATCCTTATTTGATGATTAGGATCAGGGTAAGGGGAGAGAGGGTAGGGTTCATTTTAACACTGGCGTCAAATAAGGTTGCAAAAAGCCTCTTTCATCGTATCCTTGTGAGGTTACGCTCAGGAACCAGACGCAAGAACCAAGTAATCCAAAAAGCTTGTGTTTTATTAGGAATGGGGGTGAACCCCACAGAGTAGGAGGCTACAGTACAAAGAACACAATCCAAAAATCAGAATCCCAGGGACATAATCCACGATGTAACCAGGGCAGCAAACACGAAACTCATGGTCGGGCAAAAAAGGTTTGATACACAGATGCAAACAAGTCAAAGCCAAAATCGTAGTCAGGGATGGTCCAATCAGAAGAGAATCACAGAGAGTACAAGGCATAAACAATCGCAGCACAGGTAAACCAAGAGAAACATTCTGACAAAGAGTTGGCTGAGAAATGACTGCTTAAATATGCAAACGGGAAGTCACATGCTACAATGGGAAACAGGTGAGCTGGATCAGACTAATTACAAAGGATTGAACAAGAGGAAGAACATGAATATGGACATAAAATTGGCAAAAGCCAAAACGCGGACAGGGATCACAAAGACAGCCTACTGGCAAACATACGGCTCCGGTTAGGGAGTTCTAATGTGCTCAGATAAGGAAGCAGAACAGAGTTTAACCAGCGCAGAGGTTCCGCTGAAACTACAGCAAAGTAGATTGAGTAAAGACAAGGGGTGGAGACTAGAAGAGGGTGAGTGCTGAGAGGTTGTTAGTCAATTAGTAAAGTTCAGATATACAATCCCTAGTGCTTGTTAGTAAGTTAGCACTATAAACAATGTAAGTCTTGGTTAGTAACTTTAACTAAAATGACAAACTGTTAGTAATGTTAGTAATTAAAAAAAAAAAAAGTGAAGGAAGCAAACGAGATTGGAAGGAATGATTGAAATCCCAGAAACCATGAAATCACCCGAAAGTGTGGCACGCAATACTGGGGCTGTGAGCAATCACAAGACATGAGACCAGACAGGGGGAGACAAAGCGCAATGCATGGCAAGAAACAAAACAAGAACTGGAATATAACTGCAAAGGTGGAATATGGCAAACAAACAGACCAGGCAAAAACAAAACATGGCATGGAATCCAAATCACAATACAAATCATGGACAGACAAAGCAGAATTCAAAATCCAAACATGGCAGACAAGGCAGAATCACAACAATATTGATGCTTGGTCAGGTAGAGTCAGTATATCGTGGGCTGACGCTGACCTATTTCCACTTTTTACAAAATGAAGAAAATGGGATGTGAAATTTGGCTGCATCATAATTTCTCACTCCAAGTATACTTTTCAGATATTTATATTCAGGTGAGTTGTTGGGACTGAAAGGTATAATATCATGCAATTATACCTTTAGTAGAATGATTTTAGACAGGGGATCTAGGGAAATGCAAATGGCGATAGACTTTTGGAATTTTCAAAATGTTATAAATTTTGCAGGTATATGGTTCTATCTCCTTGATAGCTCCTTGTATTGCCAGAAATGTTTAGCCACAAAGTTCTGTCGTGCCTTGTGTTTTTTTTTTAAAGAACACAACAATATGATTCCACCCAAATCTGCAAATTACATGCTCATGGAAAAAAAAGGTCATTCAGAATTTGAAGGAAAAACAGATTATCTGACAATAATAATCACAGAAAATGGGCAGCCGCGACCTGTCTGAAAATAAATAGGAAACAAACCCTGTAACACTGAAATGAGCTCTGGAGTCTCGAGGATGTTCAGTGTGAATTGCTCCTATCTCTACAGCCAGTACAAGTTAATCTGAGTACATTTAATGCAGACATGATGCGCACAACATAGTAAACAAACTCTGGCCTTGGGCTTGGTTTCAACTCGTACTATGTCCATCATATTGTACTGGTTCATGTGCACACACATGGATCTTGCAATGCATTAAATATAAGATTGGAAATCAAGCAGCACTATCTTAAATGGCCCCCTGGAATAAGACAAATGAAGGGTTTTTTATGACATAGACGCTTCATTCAAGTGCTGTAGTACCTACCTATCTAAAATATCCTGGATTACATCATCTCTCAACCTTCGATTTGGTACATTTGAGGGGTTTCGCTTCGAAATGGTAGAGTGGATAGAACCTTTGCTCCGCGTTTTTGTCATCCAGATCAGGTGACCCTATATTCAGCTCCCTGATTGGGCAATGTGGACATAGAATTTTCTAAACTGAAGTGGACTGAAAATTCATACAAAGTACTATGCACTCTCTGGATGTTTCTCCTAGCTGTCATCTATCATTGATAAAATTACATCAGGATATGGTACTTGTTAATACTGAGATTATTTCTATGGTAGAGCATAATTTTTTGATATGACAAGTTGGGACAGGATTGGGCTCAAAAATTCCATCCGAAAAGTCTGATTTCTGATATGTCCGCACTGGTCCTTGTCTCATGTATGCCAAAAAACAGGTATGGCTTTTTTCACCATGTATTGTGAATTTGACCGAGGATTTCTAAAGTGGTCAGACAAAGCGATAGATCCCCTGACAGGCGCCAAACTGATGGGGACAATTTTACCCAAAGGCATATAGTCCAAAACAACAAAAGTGCTCCTCTCACTAAATATAATGCTGTCAACAGACCAGAGACCGCAATCCTCCACTGGAAAACAAACACCTTTTGACAGTACAAAGCAGAAAGTGTTACTTGTGGACATGTTTTTGTTCTGATGATTGTGCTACATTATAGGCAGCCAGGTCAAAATGAACAAAATGGTTCCCCTCTGGGAACATGGATGTGCAAAGCAAATTTTCTGGTATTCCTCAATTATCTTTTTGACTTTTGGATGGATGGATGGATGAATTGATAGATGAATAGGCACTGTTGCATAACCTTGGTGGAGGCAGCCAGTGAACGAGCCCAGCTGGGTGGCGTCTGCGCCCCGTTCCAAAAAAAAACGGGCTCACCTGCTCTGTCGCATAAATTTCTAACCCAGTACGGTGATCTAAAAGCAGCAGAGGCGTCTAATGTAAACGTGATAGGAAAAATTGCGGCGTTCAAATAATCAGAGATGTATTTTAATGTCCCCCGGCGCATCGCTGTTGTGTGTGGCCAAAGAATCTGTGACTGGTGATGTTTTTAGAAAGTGTAGGCTCACTGCTCACTCGTTTGGTTCACACAGTAAGGCCTTAGCGCTTGAGCACTGCTCTGTTTCCAAGGCTACTTCACCCACTCCAATGACTTGACAGCAAAACCCAGCAGGGCCCATAATGAAACACACCTTATGACATCACAATGAACCGCATTCTATAACCGGCATTGGAATTATCTGAAGGCCAGTGAGGGCACGCGTTCTGTGACATCACAAAGAGCACCCTGACCTGCTCCGGGGTCATTTGATACCAGCTCGGATGCAGTCACCCACAGCGCCCCACAGCCAATCAAATCGAAGTGAATTTGGCATATAAATAAAGTCTCTGTGTGTGAGGTCAGGAAAGGTGATGGTAGGGTGAGGGTGGAGATGGGGGAGAGGCTGGATGTGTGTGATAATGCCACAGCGGTATCAATAAATCTAATGAAATAAAAATGGAAAGATAATCGAATGGTCTCCGCCACAGTGCTAACGCCGGGGCAGGAGACTGCCGTCGTCAGCAGAAACGATATTTTCTGTGCTCGCTGTGTAGGACCTGAAACGCAGTCAGCCATGTTTCAGCAAACCACCCTCCTCTCTGTATTAAGCAGAGAGGACAATTTCAGCGTTTCACTGCACTGTTTACCCGAATAATGTGACAAACTTAAATGTTTTGTGGAAATCTATTACCTCAAAAAATTTACGTAAGCCAACTCAATTGCACTGGGTGGACACTAGTTAAAGAACATGAGGCGAAAGTTTTTTTTCCATGCTTTTAAGTGCTGTAAACTAAGTATCATTAAGTTAGTGACACAATTTTTTTGAGGTAATCCCCCAAATGAATTGAGTGCACCAGATTTACCAGGGTTTAAAGTGTACATCTTCTCTATTTCTCTGCCACTCCACTCTTCCTCTTTTCACCTTCCACCCCAAGACTCCCATTCTCTCTCCAACTCTCCTTTTCTATCATTTCCTCTCTTCCGTCTCACTCCTTCTCTTCAATGTTGTCTTTGGGTGCATCTCAACTCTAAAATTCCATCCACGTTTCCCTCACTTGCATCTTTCCCTTAGTCCATCCCACCAGGGATGCGTGGAGAGATGCAAGGAAACCATGGCAAAGAGAAGAGACAAGGACTGATTTTTAGAGGAATAAGGCATCCTTTCTTCTGACGAGTCACATGAAGTGGAGTCGATTTCTGATGAAGACACACAGCTGGACCTGCTGCCAGCATCAGTCGTTACCAGTTTACGTCGTAGCTTTCAGCTGAAAGCCCTCCGGGAAGGTTGCTCTTGTTCTGGATACCCTCACTGGTGGCTCCTCAGAGCTCCCTCCTCACTCCTCACAGCAGCAAGAAGAGCTTTGGGACGGCCTTGCAAGATGGCGGCTCAGGAATGATTTCCCGTTCAAGTGAGGATTGGGGGAAAGGAAATATCAAATAAGACCACTGAGACCCTGTATGTGACTCATGATGCACTGTCTGAAAACCAGGTTTAAGTATTGTCCCAGGATCAACAAAATAATGCTCGCCTCAGTGTAACAATGTTGTGCACCTATGAATAGCAGCTTTGCTATGAAGACTTCATGAAACCACAAAAGCTTTACAATTATGCATGGCATGTGGCAAGCGAGGACTTTTGGCTAGCTGCTCGAGCCTGCAAAATCCCCAAAAGTGAGCAGTTTAAGAGCGTTAGTAATGTGAGAATGATATCCAATTTACAGGGCAGATATTATTGTAGGATTTCATAATAACATGCATCCCCTTTAGTCTGGTCTCTCGCTAATATTAGCGAATGAACTGACGCGACTAAAACGCTCATCATCTGTAAGCACAGAGTGAGAGCTGCTATTCATTGGTGGACTATGGTGTTACCCCTAGACGAGCATTATTTTATGAATCCCAGAAAACCACTTACATGGCAATATCAGATTGAGCAGGTCTTGGTGGATTTCAGTCAGTGATGGAAAATGTCCCAGCATGCACCGTTCTTGCCACCAGTCCCTTCATTTCACCGCCACATTGGGTAGTGTCGACTGGAGGGGAGAAACTGCGCCAAGCCAAGTGCGCGCAGTCCCTTCAACCTAACAACCGTAGACATTGTTCGGTAAGTTTTAGCGATGGTCAGTATGACCGACTGCGAAGTGGGGTGCTTCTCGATTTCGCCAATGAACTTCCACATATTTCCATGTACTACCAGAATTTTGAAGGGGGTGTTCAAGCCTCTTGTAGGCCAAGTATGTAGCAGAAGGAGACGATCCACGGGTTAGCAACCAAAAGATGGTGCTATGTGCTTGTCACAACTATTTACTTAGTACGGACAAATTCTACATATCAGCAAATTCAGCTGAAGGGTATGAAATACTTGGAAGTTTGTTCACTGTATGAGCCTGCATTTTGTCTGTCTCTTACTTTATACTAATGGCCACACTGTATTATATATATATATATATATATATATATATATATATATATATATATATATATATATACATATATATATATATATATATATATATATATATATTCCTTTGTAACTACTTCTTTTATACTGCCCTCCTTTCAATGATTTTTGCAACCGGAGATGCTGCAGAGGCTACTGCCATCCAGGCTAATGTGAAGTCATTCAGAAAGAAATATGATTCATATTTCAGTGCTATTTTATGGTCAATAATCTCTCTGGCCTTTCAGCCCTCAGCTTGGACTTACTGCAGAGTGAGAGGAAGTGAAGTGGTATCGTCAGAGAAACAATGTGATTGGAGCAGTGCGGAGTGTGTGCGTATTATACAGTAGAAAAAGTGGAGGTGTTCGAGAATTTCATTACAACATGATTAGCGCACTTCAAATGAAGAGGCTATTTCAAGGTTTTATACACTTTGAGTGGAATCTCGCCCAATGGCATGGGAGAACCACAGTATAACACACAGTATAACTCTGAGTGGAGTAGTACAAACAGCCTAGAGTATACAGCTCAGTGTAATTGCAATAGCACACAGCAGCATTACAGCAGTAGATTATTACTCACTCTGTTATGGGAATATCAGAGAACTGCGGGAGCGTTCTGAAGTTCTACTCAGTGTACTAGTTTAAAACTATATTAGAATAAAGAGTAGTTTGGATATTGCAGCATAAAGATTGTAAGGACTCAGGAGTATTTTAGACAATGGCATGACTTGATTTGTGGAATATACCGGATGGAATAGAGTTTACATGCAGTGAGACGAGATGAGCCAACAAATTCTCATCTCGACTTGTCATATTGTGATGCTACCTGACCAAGCGTCAATATATGACAAAAAAGTAGGCTTGCGGCATCCGTATTTGACATTTAGGGTTAGGGTTCATGTTAGGGGGTGGGGTTAATTTTAAACTGGTGTCAAATAAGAATGCCAAGAACCTCCTTTTTGGTCATATATCAACGCTTGGTGGTGTAGCGTCACTATATCATTAGCTTCATAGCATAATTGCCTATCTCCTTTTAAAGAATTTGTAAATGTGTTTATTTTTATTCATTTTTTATTATTTGAGGGAATGGATTTTATTTTTTATTTTTTTCAAGGTTTTGAGAAAAAAGGAAAAAAAAAACACATTTTTCTGCCAACACCAAAGAACAAAAGAACAGGCGGCCAATATCTCAATCTGGCCAAAATATGACTCAAGCAATTATGTTATGAAGCTAAGGATGTGATGAGTCGGGAGGAGACTGGGCGTGATGAGAGGACGAGCATGAGTGTGCACGTGTGTGCGCGTCAGTTTAGCTAGCTCAGCTACAGAGCATAATATTAAAATGAGTTCAACCCACAATAAACAGTTATATCGCTCTACATATTCTTGTTTTAAACCCTAAGATCCAGTATTAACCCTTTGAGCGCTACATAAATTTTCAAGGAATTAAAAATGTAATTATCCTGAGCTGTTGAAAACCTATCATGTGTCAACTTGTTTAAAAGAGCTCCTCTGCGGGAGCTCTTTTAAGCAAGTTGCCACATGATAGGTTTTCAACAGCATCTGGTTTTGATACCTCACTCAATTAGGCAACTATAGTTGCCTATGGTGCTCAAAGGGTTAATGACAACAAAACAGGGTCCCAGGAACTGAATCTGTCGTTCTAGTTAAAACTGAGGGTGTCTGAGTTCACCAGTCATGAGCGGTCATTGGTTAATGAGGTGAAAAATGGACTCTGTGGTCTCTGCAGCGCCAGACCTTTGGCTTGGTTTCTAAAACACCTTTTGGGAAAAAAATTCCTCACGTGTAGATACCAATGCAGCTATTTTGGGGAAAAAAGTGCTTCATGCGTAAAATCTAATGCAGCTATTTTTAAATTTTTAAAGGGAAAAAAACAAACCTTTTGCCCCCTGAGCGCTCCAGACACACATCTCTACAGCACCGCAGATTTGCTTGTTGCTTTGCAATCTCCCTTCCCTTGTGGCACTTTTGCACTAATGCAAAATTCAAATGCACAGCAAAGATATCAGTCTTAAATTAGCTCTGACAGAGTACACTGTCCTCTGAATTTTCTCACCCAATAAACCTTGAAGATTCAGCAGAGAGCTTTTTTTCCCCCCACCGCACTGTCAAATCTGCTGGCGTTAAATTATCTCAGCTGTAAATTTGTTAAATTTGCAGAAGCTGTTTGTTAATGAGTCCTAGTCATAGATCACCTCATTGCTGGTTCTTTGAGCTTTCCCTCCCTTCATAATGGAAAAAAAGTAGCGTCTCATTTTTGGACGCGACGAGGAGGGAGTCCAGTGGTGAGTATTGGCCGACATGCACTGTGGAATTTCACGCTTAAGTGAAAATGTGCTCCAGTGTGGCTAGCCGTTGACACAAATTCTCGCAGGGCATACCGAGGTTTTGAGACACCTGTGTGAGAAATGGGTTGTCCGTGATGTCTTTCTGTACTGAGAGATTTTGCTAACTGTGGATAGATGGAGTCAGGGGTGGCTTGGTGTTGGAGTTGTGGGAGTGGGGTATTGAGAGATTGTACTCATGATGACTGAGTGAACATTGATTCTACATGAATAGGGATTAGTCTCTGGAACTCAAAGAACTTTGCAGTAACATGGGGCAATCTCACCTCAAACACTACCAATGTGTAGCAGCCACCGGGGTGATGTACAGCAGCCATTTTGTGCTAGAACGCTCACTGCACATTCAATTGTGACCAATTAAATCAGGGGATGATCCAGTGGCAGTTTGAAAGAGCCAGGTTGGAAATTTTGCCAGTACATGGGGGAATCTCCCAGTCTTGTCGGAGAGTATCAGGGGATGTTTAATGACCGCAGTGAGTCAGGAACTAAGCATAATGTCTCATCTGAAATATGACATATCCTTCAGCACAGTGTTCCCATCACTGCACTGGGCCACTTGGGATTATTTAACCAGAGGGAAGATCACCACCTACTGGCCCATCAAAATTACATTCAGCAGGAACAAGGTTTTCCCAAAAGGTCTCCCATCCAAGTATAAATCGGACTCACTCATTCACTTGGCCAGCGCGTATCAGATGATGGTATGGCAGCATTGAGTTCGAGAACCCTGAATAAAGCCTCCCATTCCCCGCCTTTACGAATGGGTCCAGTCTCAGGTTTCGGCCGTGGTCCCTAGTGGCCACTTCAGTCGGTTATCGAATGGAAGAGGGATTGGGATCGACACCACTTTGTCAGTGCAGAAAATGGACTGGAACTCAATGAACCCCAGGGGGAAAAAATCCTATCGTGCCATATGGATTTTAGACCGGTTGACTTCAATTATTGACTCAAATCTGATAAAACTGACTCTGTCTCTGACTGGTAGTCAGCAGTGGATGGATGGCTTTGTGACGGCTTTCAGTCTGTCTGTGGCCCCTTGCGTTCCCACAAGTTTAGCCCCATCGACCAACAAGTCCATCACTTAGATACTCCCCACCGATCAACGCCTGCTCTCTCAAGCGATCCCTTGCCGTAGCCACGGAGTGTGATAATGTCAAGTGTGCAGGACAGACTCCAGTAGAAGAATCTATGCCAAACGATCCATTTCATAGCTCTGTATCTGGCAAACTGATTCAGCTAGTTACTGTGGACAATTACTGACAGAGAATTTGTGAGTTGAACGCATGGCAGAAAAGCTGTACATTCACAGTAAATTCCCAAACCACAGGGGTGCCATACCTTGCTTTCAATGATCAGCATTCTTAGTTTTTCAATTCAATCATAATTTGGCAGAACTGACTCTTATTAATTAACAGTGCAAAAAGATCTTTGACTGTTGACTGAATAATGAGCTGCCTCTGTCTTAGTTAAATAAATTCATGATTTTTTTGGAAATGCAAATTATTTATTTATTATTGCAAGTAAGTGAGTCGATTTAAATGTCAATTTACATACCCATATTTTTTTCAGATTAGAATATGTACTACCTGTTTTTTTTTTTCTTTTCTTTTCTTTTTTTGAGTAAAGCTTGTATCTTGATCTATTGCCATTTGTTGTCTATTCATACTTTATCCAATACCTGCCATCTTGGCTATTTTCCCCCTCCCTGGGCACAGCAGTAGTGTTCACTCCACTACTGCAACCTTCTTCCATTGAGTCAGGAAAAAGATACTGTGACATGATTTTTCCAACTCGCGTGACGACTCGCCCTTGCTACTTTACACGTTGCGCGCGCACAGGCACTTGTACACTGCATATATATATATATATAGTGTTCTATATATATATATATATCTATGGTACACAGCCAAAGCTGTCGGAGGATATTGCAGTCAACATACAGGGTATCTTGCTTGTGCACTTACAGGTGCCTGGCTGACCAGGAGTGGCCGCTATTGAGCAATGAGACTAATGCGACATAAATAAGCGAATACCATGACTGAATCATTATTGCTGCAATTAACATTAATGTATTTCAGCCGGCATTAATTATTTTAACTCTAACTAACTCTAACTCTAACTCTAAACTAGCTTCTCGTTTCTTTTAAAAAATATCATGTCTGACGACGCGTCCCTTGGTGGCGAAAAAGATGTGGCAGTATTTCAGGTGGTGCAAATTACTGGCCTCCATCAAGCATAAAAAATGAATTGGCCACCAAAAGGCCTTACCTTAAACCTTAACCACATGGAACGTTATTGGGATGTGTTGGAGAAGACGATGAAGTAGTTCAACTATCTCGTGGTGAGGACGAGATCTCAAGCAACTCTGATTGAAAATTAATGTTCTGACATTGTATATGGTTATCAAAAGACACAAGGAATTTGCACCATAATCAGTGCTGCAGGGGTTCCAACTAAATACAGTGTTTGACTGAGCAACTTTTTTTTTTTAGCCTGGCAGCGTATGTTTATCTGGCTTAATCTCTATCATCACCGGCATGGCTCAGCCAATCGTCTCCTTGCCCTTGCGGACCACTGACCGCAAGCCTTCGAGAAAAGCGTGAGTCAATCGGAGGCCCCCACCATCCCGCCTCTTGACTTGACAAGGCCTGCAGATTTAGTCAGGTCGGTAGTTTTGCCTTACCGGGCGAGAATCATCCATCCATTTATCCACTATCACTTGCGCTTCTGAGGCTGTGCCGAAGCCAACTGACCATTTTGTCACCCAGGGGGAATTGTTTATTTCTCAATTTATTACCGCTTCATAGCAGAAGAACTGGTAGTGAGCAAATCCAGGCCATCGGTCCAAAATACTAAAAACAACTATCCCTTTGTGAACAAGGATTATCCACCTTTGAAAATTACCACAGCCTACGATGGCCATTCATCTTTTACAAAGAAAGGACCCCTTCAAAAGCGTGGGAGGACATTACCTACTTAAGAAAACAAGCAGAGGAACATGAAGTGTAGCCTTTTCACTTTCCGCTTGATGAATGAGAGCGCTGCGGTGACCCTGAGCGTTCGAGGAGATCTGCAAATCCTGTTACCCATATTGATGCTCGCGGAAATCATCATGCGATAACATGAGCGCGATTCAAGAATGAGCATTTTTTGTCATGAGGCCAATATGGGCTCTCAGATGGGCGGTCGAGAGAAGGTGACACACATATTTTGATAAAAGCCGAAATTTTCTAAGAGCGGACCTTGCAAAAAGTGTTCAAGCGCCCTATCTTTACACTATATCACTGTCCGCTGTGCTATTTCCGCCGTAGTCATTGATGTTTTATGTAAACGATTGCTCCCGTAATGCTAATGCTAAGCAGATGTGCAGTCACGTCAGCGTAGCTTATCTGTGTTTTAATTTACAATTCAGAGGGAGAGAGAAAAAGCAAGTAAAAGAGGGAGAAAATGAGAAGGGAATAAAGACAGCGAAAGAAATGGAGGGAGAGAAGGAAGAGAAGATGGCGAGAGGGACAGAAATGGGTAGAAAGAGACAGGGAGGGGTGAAGAAAAAGAGAGAGGGTTAGAGAGAGATTGTCTTTAGCACCCCCTGGGTACACCTTGAACTGAAGAGCCACCGATAAAAATAAAATTGATTAAATGATTGGTTGGACTGAGAGTACAGGCAGAGAGAAAGAGAGAGGGATAAAGAGATGAAGAGACTAGAGAGAGCAAGGGATGAAGAGAGGGCGAGAGAGAACAGTACTGAAGTGAGAGTAGGAGGATAGTGGTGGTAAATAAACCAGGGCTTTTTTTGAAGTATTTCTCCTCAGCTGACTCAAAAAGAAGAAACAATGCCATGTATATATATGAAACAATTTAAGCTAAAAGCACTGATGTTAGCCTTTGGGTTTAGGAAATCTGATCCCAGATCAGCACTCATTTACAGAGAGGTTTTATGATTACAGCCCGATCTAGTGAGGGTTTCTCCTGCATTTATTTTATCTCTCTCTCTCTCTCTCTCTCTCCCTCTCTCTCTCTCTCGCCTTCCATCCATTAACAAGCCCCTGAGGCACAGTGGCGGATTTGAATCCTTGCCTCAGGCTGTTGACCTTCAGGGTATATACACTGTGAGAGTGAGTCCACGACAATGTTTGCTCTCTGTTACCGTGCGAGTCCTCAGCCGTCAAGTAGCCCGTGTATCAGTGCTGGCAACCATTTTGGATCAAATCGACGGTTTGCCAGGGAGTAGCTACTCAGCTGTTGAACGTCAATTTGAATTTGAAGTGTAACTGAGTATATTGACAGGATGACATCATACAGCACTGCGAGACAACAAAATATATAATATACACTGACCGGTCACTTCATTAGGTACACCTTGCTAGTACCGGGTTGGACCCCGCTTTTACCCGCAGAATTGCCTTATTTCTTTGTGCCGTAGTTTTGACAAGGTGCTGGAAACATACCTCTGAGATTTTGGTCCATATTCACATGATAATATCACACAGTTGCTGCAGTTTTGTCGGCTGCGCTTTCTTGATGCGAACCTCCCGTTCCACCACAATCCAAAGGTGCGTTATTGGAGTGAGACCTGGTGACTGTGGAGGCCTTTTGAGTTCAGTGAACTCATTACCATGTTCAAGAAACCAGCATGAGATGATTTGAGCTTTGTGGCACGGTGCGTTATCCTGCTGGAAGTAGCCTTCAAAAGACAGGTATGCGGTTATCATAAAGGGATAGACATGGTCAGCAGTAATACTCAGGAAGGCTGTGCTTAAATAATGCTCAAGTGGTACTGAGGGGCCCAAAGTGTGGCAAGACAATATCCCCCACACCATTACACCACCACCTCCAGCCTGAACTGTCGATACAAGGTAAGATGAATCCATGCGTTCATGTTGTTTACGCCAAATTCTGACCCCACCATCTGAATGTCGCAGCAGAAATCAAGACTCATCAGTCCAGGCAACGATTCTCCAATCGTCCGTAGTCCAATTTTGGTGAATCCGTGCAAACTGCAGCCTCGGTTTCCTGTTCTTAGCTGACAGGAGTGGCACCCGGTGTGGTCGTCTGCTGCTGTAGCTCATCTGCATCAAGGTTCGACGTGTTATGCGTTCAGAGAGGCTCTTCTGCAGACCTCGGCCGTAACGAGTGGTTATTTGAGTTACTGCTGTCTTTATTCGCTCGAATCAGACTGGCCATTTTATTCGGTCCTCTGGTATCAAGAAGGTATTTTCGCCCAGAGAACTGCTGCTCACTGGATATCTCTCTTTTATTCTGATCATTTTCTGTAAACCTTGAGACGGTTGTGCGTGAAAATTCCAGTAAATCTGCAATTGCTGAAGTACTCAGACCAGCCCTTCAGGCACCAACTACCATTCCACATTCAGTCACTTCAGTCATCTCTCTTCCCCATTCTGATGCTCAGTTTCAACTTCAGCAGATCATATTGACCATTTCTACATGCCTAAATGCAAAATGTTTGTGTTAACAAGCAGTTGAACAGGTGTACCTAATGAAGTAGCTTGTGAGTGTACAAAAACATATTAGATGTTGGAGACATTTGGTACATTTAATACATTTATTTAACTGCAATTTAACTAATTTGAGAATTACCCTTTTGAATATTAAATATGAAATTAAATAAAGCACATTTCCTTTGTCAAAATATCTAGAGGGAGCGGAGCATTGACCAATTTTTTGTGTCTGAGTGTGTGAGTGTGCGTTTGCATATATACTCAAGTGTGTAGTGTGTGAGTGTGTGCACAGTATGTATGCGAACAAATATGTGCACGTTGTCCTCATGCAAATTGTGTGTTTACTGAGTGTGAATATCTGCTTGTTGTGTGGGAGTATCTGCGCTCTAGTAAATGTCTGATTCCTCAGTTAGGTGTGTGCATCTGCATGTGCATATGTGTGTGCGTGTGCGTGTGTGTGTGTGTGTGTGTGCATTTGTGTATGTATGTGCTAGTGTTTGAACATATTTGCTAATGCTAATGCACATGTGGATGAGTGTGTATATGTTTGGGTGTGGGAGAGTGCTTGTGTGTTTATGAGCGCATGTGTACGTGTGCACCTGTCGGTGGCTTAGTTTATTTGATTTCTCAGTCGCTTGCCCATGTGTTTCAGTGGGATTCAGTGATTCATACGTAATCCCTCCTCAGCTGTCAGCTGAATGCAGATCAGCTAAGCCCTCTGCAGTGTCCGTATCTCTCTCTCTCCTTTCTTTTCATCTTGTTACAGCCCAAGCAGAGCAGAGTGATCACAAACATATTTAACTCACACAAGGAAAAGTGCCAAACAAATCACTTACGCAATTTGAACTCACATATGGACAAGTGCCAAACAAATCAACGACAGAACCAATTTTATCTCGCACAAAGACGAGTGCCAAACAAATCACTCACAAACCTAGTTTTAGCTAAAAGATGTACAGGTGCTTAATTTTGACTCACAAATGGAAAAAGCTCCAAATGAATCATTGGCAAACCTTGTTTCAAGTGCTGAATGCCCACTTACCAAATGAATCATTCAGTCACCCAGTGTCAATTCACATGTGGACAAATGCCAGAGGATTCATTCAAACGCCCAGTTTTAACTCACAATCAGACAAACGTAAACCGACCTTAATATTATCCGATTTTAACTGACACTTTGTCAAGTGCGAAACAAATTACCCACAGACCCAGTTTTAGCTTGAACATTGACAAGAGGTAAACAAATCATTAACTGATCATTTTAACTCACACGTGGACAAAACTCCAAATGAATCATTTGCAAAATGTTTTCAGTGAGGAATGCACAAACGCCAAATGAATTATTTAGTGACCCAGATTTAATTCACAGGCCAGGAAAAGCCAGAAGAATAATTCAAACGTCTAGGTTTCACTGACACGCAGACAAACTAAAATTGAGCTTGAATATACCCAATTAAAAATCACACAAAAACAAATATCAAGCAAATTACTCACAGAACCAGATTTAGCTCAAACACTGGGAAGTGGTAAACGAATCACTTACGGACAGTTTAAACTGACACTTGCACAAAGTTCCAGATTAATCATTTGCAGACCCTGTTTTAACTGACAAATGCTCAAACACCAAATGAATCATTCAGTGACCCAGTTTCAATTCACACTTCACATGCTGACAAATGCCAGAGGAATATTTCAAACACTCAGTTTCAACTCACTCGCAGATGAACTAAAATGGTGCTCGAACGTACCCAGTTTTAACACACAGATAAATTGTCAAAGGAACTAATCGCACAGCCAGTTGGAGAGAGTGGCCTTCAACTGGTAAATTAAATGAAATGTCATTGCCTTTGAAATATCATGTTTGAAACTGGCAAGGAAGATTTAATATTTTTTTTTATTTTTCAGGTGGTTGGAATAGCTTATGATAATCAAACTAGTTGTTTGGTAGCATAAAGATAAGGTGTTCTGTTGACTGTACTGCAAGAGCACCCCTGCCCCGCTGTTTAACCTCAATAATTCAGGCGGTGGACTATTCTGATGACTATATCTTTCTTGATCGAATGAGCCACCTAATATTAATCTTATTTCCATAGGTGGTACTCTATTGCGATATATGGTGTGCTACTATACCATGAATTTGTTTGGGCAGCTTGTTTGGCATGAGAAGCTCAAAGTGTCAGACTTGTCCGAAAGGATGAGCATCAGGTAGATTATCCTGAGCTGGCAGCCGAACTGTCAGAACGCTGGCAAATATCAGTCAGCTAAAATACCCATAATCCCAAGCAGGTTGCAGACTTCCGACTAGACAGTACCCAGCTATTCTGAGACACTTCTTCATCTTTATGGGTTTGATTAAGTAGAACACACTGAGCCCTGCCCAACACCAAAAGCATGTCCCAGTTGAGAAGCCAAGTGCTAAGAGTACTTCTGTCACATTTTATCACATTGTGAAGCAAGGATGGGGCATCATCTTCCATAGTTACCTGAGTCGATTTCCTCGATTTTCTTCAAATGCACATTTAGTGACCCCAGTACTTTTAGCATTGGGTCATTCAATGAGCATATTTTAAGCATCTATTGTACTGCATATTCAACTGTTTTTTTTTTCTCAAAATACACGTTTTGTGACTTCAGCAATTTTAACACCAGGGTCTTCAATTTCAACAGCACCTCAGCTGCCACTCTGCATAAATACTTATGCACCCCATAGTGCACCAACTGTAAACAGGAATAAACAAAGGATCGTAACACTTGCAGTGGTGTGTGTTTGTGTATGTGTGTAAATCCAGAGCTGTCACAGGACGAGTGACGGGCAGTGAAGTTTCCTCTCAGCGTCTGAGCATTTCTGTTCATTATTTTGTACGTATTTTTTCATATTTTCCCTGTCAATATTATTTTTAATGGCGTATCATGCATTTTTTGCCTTACCTGGTTATCCTTTTGTATTAGCTCTATTAGTTTCACTGCCACTTTTTTTTTCTCCCCTTACTTATGCACTCGCCCTCCTGTATTTCCATTTGCGCAACTCATTCCCTTGTTTATAGCCACACCCCTCATCACGTTCTCTCCCAGCGCACTCACCTGTTCCCACTTCCCATAAGCTCCCTTTTCCCGTCATATATCTCAGTCTTTCCTTTATATCGTTGCAAGTTTGTTTGCCTGTTTACTGTCCACTTACGAGCACTTTTTATCCGTTTGAGATTCTTTGTCATGTTTCGTTTTTGTCCACAGTTTACAATTCTGCCAACTCCCTTGTGTCTGATTGATTTCCTAATTACGATTACAACTGGCATATCATATGCATAATTTTGGATGACCTCTGTACTTGACGTATCTCTGCTGGCTTTTGATCTGTGGGCTGTGTAACAATTACAATTGGGATTTTCCAAGAGCTTCTATAAAATAATTGAACCCCGTCCTGCCTGTGAGTGAGTTCTGACTCTGGTCCTTGGTATTTTTAGGGCCAAACATCACAGGGGGCCCAAAAATGGAGGGCATCCAAGTTAATGGACCCTGATTTCTTAGCTATGGCCCTGCATAAGTGCATAAAAGCCATAACCCACATACTCCCTATCACTCAAACCCACCCAAGAGGAACATAACAGGCATGAATAAATCATCAAATGATGTGAAAAAAGAAATAAATATAGATTTGTATTCTCCGGGGTGTGGGGAGCCTTCTGGCTACGCACATCCCAGATTTTCCTGTCGAGGAGCAAAGCCGAGCTATTTCGGGCCGAGACGCCGGCCGTCTGCACGAGGGAGGGTCGAGACCTCGTCAATCGCCTCGCACGGTGTCAATCTTGTGTTCAGAGAGAGAGGTTTGCCCCGAACAAGGACAGGGTCCACCCCCAAAATCAAATCTCTACTCCGGAGGTCAGAAGCCAGAAGACCTCCAAGTACTCCATAAACTTACCCTCCTTCTCTACCCTCGTCTCTTGAGCCCGTTTTATTGTAGGGAGGAAAAGGAAATGAGAGAAGGAGGCGAGAGGAAAGGAGAGGAAATGAAAATATCTATGTATCATTAAGTGCTGCGACGTGAACAAGGATGTAAGAGAGGAGTGAGGGAACGGTTCCTAACTAAGGTTACAGTGGCCAATGACTTCAGGGCCAATGAGGGACACGGACACTACATGCTTCAGTATTCCTGAAAATAATAATAATAATATTAAGAAGAAGAGGCTGAAGAAGAATCTGGGCACACAACTTAAATTATGTTGCATAAGTATGTTTCTGGTTAGGTGTGTGTGTTTAACTGAGCACACGCGTGAGTGAGTGTGTGTGGTTAAGTGTGTGTCCATCTGTGCATGTCTGTGCATACATACGTGTGTGTATGTTTGTATGTGTGTGTGTGTATGTGGGAGCACCAGTGTATGTGGGCGTGCACCTCTTCGTGCCTTCATTTATGCGTTTGTGCTTCCATGAGCGGCTGCGCGCCTGCAAAACACAGCCTACGTCCACATTTGCGTGCACAGGATAGCGTGAGCGAGGAAAGAGAGGAGGAAATAGAGGGCGAGAAGGAGGAGGGGATGAAGAAACAGACCGGAGAGAAATAAGGACGTCCTCTGGAGCCAAATAGCACCACTGCGCATTTCTCTGATAAAGAGAGCAGTGGTGAGTGGCATCTCTCCATCTCTCTTGCACTCCCCCCTCCACCCGCACTCCTTTACTCTCCTCTCTCCCTCGTTTCCCACACAGAGTGGGCTGCTGTAAGATGCTGCCTGATCGCAGGGAGCGCGTCACAGTTTTACATTCAGAAAGCCCTGTGAAATCAGTGGCCGAGCACGGCTGTGCGATGCGGCGCGTGAGTCACGCGTCACTCAAAACTTCCACTCAACTTCCAACCCAGCGCTGCGGCCTGGATCCAAACCTCTCTCTCTCTCACTCACACACACACACACACACACACACACACACACATACACATACTAATTCACTCTCAAATTCAAAAAGCTTGATTGGCATGACATTTCCACATGTACTGCCAAAGTGTCACAAAAACAATACAATGTTTATGAGTTACAGTATTTTCTCTCCCTCCCTTCCCCCCCCCCTCTCTCTCTCTCCCCTCCCCCTCTCTCTCTCTCTCTCTCTCCTCTCTCTTTCGCTGCCTCCATCACCAGCCTTTTTGATGAATCACGCACACTTGATTTTTTTATAACTAAGAGATCCCACTGGTTTTGGGCAGAGTCATCTGTGAAATGCTTCCCTCGCTGTGCTATGGCAGCTAGGAGGTTGACTTTGAAACAACAGGAAATTTCACCAATTAAGAGCAACATCTGGCGACCACAGTATCATCCTTATGGGGGAACCATTTCATTAGAAAGATTCTAATAATATATGCACATTCTCCTGCTCGTATTATTATTAATATGTCTACCTAAAAGTTCTCATCTGATTAGCATTCCAGTGCTCAGTGTGAGGCATGTAACTTCAGTGTCAGATGTGCGTAAGGTGTGTGTAAGCATAAAGTGAGTGTGTGTTTGTGTAAGGTGAGCGAAAGGTGAGTGTAAGGTGCATTTCAGGTGTATGACAGGTGAGTGTACCATGGTTTGTTAAGGTGTTTGAAAGGTGAGCAATACATGAATGTAAGGTGTTCCAGCTCTCTATAAGGTTTGTGTAACGTGACAGTAAGGTGTGTTTCTGGTGTGCATAGAATGAGCTCAGCATGACCAAGCCGTGTAAACGATGTGTGTAACTTTAAGTTATATGCGTACAGTGTAAAAAAAAAAAAAAACCCATCATCTCTGAAATCAGGGATTCGGCAGCCTGCAGCATTCACAGCATGGTACAGTTGTTTCAGAACTAGAACTTAATAGATTGTCCCCTTTAGGACAAACTCCCTGAGGGGAGTTTCTTTTAATCCCAAATATCCAATCTTCCTCGAGTACCATGCATAACACTGGGGGGGGGGGGGGGGGGGCGCTCTGAGAAAAACTACTTTGAACTGTCCAACATTAATCTCTGCTGGCTTTGAAAGCAGAGAGGGGTGAAAATGGTAGAAAGCAATGTTCTTGGAGTCTGGAAAATTGCTTACAAAATTTACAGAGCACTACAGAGAGATAAGATGACTGATAGTATACGCTCGCCTCCATCACATTGTTGAATTCTGATCCGTTCTCGACATTAGGTTTAGAACGTCAATCTGTTTTAGTTATCTATAATGTTGCATTATACCACCAATATCTTATTCGCGAAATAAAACAAGCTTTGCAAAAATAAGCACCAATACATACTGTTATTTTCTTATTCAACCACGAATGTAAGTGTTAAATGGAGATTTGATTCTGTAAGACAAAATATACAGTCTTGCAAGAATTGACTTGCTGGGATTTCTCGAGGACAGCAGACTTGTTGCAAGTTCGAATAACCAACATGTCGGAATCCTCTTTTCACCTTGAGCTCCACCGGCGTGGTTTCAATTGGGCAACCAAGATACATATTTCATGGACAATGCGGAATCTATATCTGAGTGTCACTAAATTTACAATTTGATTGCTATAAATTTGATAGTTATGTCAATGTTGTCATTTTCCGTGAGTTATGGGTTATTTTCCCGACATAGACGTGAGACTGCAGGTGTCGGCGGTGCTGGATGGATGCTGGGGTAATGGATGTTGAAAAGATTGATAGGCTATCCTGGTACTTACGTTTCCTCACTTGTGTATCCTTGTGCGATAGCTGTAATTATAATCCACAAGCCGTCACTGGCGCCTCCTCCATCCCTCTCCTGCTCACAGGGAAAAGCGTGGCAGGAATATCTAATGCACGCGCGTCCCGGAGGCTGCTATGGGTAACGGACGGAGGGCTTGAAACGAAGTTCACCGTAGTTTCACATCGATCTCCGTCCCATAGAACAGGTGGTGTCAGAATCCTTTTCGCATTAAACCGGACTCTGTTCAGAACTGCTTTGCCGCTATCACTGCGTGGTTGGGCTTGATGCCTCGAGTTCTGCACCCCATTTCATCCAAACTTCCCAACGCCTTTTCTTTTGGGATTTGGTTTTCCGACAATGTCACGCAGGAGAACCGGCGCAGTTGGTCCGCCTGTTCGATTTCGGAGAAAGGGAACGAGCCGATTGGCCCGGCGCTGACTTCTTGTTGCAATGCGGGTTCCGTCACTGCTGTGGTTGTATGGATCCAGACGCAATTTCAGCTTGAGCAGGTGTAGTTTTTCTCTGACAAGCGACGTTCTTAATGCGCTCAGCAAATCACAATTGACTTTGATTTCCGTTCTGCCTTACCTTTCCCAAGTCTCGGGGCAACCTGTACGCCTGAAGTTTTAACACCCTTTCAAAGGACACAGTGGATTAGACAACCGATAAAAACAGGAGAACAGCAATCCTATCTGTAGTTTTTTTTTTTTCTGTAATGGCAGCAAGTACGATTGTGTGTCAGAGGCTAGAGGGAGAAATCGCCCGCTCCGTAATTAGGAGCTGTCCATGGTATGGCGGTGATTTCGTTTACTGCGAGCTTGGTTGACTTGAAGGTGTTGCGCTGCTGCGTAGCATCGCCGAGACGGCCGGAATGCCGCAAAGCGAGTCGTTCGAATGACTCCTATAGTATCGAAGCTTAATTCTGCGTTCATTCGGATTAAATCTTGGTTAAGCGGTCAGGGTAGACGCTCGCTCATTTCTGTGCCTCTTACCCACAGGGGACATGCGGACAAGTGGGCGTCTAACTAAAAGATCAATTTTGGTGCGATCAAAGCCGTGTGCGCCGGGAAAACCAGCTCATTGGCGCAGAAGAGAAGCCAGCAGGTGGCACGAGGGTACTTCGATGAGCGCTTGGGCGCGTGACATCTTTACCGCAGTATTCGCCGACACATTCCAATATTTTTTAAATCAGGGAGGTTTGCGCACAATGCCTGTTATGGACAGCAAACTGTAGGAAATAGAGCCGTTAAGCCTGCAGTCTATTAAATTTCTACGTTTGTACGTATAGAGGCGAACTTGCGGCATCCGGCCATCCCAGTTCAGTGTTAAGGCGTAGGGGTGGTTGAAGACCCAAGTGCTAGAAGTAATTTAATTTAAAAAAATGTCTATTTTGAGAAAAAAAGATCTAGGCTAAATATATAATGGATCAATAAAATCTGCTCATTGAACACCCCATTGCCAAAAGTACTTAAGTCACAAAATGTCCATTTTGAGAAAATCGACATAGGTAAATAAAAAGACGATTTCCCATCGTTACCACACGTTGTGTGAAAATAACACTTGTAAACTTTTAGCACTACGCTCTTCAATCTCAAGTAGGTCGTTAACGGGTGTCCGTTTCGACTAAATTAATTCAATAAGTCCATTTCTGGCTAGTGCTCCACCACTGAAGGTCATGAATGGAACTACGAGTTATAAGGGATAAAATCGCATTTTATCGTCTGCAATCTAGCATCCGAATTGTCCTTCGACTTATCAATCAGTATCAGTGCAACTAAACAGTGCAAACAAACAAAAAAAAAAAAAAGACAAAAATGCTCAAACGGATGATTGGCTGGTGTTTAATATTTCTCACATGTTTTCGTTAGTATTGATAGCTCGTGTATAAATAAGCAATAATTGTTCCAGTCCATAGGATTTAGAACATTGTTGTAATCTGAGACTGCTTTGCCGTCAGAGGCAAATGACGCACCAATGCCGTCGATTTATAATATGGAGAGAAAAAACCCTAATCTGTCTGCTGAGCGGGAGAAAAGTTTAAGGATCGAGCATAGCCTGAAAATGCTACGGACAGCAGTGAGGACAGTCTTGAAAAATAAAGAAGCCGTAGGAGGTCTAAGAAATTAGCAACACACAGATTACGCAAGGAAGACGATTGCAGTGGCTGACGGGCACATTATGAAAGCAGCGAAGAAAACGGATAAAGTATTGATTTACAAACACATAATGTAGCTCATGCGCACGGTGCACTTTGGTAATAATTAGGTGAGTCGCAACATTACCAACAGCGACGCGGTGACCAAATTGCTATGGTCGTACATTGTCAATCTGTTTTAGCATTTGATTACTTGACTGAATGTGTATTTCTAGATTTGAGTAATTCATTTTTTCCTAGTCAAAAAGGACACCTTAGAAATCCACCCTGAAATTCTCTCTGTCCTCGATTTTCATTTCAGATAGGCTATTCTCTACGTCATTCTTCCCTGGACAAATGACGTCACATTTGCCATTCATGGGAATTTGGCTTTCACTCTCAGATATCCGCAGTAGCATTTTTGATACTGAAAACGAACATGATGGATATCTTCAATGGAATTCTTATGAAGAAAAACTCCCATTTCAGATACAACCCAGTTGTTTCTAGTCATAATTTTAATTTCAGATATCCAAAATGAAAAATGATTTCAGATAGGCAATGCTTATTGTAATTCAGGATATTGTGCATGTTAAAATGCCATTACGGATATCCATAATTCGTGTTATGCCTGGTAATAATGCTATTTTATGTATATTAAAGTAGAATTATGACTAGAAACAATGAAAATGCATTGTGCCACTGACCCCAAAAATCATATGACAACAATTGCTCATTTAATGAAACTGTTCCCATACTTTCCGAGAGCGCCTAGATCCACTCTCTTGAGAAGAACTGCATTATGTCATCATACCACAAGGGGGGGAATATCTACCACGTTAAACTCGAAAGACCTTTCGCTTCGATGCTGTCACATATTGTGATTAATTAAACACCTACTCAATTGAACTCTTTCAGTGGGGCCTTTATCAGATCATGTCTAGTGAACGTGTCCCCGCTCCATAAATCATTTTCCATCAGCACATCAGGAGTTTTCATTGTTTTCATAATATCGTGAAGATAGGATGAGAATGCCCTTTGAATGCTGATTCGCGGAACGGTCTCAAGGGATAAGAATAAATAAGCCTGGCGTACAGCTCGGAAGGAGTTCCTACGGGGCATCCTGTTTTTCGTGCTGCTCGCGACCTTTCCCGGTTTATGAGTTTTATTTTTTCTCACGATGATTCCGGTCCCTGGAAAAGCAGAGTCACTGCGGCCTGATTCAGCTTAACCTTGCTATCATGTGTGCGTGCGTGCGTGCCTCTGTGTGTGTGTGTGTGTGTGTGTGTGTGTGAGAGAGAGAGAGAGAGAGAGAGTGTGTGTGTGTGTGTGTGAGAGAGAGTGTACGTGCACGCACGTGGAGAAGTACAATCACTTCTCATTTTGTTCCAATCAAAGCAAATTAAATGGCTCATCCTGTTTTTCCAGTGTTGTTCTGAAGAGAATCCAGGAATAGATTTCAGTTAGAGAGGGTGCTCAGAGGCAGGGTGACGAAAATAAGCTATACGCCTAATCTCGCACTGGCTACAAGAACAAATTGCAAATTTGCAGAACAGTACTGTAAAGTCAGTCTCTGGTGCAAGCAAGAAATTTCGCCACCAAGACCCTGCCCTCCAAGAAGAAATAAAATCCCCTGGGGCCCCCATTCTACTGACATGTTTGTAGGTCCTATCCAGCTATGGCCACCCTAAGCCTTGCAAGTCCCCAGCATCATCGTCACGCTTCACTGCGCAAGCGACAAGCTGCCCCGTTCATTTTTAATGTCTCTTAATTACCACGTTGTACTGAATACAGTAATGTGGCTATGCTGAGATATTATGATGTAGTGCAAACTTTTGGCACATGAGCAGAGACATAGAGCCGTTATAGAGCTGTGGGGGTGGCCTAGACCAGAGAGATCCAATGAGATTCCTTAATGTGGTGCCCCTGAACACGAGAGGGCAAGCTGAATCCCAAGAAGAATAAGTGACGGTGGCTCCTGGGTCTCCTTTGGACTGGAACTTTCATAAAAATAACAGTAAATTAAAATGTCCAGGCAGTGAGGCAAAACTGGGCCCCCATTTTAATTTTGCGGCCACAGTACGTTTACTTAATAATAATAATAATAATATTAATAATAATAACAACAATAATAATAACTGTAGATGTATGTAGATCGTTTGTAACCACATGAGCAGCATTGGTGTATAATAGCTGATATCACTTGAATTTTGAACTCCGATTGTCTGTAATGCATATGATATTTATTGTGCGGTATTGATGGAGAGTGGGGCAAGGGAGCTGGGGAATACTGGCAATGAGGGAATGAGTGTTTAAGCCTGCATGTTTGACCACTTAATAAGCGCAGGACCAATGGTAGATCTGCCTCAATAGAAAACCATACTAACTCTACCTTGATAAAAGAAGTTCTGAAGTATAAAGTGAAACAATATGACATTGTCATCATTACACCACGCCACAATCAAGGACCGTGACTTTGTAAATAAATACATCCATTTTCACACTCAAAATAGATCAAGACTAGATCAAAATTTGACCCATGTAACTGTCATATGTCTCCATTGAAAGTGTGGCGGACAGAGGGACGGACGGAACTCGATACTATATTCCCTGCGCCACTTTGGCAGAATTGCTTTTCCTTGCCCCTATTTTGGTTCTGTTGGCTGAGTCAATCATCGTATCTGAACCCAACTTAACTAACATTTTACATACTGGAGAGGCCACTGTAGGCAAAAAGTCCCCAGAATAGACCGTTTCCACCGAAGAAGTTTCTGGTAGGATTTGGGGGGCAGGAACTACTACAGGAACGTCCTCTCACTCGGACCTCTCTACTGCCGTGTATCCACCGTCATTCTGTCACATCTGCAATGTGTTTTGAAAACTTTGCCCCCAAAATCACAAAAATGTTATTTAGTGACTTAGGTACTTCTTGCACACAATCAATTACTTGGTCACAACTTTGAAAAAAGTGAATCTACTCAACTAAGCAGGTCAAATTCTACTTCTGCATTTTCTAGAAAATAAGAAGATTCAAAGGGCTAAAATAATGGATATGAAGAATGTAACTTGGTTGCCAACCACCAAAAATCAAAGAAGAAGAAGATATTCTTCTCTTATGATGTTCATTTGCAGCTGGCAGCTGGCAAACTAGCTCATATTTTTCATTTCCGTCGGCTAAAGTGCTAAAATAGCTCATTGAATACTCAAATTTCCATAAAGAACTCATTGATATAAGAAGCATAATGCCAGAGTAGCTAAAATTATATTAATACAATGCACAACAAAGACGGACTGCCAAGGATGGAATCAGATTTTGACTTTCAGTCGAGCAGCTTCAGTGTTAGGATTTAAATTTTGGCCATGAGCTGTAAATGTGACACAGATCCATTAATATATTAACTATTTTATGTCAAACAAACTTGCCTTTCTTTCAGGTGTAGTCTGAAATTTGTTTAGTAGAAAGAACATAGCCCCTACATTAAAGGGGACCTCTTGTGCTGTTTTTCCCCAAGCTACAAAATTGTAGGGTGTCCAAAAGGGAGGTTTACAAACTTTTTGGCAAAAAAATCATAAATATTTATGGTTTCTGGGCCATTTTATTTCTGTCATTCTTAACCCTTTGAAAAACTTTCTGTTCTGAGTGGGTGTCCTTATTATGGAATGAGCTCTGTGCTGATTGGCCAGCAAGCAGAGCTACCTGCCCTGGGTATCAATGGAGATCGACCATGTCAGTGTAGAACCTAGCAAGCTAATGAACTACACAAAGAGTATGGAAAGGTAATGTCTGCAGGCTAAGTGACTATAATGATGGTAGCTACATTCAGAAAGAAGTATGACACACAGTCACCACAAAGGTATAACTAAACTAGGAATTAATTGTCTAATGTTAAGCATGGCTCGTGGCTCACATTCGTATCGGGCCAAAAATTTGCTGACAAGCCATTAATTGAGCTGCATTATTTTTCTGCAACTGAATTCCATCAATGATGGTCACCCATTCTATCTGTTCCTATCAATACATCACCTTTGGCTAAACTAGCAACATTTTCTACAACCGCAATTCCAAAATAGTTGGGATAAAGTGTAAATTGTGAATAAAATCAAAACGCAATGACTTTCAAATCACATTAGCCAGTGTTTTATTCACAATAGAAAAAATATAACATGGCAAATGTTGAAACTGAAAAATTTTACACTTTTATCCACAAAATGAGCTCATTTAAAATTTTACAGCTGTTAAATGTTTCAAAAAAGTTGGGACAGGGGCCTGTTTACCATGGTGTAGCATTCCCTCTTCTTTTTAACACAGAGTGGAGGCGTCTGGGCATTGAGACGACAAGTTTCTTGAGTTTAGCCAATGGAATTTGATCCCACTCTTATTTAATACAGGCTACCAGCAGCTGGAGAGTTTTAGGTCTCCTTTGACTGACTTTTAGGCAGCACTCATCGGCATGATTCTGTCACTGACATTACTAAATGGGCCCAGGAATACTTCAAGAAACCACTGTCCACCGTTCCATCCACAGATGCCACCTAAAACTCTATCATGCAAAAAGGAAGCCATTGTTTAGCATGATCCAAAAGCGCCGCTGTGTTCTGTGGGCCAAGGCTCTTTAAAATGGACTGTAGCAAAGTGGCAAAGTGTCCTGTGGTCAAACGAGTCCAATTTTGACATTCTTGTTGGAAATCATGGGCGGCGTGTCCTCCAGGCTAAAGAGGAGAAAGACCACCCCTCCTATTTTCAGCGTTCAGTTCAAAAGCCAGCATCTCTGATGGTATGGGGATGCATTAGTGCATATGGTGTAGGACACTTGCATGTTTTAAAAAGCAGCATGAATGCTAAAGGATATATAAAGGTTTTATAGCAACATATGCTCCCCTCCAGACAACATCTTTTCCAGGGAAGGCCTTGTGTATTTCAGCAGGACAATGCAAAACCACATACTGCAGCTATTACAACAGCACAACTTCGTAGTAGAAGAGTCAGTGTGCTGAGCTGGCCTGCTTGAAGTCCTGATCTTTCAGCGATTGAGAACGTTTGGCGCATAATTAAAAGAAAAGTCCGTCAAAGGACACCCAAAACTCTCAAACAGCTGGAGAGTCAAGAAAACTCAAGAAACTTGACTCCTCGATGCCCAGATGCCTCCACTTTGTGTTAAAAAGAAGACGGGATGCTACACCATGGTAAACAGACCCCTGTCCCAACTTTTTTGAGGCCTGTAGCAGCCATCAAATTTGAAATGAGCTCATTTTGTGAAAAAAATTGTAAAATTTCTCAGTTTCAACATTTGCCATGTTATCTCTGGTCTATTGCGAATGAAATATTGGCTGGTGTGATTTGAAAGTCATTGTGTTTTGATTTTATTCACAATTTACACTTTGTCCCTACTATTTTGGAATTGGGGTTGTACGTGGGAAAGGCATGAAACGTTTTTGCATTCATTCCTGGTGCGTAGTGGATGACCTTGATTGTTTCTTTGTGACCCTAAAACCTCTACTTTAGTGCCACCACCAGGTCAAATTTTTCATTTCCAAATGCAATAACTCAAATAGTTTGATGGGAATCATTTCCTACCTCTTATGATCATGTCTGGTGCAGTGAGAAGGCTTGTAATTGATGTTGGTCACCCTTTGACCTTTGCTGTTACATCAGCAACAGGCAGATGCTTAAATGTTGCAATTACGGAACAGTTTTTATGGAAATCGTGCTAATCTTTTAGTTTTAATTCCTGGTGCGTATAGGACAGACGTCATCGTATTGTGTGGTCCTAAGATCTTTCCTGTAGTACCACCAAAAGGGCAAACTTCACACTTCCAAATGTAATAACTAAATAATAGTTTTGCTAGAATTAAATCACGCTTCTTGTGATCATTTTTGGTGCAAAGAACAGGGCTGTTATTGATGTTGGTCACCCAAGCACCTTTGCGTCACCAGCAGGCTGAACTTTTAATTTTTAAAAATATCAATATCTCCAACGGCTTTAATAGGAATCATTTAATTTGATTTCAACGTTCCAGGTGCATAGAGCAGACAGTTATGGATTTTGTAGTCTCTGTGATGTTTCACATTGCACCTCCACTGAGCCAAATTTAACATTTCCAAATGCAGTAACTCAACCGATTTTGATCAGACTTGAGACACATGCCTTTTGATTGTTTCTGGTGCATAAAGTTGAGCTGATTTTAATATCAGTCACCCTGAGACCTTCCTATGGACAGAACAAAAAGGTGGACGAAGGAACCGTGACGTCACCCGTTGGTTTCAGCATACCATTTAGGAAACCTCGATTTCAGCACTTTGAACTGCGCCATTTTGTCATTTTGAAACCGGATGTGATACCTATTGGACAAGAGAGTGAGTTGAAGATCTAAGGAGGAGCGAGGGGTGGATCTATGAGTTGATCTAACCGTATTTGACGAGGACCAGAGGATAGCCACGCCCCTAAAGCATATGTGGCTTTGTCTTTTATTGTAGTCTATTTGGGACCATAATGAACAAAAATGAACATAATGATAAATAAAGGAAGACTTGAAACTTGTGATAGATACCATAAAATGGTGTGGAAAATCATTATTACCTCCGCCAACAAACGTTGGCAGGACGTTCTGTGATCGGTGCCGTTTGTTTGTCTGTTTGTTTGTGAACAAGATAACTCAAAATGTAATGAATGGAAATCTCTGAAATTTTCTGGGTGGCTCACTATTACATCAGGGATGGACCCTATTGATTTTGACCACGATCAGTGAAACAATATGGCTGAAATCCTATGACATGAAGTCAACTTTGCTCCCACTCAGCAAGATTTGGTCTGTGCTGCTTTGGCGGAGGTTTGCACTCTAGGAGTGCCTCTAGTTGAAATAATAAATCGGGTGGGAAAGAAGGGTCATTTTCTCATGCGTTCTCATGACTTCTATAGTATTTAACTTCTTTCTGCAACCATCAACGTCGCCATCTGCTGGCCATTAAATAGAATGCAAGTTTAAGAGATTTGTGCATTGGCCTCACCTTTCAGACCCGGGTGATGCGTCCATCTTCTTATACAGCCTATGGACCTTCCCTGAATTGCCACTTGCAGGGCAAACTTTTACTTTCAATAAATTGCAATAACTGAAACAGCTGTTATTGGATTCACGTCAAATCGATTTTCAACATTCCTGCAATGAGGACGAAGTTGTTGATCATGTTAGCCCTGTAATGTTTCCTGTAGCAGCACCAATCAGCCAAATTTAACAGTTTCAAATGTAATAACTTAGAAAGTTTTGATGAGAATCATCTCAAGCCTTCTGTGATTGTTCCTGGTGTTTAGAGGAGATGTTGGTTATCTGAAGCACGAAAACCAGGCCAAACTTTTGATTCTTAAAAATACAATATCTTGAGCAGTTTTAATGGGAATCCATTCAAATCTGCTGCCAACCTTCCAGAGCCAGGGAGGAGGACCCTTATTGCTTTTGATGCCATTAATACTTTTACTAAAGCACCACCATTATGTGAAACAACATTTGTAAATGCAATAATCAAGCTGCTCTCATGGGAATCAGATCAACTTTAATGAGAACGGCTTGGTGGGTAAAAGAGCAATCCTGTTGTTCTGATGTCACTATGACCACTCCTGTAGCACCACCTCTAGGCCAATGTTCGCCTTTTCAAAAAACGCAATTTTGTTTCAGTGAAACAGTTACTGTTTTGAGGATATACCCTGCAGTCGTCCACTGTTTACCGCATTGTTTAGTTGAATGCTGCAATAGAAAGTGATATTGTAAAGCAATTTGTTATGTTTGAAGGAAGTTAATCAGTAATATGTAAAATATGACTATTTTACTGTAGCTTCCCCAACACTGATTGTTGATGGGTTCCAGTGTGTAAAACTAATGAAAAATCATACCCTCCCCAGTGATTGAAATATCTGCTTGAGTATATACCAGTAGAAACTGGTATGATTAGAACCACTAAGTTCAAGGGCAAAATGTTTTGAAAAATGTTTTTTTTTTACTTTTCATACCTATGGCATACCTATAGTATCGGAAAAGGATGCAGGCAACTCAAAGAACCGTTTTCCTCCAGGACTGTATGGTGCAGCAATTCATAAACAAGAGTTGTCAGAAAGACAACAAAGCTCGCCAGGGGGCAACCATCATTATTTACTGTTTTACTACCTGTGCTTTAAAAAGGATACTACTTCGTATGGAATATTGTAAAGTTGATTTTTTTTAGTTATGACATAGATGTATTCCAGACTCAGTTTTTGATAACTGAGATTGTAATTCAAATTTATTTTCAAACTATCAGACAAGTCATTGTTGAGCCAAGGCAAAAAAAATGTTAGGTGAAAAAAACAAGGCAAAAGAACTGTTAGGTGAAAAGACAAATTTCACCCATAATTATTGCTGTATACAGTGTCTGGAAAACAACATGTGTTTTGTTAGTTAACACTCTTTTCATGCAGAATCTGCTGAGAAATGCAGTATCTTTGCTTATTTTACTGTAAAAAAGGTAAAGTAAAGGTCATGGTCAAGGTCACCAGGTCAAAATTTCGGCATCAGTACGTCGGTCTTGCACCAAGGAGTATACATGCGAAGTATGAAAGCCCTATCTCTCACGGTTTAAAAGTTATACACAAGGTTAAAGTTTTTGTTATGGGTAAGGTTAAAGTTTTTTAAAGGTCGGGTAAAGGTCAAGGTCAAGGTCATCAGGTCAAACTTCAGCATCAGTAGGTAGGTCTTGCGCCAAGGAGTACACATGCAAAGTATGAAAGCCCTGTCTCTCACTGTTCAAAAGTTAAGGGCAAGGTTAAAGTTTTCTAAAGGTCGGTCAAAGGTCAAGGTCAAGGTCACGAGATCAGAAATTTTGGCATCGGTAGGTATGTCTGGCATCAAGGAGTATACATGCAAAGTATGAAAGCCCTATCTCTCACTGTTCAAAAGTTATGGGCAAGGTTAAAGTTTTCTAAAGGTCAGTCAAAGATCAAGGTCAAGGTCACGAGGTCAAAAATTTTGGCATCGGTAGGTAGGTCTGGCATCAAGGAGTACACATGCAAAGTATGAAAGCCCTATCTCTCACGGTTCAAAAGTTATAGGCAAGGTTAGAGTTTTCTAAAGGTCGGTCAAAGGTCAAGGTCACGAGGTCAAAAATGTTGGCATCGGTAGGTAGGTCTGGCATCAAGGAGTACACATGCAAAGAATGAAAGCCCTATCTCTCACGGTTCAAAAGTTATGGGCAAGGTTAAAATTTTCTAAAGGTCGGTCAAAGGTCAAGGTCATGAGGTCAAAAATTTTGGCATCGGTAGGTAGGTTTGGCATCAAGGAGTACACATGCAAAGTATGAAAGCCCTATCTCTCACGGTTCAAAAGTTATAGGCAAGGTTAAAGTTTTCTAAAGGTCGGTCAAAGGTCAAGGTCAAGGTCACGAGGTCAGAAATTTTGGCATCAATAGGTAGGCCTGGCATCAAGGAGTACACTTGCAAAGTATGAAAGCCCTATCTCTCACGGTTCAAAAGTTATAGGCAAGGTTAAAGTTTTTCTGCACGCGGACGGACGCGGACGCCGGGGGTACAACAATAGCTCTCCGGACATTCGTCCCGGCGAGCTAAAAAGATGTCTCAAATGTTTATGAAAAGCTTTATGAACTCCTAGACTGAAACAACTCATTGGTTTAACATCAAACATTTTTACATGTCTGTCTCTTCCACGCTGTCATGACCCTGGTTGTGGACAGCCTTGGGCGTGTTCCAAGACCTGATCAATGATTCCCCTGTGCACTGCACGTAGCAACTCTGTTATGAAATATTAACTTTTCCTTACTATGGCTTGCGTTCGCATCCTTTCCCTCTACAGCAGTAATGTGCGTGATGCAAATTTACAATTCACAGATCCAGGCTGCTTCAATTCATAAGCGCGTATTCCTGCAAGCACTGCACGGTCCTGTTCGTCACTAACGGTATCCTACTTGCTCGATTCACAACCGGAAATCCGTACTAGCGCAGGGAAGAAAAGATAAATGCCAGCGCCCCCGCAGCCCAGTGTATGTGTATACCCGCGTCGCGAACTTCATGTCACGGCAGCGGATGGAAGCGGCAGACCTGAACTGCGGCGACGATTAATGAGGGGGTGCGCAACTTTTAACGCGCAAGCCGCTGTGCGCATGGAGAACTCCGCGGCATGACTGCGGGCAGAGTTAAGCATTCTAATGGAAAGCACGCGAGTGAAGTGTACGGTAACAGACCTGCTACGCTGGGGGGCTCGCGGGGGATGGATTTAAGTAGTGAGTATATAAACTTCTCCCACGAGGCACAACATGTCCTACTTGTGTTTCGGATACGTGATACCGCGCAAAATCGCAGAATTACCGGGCTGAATTGTCCTTCATATGATTTAATAGCAAGACATAATCTCATATACCGAAAAAAAAAACTACTTTCATTGTTGTAACCTACCTCTAAGCGCGAAAACGGTGTCTTGGGTCCTGTCTAATTTGAAAGCACGTGTGATTGCGTAGGCTACAAGTAGTAGGTCCCGCGCGCCAGCGGGGTCAAAACGATGGCGCAGCCTCGTAACTTAAATTTATATTAAAATTCGAATGTTCTATGCTGTTACATCGCCTGAAGCATTATGCATTCTGATTAATACAGTGGCGATCTCATGAAATTAATGCCAAGTATAAATTATTCGGGAATGGAAAAAATTAATGGCCTAAATAAAAGCCGAATTTGTCAAGAAACGACAACCGGAAGTCGGCGAGGGAATCTTAAGTGCAAGAAGATGCCAGAACATCCAGTACTGTCCCAACAATGACCTGGCTTTCCCCCTAATCATCTTTAATATGATTGGTCAGCACGTACGGTTTTTTAACAAAGCTGCTCAGGCGTTGGCCACGCGGGCTGCGGCACCATACAGTTGAAGATAAAAACTAGAAAGAAAGCGGACACTAGAAAAACATTGCCCTTCTTAAAATATCCTGTTGTTATTATTTAGCTATACTACGGTTTTCATGGCATAACTATAGTATTTCTATAGTTTGCATAGTATAATTAGAGTAGGACTATAGCCATCACATTATACCTTTCAGTATTACCACAGTCATCAGTATCATGATATTGCTATAGTCCACACAACTGTATTGCTGTAGTTTGAATAACTGTACATTCAATAAATAATACTATGAAAACCATCCATTGACCATAGCTTAGATCGATAATAATTTTTCATTGGGGTAGAAAAACATGCAACTGCACATTGGCAGCAAAACCAAAGATTATAAAGATGACAAAAAGCAACAAAAAAATTCACCTGTGAATTAAGGAATATGTTAAGGGTCACTTCAGAAGAGGTTTCCAAGGAAAGTCTGAGTTGATGAGCTTGTCTCTGCCATTAATGTGGACTGCGCCAGAGTCTGGGGGCAGTTATGAGGTCGCAATTAGATTTTGTCTTTTTATTTTTCACCTGGCTTTCATGTGGCAGTTTACAATGGTGTTTTGTTATGGTATGTAGGCCCCAGTATTGTTGGGGGTGAGTGCGGGGAATTCAGAACATTGAATGGACATCATTCAGGCACCTTATTTTTGACTATAGATGAGCTGAACATTTGCCTTTAGATAATAATCCATCAATTCCTCGATGAACTGATTAGGGACTGTTATATTCGGCTGATTCTCAGAGGTCTGAGCAGATGTCATGACTGTGTCGCAATCTAGTCTCACCTGCTGTCCTGTCTGTTTTCTGGTCAGTAGTAATGTCAACACAGCTGTGTTGAAGAACTGCTGTTTGCTTTTGGACTGAAAGAACATGCCAAAATAGGGGAGCAGTGATCTGAGCTCCAATGTGGAACAGTGGTCACAGCAGCAGTGTGGAGCAGTGATCAGAGCTCCAGCGTGAAGCAGTGATCAGAGCTCCAGTGTAGAGTAGCGATTAGAGCAGCAGTGTGGAGCAGTGATCAGAGCAGCAGTGTGGAGCAGTGATCAGAGCAGCAGTGTGGAGCAGTGGTTCGAGCAGCAGTGTGGAGCAGTGATCAGAGCAGCAGTGTGGAACAGTGATCAGAGCAGCAGTGTGGAGCAGTGATCAGAGCAGCAGTGTGGAGCAGTGATCAGAGCAACAGTGTGGAGCAGTGGTTCGAGCAGCAGTGTGGAGCAGTGATCAGAGCAGCAGTGTGGAACAGTGATCAGAGCAGCAGTGTGGAGCAGTGATCAGAGCAGCAGTGTGGAGCAGTGATCAGAGCAACAGTGTGGTGCAGTGATCAGAGCAGCAGTGTGGAGCAGTGATCAGAGCAGCAGTGTGGAACAGTGATCAGAGCAGCAGTGTGGAGCAGTGATCAGAGCAACAGTGTGGTGCAGTGATCAGAGCAGCAGTGTGGAACAGTGATCAGAGCAGCAGTATGGAGCAGTGGTCCGAGCAGCAGTGTGGAGCAGTGATCAGAGCAGCAGTGTGGAACAGTGATCAGAGCAGCAGTGTGGAGCAGTGATCAGAGCAGCAGTGTGGAGCAGTGATCAGAGCAACAGTGTGGAACAGTGATCAGAGCAGCAGTATGGAGCAGTGGTCCGAGCAGCAGTGTGGAGCAGCGGTCCGAGCAGCAGTGTGGAGCAGTGCTCAGAGCAGCAGTGTGGAGCAGTGATCAGAGCAGCAGTGTGGTGCAGTGATCAGAGCAGCAGTGTGGAGCAGTGATCAGAGCAGCAGTGTGGAGCAGTGATCAGAGCAACACTGTGGTGCTGTGATCAGAGCAGCAGTGTGGAGCAGTGATCAGAGCAGCAGTGTGGAACAGTGATCAGAGCAGCAGTATGGAGCAGTGATCAGAGCAGCTGTGTGGATCAGTGATCAGAGCAGCTGTGTGGAGCAGTGATCAGAGCAGCAGTGTGGAACAGTGATCAGAGCGGCAGTGTGGAACAGTGATCAGAGCGGCAGTGTGGAGCAGTGATCAGAGCAGCAGTGTGGAGCAGTGATCAGAGCAGCAGTGTGGTGCAGTGTTCAGAGCAGCAGTGTGGTGCAGTGATCAGAGCAGCTGTGTGGAGCAGTGATCAGAGCAGCAGTGTGGAACAGTGATCAGAGCAGCAGTGTGGAGCAGTGATCAGAACAGCTGTGTGGAGCAGTGATCAGAGCAGCTGTGTGGAACAGTGATCAGAGCAGCAGTGTGGAGCAGTGATCAGGACAGCAGTGTGGAGCAGTGATCAGAGCAGCAGTGTGGATCAGTGATCAGAGCAGCTGTGTGGAGCAGTGATCAGAGCAGCAGTGTGGAACAGTGATCAGAGCAGCAGTGTGGAGCAGTGATCAGAACAGCTGTGTGGAGCAGTGATCAGAGCAGCTGTGTGGAACAGTGATCAGAGCAGCAGTGTGGAGCAGTGATCAGGACAGCAGTGTGGAGCAGTGATCAGAGCAGCAGTGTGGAGCAGTGATCAGAGCAGCAGTGTGGAACAGTGATCAGAGCAGCAGTGTGGAGCAGTGATCAGAACAGCAGTGTGGAGCAGTGATCAGAGCAGCTGTGTGGAACAGTGATCAGAGCAGCAGTGCGATGCAGTGATCAGAGCAGCTGTGTGGAGCAGTGATCAGAGCAGCAGTGTGGAGCAGTGATCAGAGCAGCTGTGTGGAACAGTGATCAGAGCAGCAGTGTGGAGCAGTGATCAGAGCAGCAGTGTGGAGCAGTGATCAGAGCAACAGTGTGGAACAGTGATCAGAGCAGCAGTATGGAGCAGTGGTCCGAGCAGCAGTGTGGAGCAGCGGTCCGAGCAGCAGTGTGGAGCAGTGCTCAGAGCAGCAGTGTGGAGCAGTGATCAGAGCAGCAGTGTGGTGCAGTGATCAGGGCAGCAGTGTGGAGCAGTGATCAGAGCAGCAGTGTGGAGCAGTGATCAGAGCAACACTGTGGTGCTGTGATCAGAGCAGCAGTGTGGAGCAGTGATCAGAGCAGCAGTGTGGAGCAGTGATCAGAGCAGCAGTATGGAGCTGTGATCAGAGCAGCTGTGTGGATCAGTGATCAGAGCAGCTGTGTTGAGCAGTGATCAGAGCAGCTGTGTGGAGCAGTGATCAGAGCAGCTGTGTGGAGCAGTGATCAGAGCAGCAGTGTGGAACAGTGATCAGAGCAGCAGTGTGGAGCAGTGATCAGAGCAGCAGTGTGGTGCAGTGTTCAGAGCAGCAGTGTGGTGCAGTGATCAGAGCAGCTGTGTGGAGCAGTGATCAGAGCAGCAGTGTGGAACAGTGATCAGAGCAGCAGTGTGGAGCAGTGATCAGAACAGCTGTGTGGAGCAGTGATCAGAGCAGCTGTGTGGAACAGTGATCAGAGCAGCAGTGTGGAGCAGTGATCAGAGCAGCAGTGTGGAGCAGTGATCAGAGCAGCAGTGTGGATCAGTGATCAGAGCAGCTGTGTGGAGCAGTGATCAGAGCAGCAGTGTGGAACAGTGATCAGAGCAGCAGTGTGGAGCAGTGATCAGGACAGCAGTGTGGAGCAGTGATCAGAGCAGCAGTGTGGATCAGTGATCAGAGCAGCTGTGTGGAGCAGTGATCAGAGCAGCAGTGTGGAACAGTGATCAGAGCAGCAGTGTGGAGCAGTGATCAGAACAGCTGTGTGGAGCAGTGATCAGAGCAGCTGTGTGGAACAGTGATCAGAGCAGCAGTGTGGAGCAGTGATCAGGACAGCAGTGTGGAGCAGTGATCAGAGCAGCAGTGTGGAGCAGTGATCAGAGCAGCAGTGTGGAACAGTGATCAGAGCAGCAGTGTGGAGCAGTGATCAGAACAGCAGTGTGGAGCAGTGATCAGAGCAGCTGTGTGGAACAGTGATCAGAGCAGCAGTGCGATGCAGTGATCAGAGCAGCTGTGTGGAGCAGTGATCAGAGCAGCAGTGTGGAGCAGTGGTCAGAGCAGCAGTGTGGAGCAGTGATTAGAGCAGCTGTGTGGAGCAGTGATCAGAGCAGCAGTGTGGAACAGTGATCAGAGCAGCAGTGCGATGCAGTGATCAGAGCAGCAGTGTGGAGCAGCAGTCAAACCAGGAGTTTGGATGTGTTTTCTGAGCTGTAATAAAGCAATTGCTTTGTTCTGTGGACCAGTTAGCCATCATCACCCTCAGCCCAGGTGTGATAACACACAAAACTGGAAAGATAGTTAATTGGCATTTTGCTGGAGTGGCAACTATTGAGGAATGGCCATTTTATACTATGTGTAAAACTTGTCTGTCGACAGCGGCTGGTGAGTGAACTGTTGTCAGGGAGACAGATAAAAGTGTTGCCCAACGATATCTTGTACCTGTTAAATATTTGTAATTTAGCCGACACTATCTTCAGTTATCTTATGATTTAATTGGCTGGATGGACAGAGTTTGGTGGTTGTCATGGGGATAGACAGTGAATACAGTAGTCTTCACAAAAAGATCAGTTGGCTTTGTTTGCAATGAAATAACTATAATTACCATGGCGATGACAGTATGTGCTGTAGACGTTGTCCGACACTTTGATTGAGCAAAAAATGACATTTTTTAGTGATCAGTGATCAGAGCAGCAGTGTGGAACAGTGATCAGAGCAGCAGTGTGGAACAGTGATCAGAGCCCCAGTGTGAAGCAGTGATCAGAGCAACAATGTGGAGCAGTGATCAGAGCAGCAGTGTGGTGCAGTGATCAGAGCAGCAGTCTGGAGCACTGGTCAGAGCGGCAGTGTGGAACAGTGATCAGAACTCCAGTGTGGAGCAGTGATCAGAGCAGCTGTGTGGAACAGGGATCAGAGCAGCAGTGTGGAGTAGTGATCAGAGCAGCTGTGTGGAGCAGTGATCAGAACAGCAGTGTGGAGCAGTGATCAGAACAGCAGTGTGGAGCAGTGATCAGAGCAGCTGTGTGGAGCAGTGATCAGAGCAGCAGTGTGGAACAGTGATCAGAGCAGCAGTGCGATGCAGTGATCAGAGCAGCAGTGTGGAGCACTGGTCAGAGCAGCAGTGTGGAACAGGGATCAGAGCAGCAGTGTGGAGCAGAGCGGCAGTGTGGAGCAGTGATCAGAGCAGCTGTGTGGAGCAGTGATCAGAGCAGCAGTGTGGAGCAGTGATCAGAGCAGCTGTGTGGAGCAGTGATCAGAACAGCTGTGTGGAGCAGTGATCAGAGCAGCAGTGTGGAATAGTGATCAGAGCAGCAGTGAGATGCAGTGATCAGAACAGCAGTGTGGAACAGTGATCAGAGCAGCTGTGTGGAGCAGTGATCAGAGCAGCAGTGTGGAACAGTGATCAGAGCAGCAGTGTGGAACAGTGATCAGAGCAGCTGTGTGGAACAGTGATCAGAGCAGCAGTGTGGAGCAGTGATCAGAGCAGCAGTGTGGAACAGTGATCAGAGCAGCAGTGTGGAACAGTGATCAGAGCAGCAGTGAGATGCAGTGATCAGAGCAGCAGTGTGGAGCCACTTTGGTCCACTTTGATTAAGCAAAAAATGGCATTTTTATTGTCCGCCCAAATACATCTTACAAGTGTAAAATGACCTTCACTGTTTCAAGCAACTGATAGACCTTTGGATTTTGACCTTGTGAGATGAAGTTAGGAAGAACTGTTGGGCCCTCAAATGAGGCCCTTAACCTCCGAACTGCTCCAGGAGTTTTACTGCTCTTTCCATCATTCTCAGATTTTAAGTGTTAGTTATCAGATTTCCTTTAGGGCATACTTGAAAAGAGATAGATGTTGTCAGTGGAATTTCCCTGGTTAAATAAAGGTTACAGGGGCGTCTCTAGGACTGAAGATTGGTGGGGTCCAGAGCTCCCCTTTAAAACAATTACTAACCCTGACTTGCACGCTATCAAATAATCCTTCCAGGATTTTCCCGGCTTTTTTTTATTGTTTTATTGATTTTTTGCGGTAACATTTTCAAATAGTGTTGATGAAAGTAGCAATGTCTTGGCGATTTATTTTTTTGTCCGAGAGAAATGTGCGTGGATTGGTTTAATTTGTTTTAATAGTTGCGCATTCGCGACATGCAACTTCCTTGAGGGACTGAGCAATAGATTCACTCCGAGAACACCCGGTACGGTACGGTACATTTCGGTACGGCGACAATCATTTATCTGGATGCGTAATTTCGTGAATTTAAATCAGCGTTATTCAGAATTGCACACAGACGTTTCAAATGGTCTTTTATTTTATTTAAACGAAACGATCACGAAGCGCCAGTTAAATCACTTGATGTGTGTAAAAGGTAGCGCTGACGTTTGAGAGCAGTTTGTCTTTCATAAAGTGTTGGCCAATTTTTGAGTGGCCCAAATAATTTTTCTGATCTTAATTTATCCCATTATTAGGTTGTCAATAGATTGCATGGAGAGAGAAACTGTTACTTCGATTGCCAGAGGATTATTGTCATAATTGGAAAACGTGTTAATAACGGAAAATAACTGAGCACAAGCCAGGAACAATGAATGACGCAAAGGCATGGTCCGTTAAAAAAAGATTATGCTCATAAGTAGCATTGACAGTCCGCGATGGCTTCCCCATGCTGTTTTCACTGTGTTTTATGATACTTTTAAGAATGGTGTTATGAAATGGCTCAGTGGCCATGATAAGAAATGTGCCATATTCCTTGTTTAAAATGCAACTGGGTGCCAGTATGTGTGCCAGTATGTAAGACAGTGAACATCAAATGTGAAAAGGGAATGTGCTACAATGAAAATGTTTTTTTTTATTACATCTGCTACCTGTAAGGTAGCTCAAGTCTAGTCTCCCATTTCATCCGTCCATCCATGAATCCATCCGTTAATCAATCGTCTACATTGAGAATTGGAAATTCAGCAGAAGCGTTTGGGCATAGCGTCATGAAAATCATTAATTGACTACCCGTTTCCTCATATAACTTGGGTAGCCCAAGTGCGCGCCTACTTGGCATCTAGTTTATTCAAACATTTCGCTCAAGATCTCCTGCTTCAGCGTGGCAGAAGTTACAGAGCCAAACATGAGGTTAATCAATCATACGGCCTTCACCTGGTGCACATGGGTTACATGATGCAAGAGGTAAACCTTTCTTCAGAACGACGGACGTTGGGTTCATCAGCTGAACACACCATCAAAGGATTACGTGAGATGCTGAATCTGTGTCATTTGGGTTTTGTTTATTCTATTCAGTGATTGGCCAGATTATTTGCCATGTCACCTAACTTGTGCCAGGTGAATAGTACCTGATTAAAACTTGCGTTTCACTTTCGTACCTCTGAAGATGGGCATTCGTTCCAAAAACACTTGTGGCGTGATAAATTAATGTTTTTCACGGTAGTGAGGTCAGTTTATCTCACTTATTTCAGATGGCTGCTACTATTTACTTGAGTATCAATGGGTACTCCACACTCAGTATTCACCGATCACTGAGGATTTTCTCTCTCCGTCATCATCTAGGACTCCTGCTACTTCTGCTCTGTATGGCTGCCTCCGAGGTCTTCGATATTCAGGCCCGACCAATCGATTTCGTGTGCGATGACAATGCCCGAAGAGACATGAACACGGTGAAGGAATTGGAATTGATAATGGTGAGCTTGCTGAGCAATGGTGCTTCCACCAAACTGCCATGTCGGGTGTGGGTGAACTGCTGTCCTCTTAGCTGGCATGCCCTGTGTTTCAGCCAAAAAAAGGCAAAAGGACAAGTACTTTCAGTGATGAAGGTAAGGTGCTGGGATCCTCAACTTTAAGGTTATTGCAGAGTATCAAGTTAGTGTCTACAGTCAACCTGTCCACGGACCACTTGCTTTAATGGTCAACGTGGACTTGAAGTGCACATCCTCCCTAGGGGCAAACTCAATTTCAATTATAAAATTCAATTTTATTTGTTTAGCGCTTTTCACAGGCTGGCTGCCACAAATACGCTTTACAGAGAGAAAAGGGCAAAGTATGGAGCTCGAGACAAACATGGAGCTCGAGGGTCATGAAGTTCACAAGTTTGATAAAGCACCTCAAGAGCCTTCCATCTATGAAGAGTTTTGTTTTCCAGCATATCTGGGTCTGGAGAAAAAGATTTTTTAAATTTCAGCCAATTTGATCACTTTTAGCCCCGCCCCTCAGAGCACCTGGGGGTGGGCACCCTATGACACAATTTTGGTGCATTTTTCCCCAAGGAAGGCTCTTGCAAAATTTTATCGAAATGGGATCAGCAGTTTCTGAGAATAAGTGGAAAATGTATTGACCAGTTTTAGCCCCACCCCTCAGAGCCCCTGGGGTTGGGTACCATATAATTCACAATTTTTGTGAATATTTGACCGAGGGAGGTTCCTGCAAAATTTAATTGAAATCAGATCAGCAGTTTCTGAGAAGAAATTGAAAATGTAAACTGTTTACGGACGCACGACTGACGATGACGGACAGAAGGCTATTAGAATAGGTCACTTTGAGACTTTGTCTCAGGTGACCTAAAAAACTCCTTTGTAATTTTTTGTCTTGGGGGTGCCTGAAGTAATGTGAAGTGGAAAGTCGGAAAGTCCGCGCAGGCAGAATTGAGTGGTGTGCATACGCCAGATAGCCATTTTTGTCTGCTTTAACTCTTTTTTGGTTAGTGATTGTTTTAGCTGTCATGACTCAGCTACTTGAGAAGATTTTAGCAATGTTACCGCTGACTCCAAGGCTCCGAAGCGCGCTTCAAACTCGGCAGGATATTTTTCCGAAGCACTGTGCCGGAGCCTGCTTCATATCGGGAAAAACCACGTGACTGATGACGTTCGAACCACTTTGCTGCTTCATTCAGACTGTATCAGCTGACCGGTTTGGTTCAATAGGAGGAGCTTTGAAACATTGGTGCAATTCAAATGTATGAAACAGCACTCTGTTAGACATTTTTTTTCAAAAATAATAATGCCAAAGTCGCTCAAGCACACCCAGTATACACCAAGCACAATAAAAAAGAACATAATACTATATATTTTTTGGACAGAGTAAATATTTACCGGATTCAATGAGGCTATGGCTGTAATTAATGTTATTATAATGTAATATGAATTATTAAGGTAAGGAAGAAAAACAACAGACACATGTAAGATGAAGTTAGATTTCAGCTTTATTTAAGTATTTTTCACAATACAACATACTTGAAGTGCACGCGCAAGGTGCACCAGCGTCACCTTTGCAAGGCTGTACAACAATCTCTGTGCCAGCAGATGTCACCCACGTGCTCAATGAATGAAGCTTTGAGTAGTGAACCCATTTTCAATACAAAGGACCAAAAGGGTGCGAAGCTTCATAAAGCCTCGTTCGGCCATCACTGGAAGATTTACTCAAGGAGGCTTAATTAGCCTTTATTTGGAGCCCTAAGAAAAAATAATAGAAATTAAAACATTCATTCACCGAGAGAGAACCCAAATCCCATAAGTTAACAGCAAGAGAAGGTCAGTCAAAAAACAAAATCCTCCACCAGGCCTGGAAACTCAGTCTTTATGGAGTCCCGGATTATGTAGTAGGCCTCAGCTGAGTTGATTTTTAGTTGGCACAGCTGTGGCCCTTCCCAAAGGTGGGCTGTTGCTGCCCTCTAATGGACTGCACCCCACATTGCTCCCCTCTTGCCACCGCAGTACCTATTATTTGTCACCCCAGTGATAAACATTATCACCTTGGTTTTTTGGTACATTTTTGCACTTGTTTTCTCTGAAGGTATAGGACAGTCTTTCTCCCCCTCCTCACAACACACTCCATTTTCCGCAAGCTGCCAGTGAATCACGCAGAGAAGCATTATCATGAGAGGCAGAAAACCTAAACTGCCAGAAAGCACTCTGCCACATTCAGGGAACTATGAGAGCAAATTGAGGCAAAGCTGCGATCTCATTCATCAAGACCAAGGGTAGCAGGGATTCCAACGGTAGCACATCACCAATGATTCTTTATAGATGTTTCTGCCTCTCTGTCTATCTACCTGTCCAGCTTTATACCAGTTTTTTTTTCTGTCTGCAACACTGGTCGCAGCAAGATTATGATCACTGATTCAAGATCAGTTGAATGTTATCCACTCATAATGGATGTGTTGTGGAACTGGGCAGAAGAAGCTGATCTGAGATCAGAACTTTATGAAGCATAACTGCCAGTGTCTCTGTCATCTGACCATCTGTCTGATTGTTGTCTGGAAGACTTTCTGTCTCTGTTGTACTGTCTTTTTCTGCGTCAATGGCAGTCTGTCTGTCTGTTGTCCTGTCTGGCTGCTTGTTTGTCTGTCTGTATTATTGTCTGTCTGTCTGGAACACTATGTCTCTCTGTCTGCAACATTGTCTGTCTGTCTGTTGGCCTGCCCATCAGTAACCTTGCTTGTCGGCCTGCCTGCCTGTCTGTCTGTAACCCAGCCTGTCTGTCTGTCTGTCTGTCTGTCTGTAAACCTTCCAATCTTTCTGTCTGTAATCCAGCCTGTCTGTCTGTCTTTCGGTCTTGTAATTCTGCCTGTCTTTCTCTCTGTGACACTGTCTGTCTGTCTGTATGTCTGTCTGTCTATCTCAGGGAGAATGCAATGGGTCAGCTCATCTCCCGTCAACAGTCACGCTGCCCTGTGCAAAGACTCACAAAGCATCCTGGGACAGGAAATCTGTGAGTGTTCAGTATCTTTAAACTGCGGACCTTACTCACGACTCCCTCCACCACACCTGTATCAGACTGATATTCCGCTTACCTGTGTGCTTATCTTAAGTGCGTGCGTGTGTGTGTGGGTGTGTGTCTGTGCGGTGTGTGTGTGTGTGTGTGTGTGTGTGTGTGTGTGGCGTTTTCACCCATGTATGCGCTGTGTGTGAATGTGTGTCTATGTGTGGTACTTTTGCCTGTGCTGTGTGTCTGCATCTATGCGTGTCTGTGCACTATGTGTGTGTGTGTGGGGGGGGGGTGTATCTATGTGTGTCTTTGGGCTGTGTGTGTGTGTATGTTTGTGTGAGTGTGTGTGTGTGTGTGTGTTTCCCAGATGCAGCAGAAGAGAGGGGATATAGTGACGGCGCTGAGGACGCTGGCTGAGGGTGTGAGGGCGGTGAGGTCACCAGCTTCTCTCCCTGAGTGTCAGAGCTCCCTGCTGGAGAGACTCGAGCGCAGCATCACCAACTACCTGCACATACTCGCACACCTGGAAATACAGGTGAGAAACACCAACAGGCTGATTCTCACTCGCCAGGAGCTACAGGTGAGAAACAAACCTGCTGATACTCTCTCACCTGGAGCTACAGGTGAGAAACACAAAACTTGCTGATGCTCACTCACCTGGAGCTACAGGTCAGAAACTCAAACCTGCTGATACTCGCTCACCTGGAGCTACAGGTGAGAAACACAAACCTGCTGATACTCACACACCTAGAGCAACAGGTAAGAAACACAAACTGCTGATACTCACTCTTACTCATCTGGAGCCACAGGTGAGAAACAAACCTGCTGAGACTCACTCACCTGGAGTAACAGGAGAGAAACACAAACCTGCTGATACTCACTCACCTGGAGCTACAGATGAGAAGTACAAAACTGCTGATACTTTCTCACCTGGCGATACAAGTGAGAAATACAAACCTGCTGATAATCACACACCTGGAGCTATTGGTGAGAAACACAAACCTGCTGATACTCACTCACCTAGAGTAACAGGAGAGAAACACAAAACTGCTGATACTCACTCACCTGGAGCAACAGGTGAGAAACACAAACTTGCTAATACTCACTCACCTGGAGCAACAGGTGAGAAACACAAACTTGCTAATACTCTCTCACCTGGAGCTACAGGTGAGAAATAGAAACCTACTGATACTCACTCACCAGGAGCTACAGAAACACAAAACTGCTGATACTTTCTCACCTGACGCTACAAGTGAGAATTACAAACCTGCTGATACTCACTCACCTGGAGCTAAAGGTGAGATATACGCACCTGCACATACTGACACACCTGGAGCCACAGGTGAGATATACACAACTGCACATCCTCACACACCCGGAGCCACAGGTGAGATATACACACCTGTACATCCTCACACACCTGGAGCCACAGGTGAGATATACACACCTACAGGTTACTGGTCAATACACGCGTGCACACACAGATGCACAAATAAACATGCATCCATCAGAGGAGACGCACATGCACATGTGCATCAAAACACACTCACGCTCATTCCCACATACTCACACACACACACACAACTTTAAGCACGCAAAACAATAGGAGCTACCAGTGAGATAAACACACACGCACGCACAAACCTGTGTTCTTTCTCCCTGCGTGCTATCCATTTATCTAGTCACATGGTCTTGCCGGAACAGGAGGGCATTCGATGCTTAATCCCCACGCAGTCTCCTCACCCCGTCGAGACACACTCATCCAATCTGCTCCGTATTAAGCAGCTTGGCATTATCACTGCAGGAGCATCATGAAACGAGCAGGCCTGCCGTCTGACGCACTCACTTCTTCACAGATAACACGTTTCCCCTCTTCTTCCAACCCCCTTAAACACCTCTCCGTCCTCCATTAGTTTAACCCTACTGAACCCCATCTCCTTCCTGCTTTGAAGAAACCTGTTCTTCTCCTCCGCTGATAAGATTTCACATTGCCGTTACTTCATTCAGTTCTGAATTGACGTGAAAGTGGTTATTTTCATAATAGTGCGCCGAATGCAATGGAAAGTCGGCAGCACTTCGGCATTATTTTGTCAATATTATAAACTTGCTGTTTTCACTTGTATAATGGAACTGTTTGCTCCCAAATAGGACATTATTGTACCTTGGGAAATGTGCGCTTTAAAAGTAATATACTGTATATATACAGTAATTGTATCCACGGTTGCCGAAGACTGCTGTTTTCCCACCCCGCCATTACCTGTGAGTCAGGAGTGAGGCACGTGTGGCCAATCATCAGTGTTAATTGATTAGTTACTTACCTTCAGGAAAGAAAACCAGGGATGGATTTAGATTCGAAGAGCAGATTTGAGGATCTGGGGGAGCACTGTGTATCCGATTTTTGTCGTGACCACAAGTCACCCAGAATTCAACGGGCCATTAATTTATCTTACTTAAACCTAGCCCACACCAACGGATTTTAAAAATTTTAACTGATGATGTGATAAACACCTCATATAACAACAAAAAAAACATACATTTCATAGTTTTAGGTGTTCTGGTGTGTGTGGTGAGCGGATTCACATGAGTAAACATGAGTATAATATTCTTACGTATCTGTTCACTGGTGTATAATCACCTGAAAGTAACAAAAGTATTTTCTTGAACCATCACTCTGCTGCTCAGTCAGTCAGAAAGTCATTGACGTTTGCGTTTGACGGGTTGGGTCAGCTGTTGCAGTCCAGACAAAAATCAGGCTTTGCTCGTGAGTGTCGGAAGAGGGAGGAGTCGGTCCCAGAATTAGCTGCACGATTATTTGATGTGAGCCCAGCTTAAGTTGCTTTTCATGTTTTGAGGGATTAGTTATGACAAAAATGGCTATGCATTCGTTGAACGACTAAAGCATAACTTTCATAAGCGTTTATTAAGCTATTTTTCTAGCCTTGCTATGTCTGACATAATGAGACTTAAAAGTGCAAATAATCCCTGTAATAATCGGCAGCATAACGAGGGTTTGGAGCACAATGGTTATATGTCCATTTTAGAGGTTTTGAGAAAAATTTATTTTTAGGTTTACAAAATGTTCTATTAAATCAGGTACATCATTTACATCATTTTTATGTCAGTCACTCTTTTCCTGCATGGTTCAGCAGTATACTGAAGATGTAAGTTCTCGTAAATGTGGTACTGCGACATCATGGCCAAAATTGCCAAAATTGGACGTGTCACCTCCGTGCTCCAACAATTCTAGCACTTGATGTGACATAACACAATGGTGATAGATTGAAGTTAAGTTTGTCTGCAATGGAAGACAGATGATTCTGTAGTACTATTCATGTTTATTCATAAAAAATATCAATGTTTAATTCATATAAGATTTTGTTGGACATGCCACAAAATGAAAATGCGAATTCTGTTAAAAACTGAGGCGCATGAACATATAATTATTGTTCTCCAAGAATTATCTGACAGAAATGTGTGACAGGAGGTAAAAATCTCAATCACAAAATTTGGACACATCACCATTGTGCTCCAATCCCTCAATAAGTAATAAAAATGAAAAAAAAAAAAAAATCAAATTCTGGGATTGCAGTTGTGCTTAGAACAAAAACCAGTGTTGTGTTCCACCAGGATGGAGTTTAAGGACCACTGTTCTCGGAGCATGTCAATGTTATTAGTCTCAGGTTTGCTCGGATAATACCAACTGTGCCCACTTATGCTCAGTTTACTGACACAGTGCTTCGCTGGCTACCTCACACTGAGGGGGCAGTTCATTGTGTTACTGTCTAAAAACTAAAAACTTTCCAGCAACCAGGATTAGCTTCTGGGCCGAATTCTTCGGCCAGGAGGTTGAATTAATGAGTAAAATTTGCTGGCTGAGTACATGGATGATACAAAAACACACAGCAGGAGGTTTACAGTTCGGTGCCGGATGTTTTTCACACCTGGTGTCTCGGGCCTCTTCCACAGGGTGAAGCGGAGGCCTCAGTCGCAGCCTGCCCCAGCCACCAAACCCAGGACCTGGGGCTCGTCCTCTGGAACTTAAGGTGCCTCCTCACCGGCAAGCTTGAATGGCTCGTGGCAGAAATGCGCTCCCAGTGTCACGCGGAAAGGACGGCCTCCAAACTCTGACCTTCGACCTCTCGATGCTGATAAACTGTGTTCCGGGCCGCCTGGCGTTGCTGTCCGGCAACTCAAGTTGCTGCCTGCCTTGCACAAGTGTGCCACGTTTGCCAATACTCTCCCCAACCTGCCTCTCAATTTTGAGAAACTGCGCCCTCTGCTGGTGATAAAGTAGGCGGACTGCAAATCGCAAATCTGCAAATCTGGGAGTGGTTGCATTTCAAACGTGTAGAAAAGGTATCAGTGCTGGACTACACCACATATGTGTGGCCATTTGGATTGGTCAGGTCATTCTTTGGATTTCGTTTGAAAAAAAAAAAAAGAGTCTTGGGGGGCTGTTAGTGATGATGGCGACAGGAAACTTATTTAAATATGTGTATTTTGGGCGGTGGCTGGCTTGGGGAGGTTGAGTTGTTGAATTTCTATTGTTCAATTTGAACAGAAGATCAGAGGTTTAGCATACAAGCAGCTTTGTAAATGTGGCAAACTATGCCAGATAACAGATGTATAATTGTAATGTTTTTAATGATCATTGCTATCAAATTGAGACACACGATGTCTCATGTGCCAACCATGGCTATTGTAACATTGCAAAAAGTCTGCTCAGTTCATAATGTCTCATCAAAGAGTGTCGCAATTTTCTCAAAAAAGACAAAAAATCTCATCTCCATAAATTTCTGAAATCTACTCTCTGGCAGTGATGTCACTGGGTGATATTTTATGAGACTGCCCTACCTCTTTATCCCATAGTGAGAAGGATAAAATCAGGCTCGACTGCTCCCACCACCATCTCTGGATACACTACTCAAATTTGCATATACCCGCCCCCCACAAAAGTTGTTTTTCATTTGGAAGTACGTCAAACAGAGGAAGCTAAATACTATTCTAATTTCCGTTGCATTGTGACTGCAAATGCACATTCAAATGCACAGGTCACAATCCCTTGTAGTGACTGAAAGCTGTGTAGTTCTGTAATGCTGACTTGAAATTCTGAGAGAGAAAAAAAAATCCAGAGAACGCACTCTACAAAGGTTTAAAGTTTCAGATAGTAATGTCCCTACTGCTTACAATAATGGAGGTAATCCGCATATTACATTCTCCAGGAGGAAACGTGTATAATCGCTCTCGTCGAACATCCAGCACTTAAAATCAACGAGAAAAATGAACAATATGAAGCGATGAAGCACTAGGGTAATTAGGGAGATGGGGGTTTTCAGGTGCGAGGGGAAGGAAGCATGGAAATGACTCTTAATAGAGTTTGATTATCCCAGAATGTATGTCTGCATTACAAGCAGAGCTTCTAGAAAATGTGTTTGAATGGACAATGTTTTTTCTACAGAAAACAAAAAATATAAAATATGTCTATATTTTTCAGCTTTTCTGTACACTGAGTCCTTTTATACTCTATTTCTGTTTTATTTTATTATTTAAAAAAATATATATAAAAAGCCACAGCAAAGGCAACAGATTAATTCCTTGTGTAATATAACTGTAAATTCTGCTATTTATTGTGCATTATGTATTGAATCATTTAAAATGTGTATATGGAATTGCGAGGGCTTATGCAGATCTCCATTCACCGAGAGGAGGCTTTTTTCACATTTGCCTTATTGAAGCCATAATTTGGATTTTATACTGTGTCATAACCATGTGCTTTATAAGAAATGTGCCACTGAGTACATCTACTGTGTGTTCTGTTTTATTTGAATGTTAGTGGATCACAGTCTCGACAGAGGGAAAGAACCCTTAAGTATAGAATCAGTGGGGGAATATTCGCATAATCTCTTCATTGATCAGTTCTATGAAATTAATGTAAAATTCACCCAGACTTCTTTATTTTAACCCTTAGAGTGCTAAATAAATTTTCAAGGAATTACAATGTAATCATCCTGAGCTGTTGAAAATCTATCATGTGGCAACTTGTTTAAAAGAGCTCCCCTCCGGGAGCTCTTTTAAACAAGTTGCCACGTGATAGGTTTTCAACAGCATCTGATTTTGATATCTCGCATCTATAGCGCTAAAAGGGTTAAGGCATAATATGCGTTCAAATGTGTTTGCTCCATAGTGTCTTGAAGGGAAGTGCATGATAGTTTGATGAAAATCCAGCCTCTGATCTCTTTCCTGAAACAGGATTATTGAGTTAGACCAAAGGTCTCCAACTGCTCTTTCGAGGGGCGCAGAGTCTTACCGAGTTTTTGGGACTTCCAGTCAATGCACTGTAAATTCAGGCCTCATGACCAAGGTGCACAGACTCCTTAGTCAGTTGGTGACTTCAAGCATGCAGCTACGTGCAGCAACATACTAAAACCCAGCACTCACTGCGGCCCTCCAGGATTTGAGTTTGAGACCTTTGAGTTAGCCGGATTTACATGCTGAATGAAGCCAAGCTGCCATTCCAAACCTGGAACAACGGCTGAAGTAAAAAGCGATGTTACACATTTTACTCAGAGCAGATCCTTAGCAAACTCGCCAATCCAGGTATGCGAAATCCCACCCACTCTGATTCAAAACACTGAGCAACTCATTCAGCGTCAGTACATTTCTCTGACTTGTTCCACAAAGCGGGATTACTGAGTTAGCCAAATAACTGCTTAAAGTAATACCTGGAACCACTCTTTTTACTTCAGTCCACAAAACGATTTTGAGAGATTTCCAGGTTTTACTGGGTGCAGTGATCCAGCTGAGTAATCCTGCTTTGTGGAACAGGCCCCAGATCTGTAGGTGTTTCTCAAATTTACCCTGCCCCATTGTCTGGCTAACTCAGTAATCTTGCTTTGTAAAGCAAAACCCAAGTTGGCAGTGTTGTGACAAGGATTCAAGGACAAATCTAATCAGTCTTTGGGGCTGTGCTTTGTTAACTGTCCTTATTCTGCAAGGGGCTTGCAATCGTAAGCTGGGCATTATATCAATTCAACCACTGCCGTATGATTAATAGCCTATTTGCCAAAAAATAACTTGAGGCCAATAACCAATCAAATTGCCGAACTCCCGTGCTTCAATAGCACGGAGACAATTACACAGGGCAGTGTTTCCGTTATGAAATTACTTACGAATTGTTTTCATTTTAAAATCTTTTAAGATCGATACCGTGAACCAGAATAATATTTCTACGAATAGAAAATAGTCAGTTTCTCGAGCCGTTATTCTTTTGCAGCTATGCCTGAATTCAATCTTCAATTTCTCTTCCCTGCCACCCGATGGCGATACTGGACCTACGTTTTACCAGTTTTATGTCACGTAGTTGTTATCTTTTTAGTTAATTATTCTCGTTTGATGTTCAGAGGTATTATTTTCCTTCCCAATCCGTTTTATGCCAATATAGTTTTTCAGTGCCGTAAAAAGATTCCTAATTGTATATTGTGTGTATTTCACAACACGCAAACGGTTACATGAAAAGAAGTAGCCTAACAAAAATGAATGAGGTCAACAGGCCAATTTAATAATTGGCAGTTATATCAATTAAATGGTTAAATCAGTCGCTATGTTTTCCTTATGCTTCAACAGAAGGCAGGTGCAACTTATAATAATATACGTTGTTATAAAAAAATTTTTATCATCCTCCAGATGGTATGAATTGGTGGCCAGGTGTACATGCCTATCACGAGCTTACTGATTGACCTCAATCTTTAACACAATCGGTTATAGATAATTTACCTCTTCATGAAATTGTACGAGTATTGAAGTTCAAATTTAATCTAAAAATAGCCAAGGCCAACTACATACCCACAGATTTATTTTTCATGGCATGTGCAGGTATTTCTGAAGTGGAACTACATTTAATAGTTTAAGTAATCCCTCAGTATAAACTCCTAGTTCAGAAAAAAATAACATCTTGCTAAAATTCGGGGATTACCATCGTGGTTAGACCGAAAACCAGAGGTCATCTGGGACCGTTTAAGTACCATTACATTTGAGGGCTGCTCGTATAGTCGCAATGCCCATCATACAGCCAGAAGCAGCCCAAAAATAATTAGGCATAATTTATCAACTGGAAGGCAATGATGGCAGAATTCCAATCAGCTGGCTTGTCACCAACTTCGGAGTTCGTGGAAATAGTGCGACTTGATTGGAAGAAGAGCTTGTATGACGTGCCCCAGACCTTTCAAAAAAAGTCCACTAATATCACATGACTTGACCACCTTGCCAGCTGAGCAGGCGGAGTGTTTAGTGCTGCCTGTAATTTTAATCATCGCGGTAGCGGTGATAATATAGGGTTAGAAAAAAAAAAAATCAAAGGGCCGCATTGAGTGAGCAGGCGTTTGTTTGGTTGGCGTGTTTCAACTCTCAGGTTAATTTCTCTGTGCCGTCAATGTTTTTATTTCTGCGTTTTTTTCTGAATAGCTCGGCGAAGATCGGTCAGCTGAAGTGAACTCACTTTTTTACCAGACACGTGTCAATATTGACTTTTCTTCGCCAAGTTAATTTTAAGCATTTGTTTCTGAGCCAATGACGGAACGGACTCCGCTACTTCATTATCGCCTGTCCATTAGCGTCCATGAGTCGGATACCATGCCCACCCCGGAGAGATCTCCGGCAGTCGTTCGCCGAAAAATGGCCAACGGCAAGCAGCAAAAACTCTCCACCTTTTTCGGAGTGGTGATACCCACCTTGCTCTCCATGTTCGGCGTCGTTGTCTTCCTCCGAATTGGTAAGTGGACTTCCTATTTATTTATTTTAACCAGACTGTCCGTCCATTGACAAACACGTGGGAAGTTTAATTACTCACGCTAATGCATGTTCACGGCAGCATAATGCCCAACTCCTTTTTGCGCTGCCTAAATTGCCCTGTCAATTTTGAGCGTGCGTCCGTGCGCGTGCCTTCTGACCGTTTCCCCCGCGTCTGCGTGCGTAGGGTTCGTGGTGGGGCAGGCGGGGTTGTATCAGTCCGTCGCCATGTTGATCATCGCCTATTTCATCATCAGCATGACCGTTCTCTCCATTTGCGCCATCTCCACCAACGGGGCCCTGGATGCTGGTGGAGCTTATTGTATCCTCTGTTATACTTGATGCCTCTCCTCCCGAACATCTCCCTTTTGCTGTGCACCACTTGCGTTTCTGTTGCCCTCCACCCTTACTTGTGCCCCTTCCCAGATTTTGTGCATTTGTGATGGCCTTTTTCCCTCCTGGTCGGTAATCAACCGACTGGCCCTAAATCAGTCTGGTACTGGGTACTTTTCTGCTACTGTTAAATTTATTATTTTTTTTTTAAAGAACATTGAGGCTAAATGCCCAAACATTTTAAACCAGTTAAGGACATCATGAAGCTGAGAATGAGTACAAAGGAATTGTATAAAGATGATGGAATGGAAAGAATTGTCCCAGAACTTGTGTTCCTCAGTGCCTTATTCATTGCTAAAAATGCTAATTGCATTAGTGTCAGGTTTCAAGACATTCTTTTTAAAGATTTCTAAACTGAAAGTGAACATTTTAAGACCCAAATCCTCAGACGATTCCAGTTCAGCCCCCAAAACTGATGTTCTCAAGTGCGATCGAGCAAAGTTTCTTTGTATTCTCCTGTAGTTGACAGCATTGGTGCCTTATTGATTAGACATTGGAGTACTTCCTACTGTTGTGCAATTGCTTGTGGGTCATGTTTGAAATGGTCTAGAACTCCTGTGTTCTACAATATACACAGTACTACTACACTACTAACCATGCTCCCAATAATTGATGCCTGCCCAAATGACTCACGATGACCATTTAACAATTTGATTAATTCTGGGTTACTGACTTATAACTAGTCAACTTATAAACATTTTTGCGTGGATTGGCTCGAGCATTTTCAGGAAATCCTTCTGTGAGAGATTGACCGTGGCAATTATGGCAGTGAAATGGTTCATGGCAGTTCAGGGCATAGCCACGTTAAATAGTTTCTTATACTTTTCATTTGTCATTCAAGTGCTCTTATGTATGCCCACTTAAATTCTCCCATCTGGTGTACTAGAAGTAAATGGTTTCAGAAATGGCTAATGTTATTTAAATGACCAAATCTGGGCCTCAAATCCAGTCTGTGGGGCGTGTTGGGTTTTTTATTTTTATTTTTTTTTAAACTCAATGTTAAACCACTAATGCTTCCGGGTGGCCAGTAGGTCTTTTCACCTGACTCCTAGAAAGCGATGGAAACCTGGCTAGGTCTGACTTTCAAGACCATGATTTGATGCCCTATAGGATTTTAGATTCAGTTCTCTAACACTTTGTCTCAGGCCCGTTCATTAGAATAGTCATTAGGCCACAGGGTTTGAGGGTGTGGGATAAACATGATGAACCTAGATATCACTTAAGTTTTTGTTCCAAACAAAGAATGCCTCATCCAACAGCTGGAGATCTTTGACCTGCCAATTGTAGATCCTTGTTGAAAGTGCTCAAGTCTCATTTTCAGTTAAAATATTATTATTATTATTATAATATATTTATTTTTACATTTTGTGACACTCAGCCCTGTATTCATTTGGTAGATATTATGGATCTATCATGTATCAGACCCCTTTCTCTCACAATAGACATTTTGTGACTTGAAGCCCTTTGTGCCAAAAGTACGTAATTTTTACAATTAGGAGTGACCGTTTGGGGTGTCAGTGGGAACCCACAGGATGGTTGATCTTCAGTAATATGGGGTTAGGTAGTCTTTTGTTGTCTGTCAATCTATATTATGCAAATAGAAGCAACACTATGTACGGTAGGTGGAAACTGGCAAAATATCCTGCTTTTGCCTATTTCTAAACAATGTCAAGCTAGCCCTGCATCGGAACTGTGTTGAGCAGGGGTTCCCAGACTCAGTACTTGGGACCCACTGTGTATGCTTGGTTTTGTTCCAGCCAAACTTAGAATCCCAGAATTAACAAGCCTTTTTTAATTGCTTTTCAGGGCAGAGCGACATTTCACCCTCTTAAACTACTTTGACAAATGGATACACATTCCATGATGTTTAAAAGCCCAACACTTGTATTGTGCTTATTGTGACTTTCTTACTAAGGAAGCCAAGGTGGCAATAGGTTTTAAATGATCAAAGTCAAGACTGGCTAATCAGTAAACAGCTAATTAGTCTTCTGAACATGGGTGTTCAGGTTTACAAATGGTTTTAGGAAAACCAAACAGGTTTGATTTATTTGCTTTGTCCTTAAAACTATCAATATCTTTGGCAATTAATAATATCACAGTTTCCACAATGTCAAGACGGTCTCATTTTAGGTGATGGTGACTTGTAATATTAACTTTAACCTCTGCACAGAATACAAATCACCAATTAATTTTTTTTTTCCTGTTATGCATGAGCCTTTAAGGCTTTATCGCTCCATATTTGTCAGACTGCAGAAAATTATTTGTGAAGCAAGACATCTGGAAATTCAATTTCAGAATTGCTTGGGAATTAAATTTAGGAATTTATGGACGCCTGCGTCTCTGCACAAAGGGGTTAATATGCAGCTCTCTAGCCCTTCAGCAATAGCCCAAACGGCTGGTTCTGACATGAGTATTGGTAGCGCGGTTAAGATGAATTGCAACTTGTCAATTCTGGGATTGCAATAGTGGCTGTAACTAAAACCAGCAGGCACAGTGGGTCCCCAGGACTGAGTTTGGGAACTGCTGGTTTAGAGCATGGCTTGTAATACTCCTCCTGGAAGCACACATTCCCAAGGACGCAAGAATTTCTCCGTACAAGGTCGTAGGTGTCGACTGCGACGTTGACTCCAGTGAAGTCTCTTGCACCACTTTGCCCGGTTTGGCTCTTGACCCAAAGCTCCCAGACATGATCAGTCGAGCCCTGGGACCCGAGTTTGGTGGCAGCATTGGGCTTATGTTCTTCTTCGCCAATGTTTGTGGTAGCGCCCTTTACGTCCTCGGCCTGGTGGAGGCCGTAGTTGCATCTTTCGGTATTGAGGAAGGTAAGTGGACTGAAGTTCTGGCAGATGGGAGGTTCAGGGGTGGGTGGAGGGAAGAGGCAATGGCGTTAAAGGAAAATGGCTCTGACCCAATACCCACACTTGCAGTCTTGAGTGCTTTGTTCATCTACCACAAGGTGTGGAAGTGTCCCGTTTCTGAAAATATCCAACCTCAGGTGCACTTAATCCACACTTAAAAAAGCCTTTATTCAGATGCTGCATCTGAGTGGTATTAAAGGCCAAGTTTTATCCCACAGTGCATTAGGATTTTGTATGCAGAGTGGAAGGAGTGATTATAAAAATGAGACAAGGAACATATTCCAATGTAAGTGTCTGAAGCTTCTGTTGGGCAAAATACCCTGTGGATTTAGCAACTCTAATTGTTTGCTCATTTGAGCCAATGTATCATTTTAGTTCTTTGTGGTTTTGGGCAATGTTTTAATCATAGTAATCCAAACATCAATACAAACTGGGACTTGATACATTAATAAATTTGTAAATACTTTGTTCTTGACTCTCTTGCCTCAACTGGAAGCATCTCTCTTCTGCCTAGATTGTCCCAACATTGAATAACACAACATCATAGCCCTTTTAGTCTGGTGAAATGTCACCCAGGTGGCCACTTGATTTAAGTACAGACTGCTTGTATTGGAATGAAGCTAATCAGTACTGGGAATGGTGCAAATTTGCTTTCCTACCTCACATGCCCTTTACTGCCCCCCCCTCCCAGAAGGAACAGTGGGCGTAGTGGGGCCTCATCGGGTGCTGCCGGTAGGGTACTGGTGGTCCCTCCTGTACGGGACGACTATCCTGCTGCTCTGCCTGTTGGTGTGCCTGGTGGGAGCTCGCATCTACGCCCGCGCCACCTTCCTCATCTTCCTTATCGTCATGGCAGTGCTGGCCATGATCTTCGTCAGCTTTTTCGCTGTGGCGCCCCGGACAGTGCTTCTGCCTGTCGCTATGCCCAATTCCTCCCTCCCAATGAGCGGCAACTTCACTGGTTTCAAGCTGGACACGCTGCTAGGCAACCTGAAAGGTGAATGGGGTGATTTGGGTGGTCTTGGGCTGGGTGGGGTGTGGGGTTTTTTTTTTTTTTTTTTTTTTTTTTTTTCTTCTCTTGGACGGAGTTAGTGGATGTAGCTTGTAGGTGCTGTAAAACAGTTGGTCATCCCAAATTTGACAGCCTGGGACGAAAGACTGACAATCTTTGGTCACAAGAAAGTGACAACTGCAGTCTCTGAACCTCACTCAGTGCGACATGGGACCACTGTTTTGGGCCCAAGACCAAAGACATGACCATCGTGAAAGAATCGTGGCAATCTTTTTGGTCTGGGACAGCCCAAAATCACATTGTATACCTGGCATTGGGAAAGTCCCCAACTCCTAGAAAATGGCTGTATTTGTGGAGACCACAGTGCCGTTCAAATTCTCTAAATCCTTAAAGGTGGTTCAAGGTGTCTCAAAGTTCTTTTGTACGGGGGCATTGAACCATCCTGTACTAAAAGAACGCTGCCCCACAGTTCCATGTGACAGCAGCAATTAAAACCATGTCCGTCCGGCCAATCAGAGATATGATTGAAGAATCATTTGATGACCATGTCAATCAAGACGCATGATTGTCCCCTTGTATATGCATTGGGATTTTCTCAGCAGCCGGGTTCTCTTCTAAGCGATGATTAATTTCCCCTTACATCTTTCCATAACCTCGATAGAAAACTTCATTAACGGTTTTGAAGGAATTGGATGAGATGTAATTTTAATTATTCAAATGCAGCCTAGGAGTCTTGAACGAATTCTAAATTCAACTATACATGCAACCTTTACCAAACCGTCGGCTCTATCGGTTTGTGTTAGCTCATTAATCTTCAGCAGTTAACCTTGAGTTGGCCCAAGATCATCAGTAAATGCACTCGCTAACTTCTAACGTTTCTTCGGCCTAGTAAATAATGCTAACGTTAGTTACGGATTGGGAGAAAGTGACTCAATCGTATGTGTGAATGCATTTAGCTGGCGAGCCTACACGTTGAAGCTCGTGGGCTTCGTGAGTTCAGAACTTCAACTTGTATGGCTTAATGGTTCAGAATATTCGGAGTCGCAAAATGATGACATACCTGCGATGAGAATTAAACGCTCCAGGTTCATTCATAGCTGGCTAGCTATATCCGAAAAATTATCCATAGCTTTCACGGACTCATGAAATGCAGTGTGACTTCGGTGGCCCCTCGGAATTCAGTGCTTTCTACTGGTCATTGGCAGCGTCTTTACAGTGAGTGAGCGATGTCCGAGATTTGCGTTTCTTACTTCAGCATATTCCTTCAGGGTTTTGTGAATGGGGCTAGAAAAAGATTATCTAGCTGCCAGAGACTGAACTAGTGACATTGCCGATGACTAGTAGAAAGTACTGCATACCGAGGAGCCACTGAATTTCACCGATAAGCTTCTGAACAGCTCCATTTGATTTTGACTGAATGTTATACTCGAAGCGCCCATGGGGAAAAATGAAATGGAAGACAAGTGCGACCCCAAGTGGTCAAAACCGGTATTACGGCTTGATTTGGTTTAATTTAATATCGAACCGGTTTAATTTTTTATTTTTTTTCCATCTCGACACAAGCTTAATTCAAATATTTATACACTGCACTGTGCTTTTCGGTGACCTGATCATTGTCATTGTGCTTTCTTTTCACAGACTTGGGTTTCCAAATTGAGCTCATTGAACTAATTCTTTATCGTTCAACTGTATCAATTGACTTGTGACACTGGTGTGGGTCTCCGATAAAGGGTAATTGAGCTCAAAATAACTGGCTAATTGTGCCTTGTAAGAGCCAGAATGCCTTTCTTTGGCTCAGTGTTCTAGATTTGGGAGGATTCAGGGTTTATGCGATGCAATTATCCAGCTAGTTCTACTCTGCTCTCTGAAAAATGGCCTAGATCTGTTGGTTCAACGTTGGGTGGAACTTGTTCCCTGTTACCCCACCCTACAGCTGGTTACACTGTGGACTACACCACGGGCAATGTGATGACCTTCGCCACGGTCTTTGCGGTCTTATTTAACGGCTGCACCGGGATCATGGCAGGATCCAACATGTCAGGTGAGGGGATGGTGGGTAATGAGGCAGTTTCTGAAATTCAACATTGTCCAGTTTTGCACACTTGTCTACGGAGTATGCTGATTACATGAAAGTAACGTGTTAACTTGCTTGTAGATGAGTGTACAGTTTGGGGAAAGGAGTCATTTTGGCAAAGTTTACAATGATTTTACACTAGTGGTTGTATTGGAGCTCTCTACAGTCGGGTGACTTATGGATCCATGGCCTTCATCTCGCCTATGGTGTGGGGTTTGGTCATGTTAGGACATGACACCTATCGATGTTTGCCATGGCAACAAGTGGCTGAATAGAGCACAATTTTTATGTTAATTTTCAAAAATATGAAAAGGGAACAAGCGCAAGGTGGGTGGGGGTGTTGTTCACCCATGCTGTTGCGGGCGTCCGGACGGTCTTGTTAAATGGACCAAACTGAAGCTACAGGGTTGCAGGAAGTGGTGGCTTTGTGTAGTGATTTGAGTTGGCTCGGTCTGCAGCCTTGGTGACAAAACCAGCTGAAATGAGTGCAACTGCAATCAGCTTTATTTGATCTGTTAAGTGACACCAAACCTCAAGGACCAGATCAGCACTTGCAGACCCCAGTGTGTCCTGCCCTACAAAGGCAAAGTGCAGTAACTACAAATTTTATGTAATAGAAAAAGGCTTCAAAGTTTGTTTGCTGTCCCAAAAAATGAATAGTTGGCACATCTGAGATTATGGTTAATTGACCTGCCATGGTATAATTTCGATCCTAATAAATCCTGACCTCCATTTACCTTCAGGCCAAAAACTGCACAATTCATATTTTATCCAATGTGTAGTTACTGCACTTTGGCTTTTGTAGGGTAGTGTAGCTGTGGGGTTCGTGGGGTCGGACCTTGAGCTTCCTGTGTTTTGGATTGTTTCTCCACAGGAGACCTGAAGAACCCAAGTTACTCCATCCCACGTGGAACCATCACAGCCGTTATCTTCACCTTCATCATTTATAACCTGATGAGCCTGTTGGTGGCCTGTTCCTGTGACCGGTCAGTCTCGTCTCTAAAAAGGGTTTGTTCTGGCTTCTCGGGACGTGTTCTGCTGAAGCAGTAGTGGATTAGTGAAACATCGATCCCTGGTGATCCACAGTCCCCATGTGTTCTCTCTCCAACCCTGAAAAAGCACACTTCACTCAACCATTGGAAAAGGGTGGCCACATTTGTGTGGCAGTTTGTCATTTTGCAGGTTTTTGTTTCAACCCTACTTTTGCACATTTATCCTACAAAGTGGCAGCCCCATCTCCAGCTGTTGAATGAGGTGCTTGGTTGGAATTGGTGAAAACAAAACTAGACTCTCTTCGGGAGTAGGATTAGCCTTTGTGGGGTTAAACAGAAATTTAGTTAAGATATTAATGCGTTACAAGGGAATGACCAGTGCACTTGCAGAATTTGAAATTTTATACAGTTGTATGCCATCCAGATATCCTTGGTATAATGGCTTTTTTTAAATGTCTGTCTCTCTCAGAACTACTTAATTTGTTGCGATCAGTAAGTAGAGGGTGATGCTGAACATGACTAACCTCTGAACCCCCCCCACCAACACACATTTGGGTTGTAATCTTTTCCAAACCCACCCCCTCCACCCAGTGTCCTCCTGCGGGGTGACTACAGCTTCCTGCGGGACATAAACATCTGGCGGCCCTTTGTCATCGTTGGGGTTTACTCCTCTACCCTCTCCGCGGCTATGAGCAACCTGATTGGTGCATCCCGTATCCTGTATGCCTTGGCACGCGATGACATGTTCGGTGAGCCCCTTTAGCCAATCGGTGACCGCAACTAATCACTTGTGTGGGAAGGCAACAAACATCAGGTCTGACTTCGATTGTACTCTGGTTTGAGCATGAGTTATGTTATAATTGAATGAAACAACTTTGTCAGGGTTCTGCCCCAAATGACCTTTGACCTCTAATCAGATCTAGCCCACTATCTGAGAGGTAGGTAGCTGCTACTCATAGTTTTTTTTTTTTAAGCTGGGTGGCTGGCTGGTATACCAACTTGATTGCTCAGATTCATTTGTCTTGTTGCACATGAGCAATGCGCAGCAAATGGGTGTGTTCGGGGAGAATTCCTTTGACCTTCATTTGTAACTCCAGTTGTCCAAGCAGGAGAAACTATCCATGATGAGAGGGTTTGTAGGTCTCCATCAGTTATATGCTGCTGTCCAGCGCAGTTTGAGGTGCACTGTGGCAGCTGATTGGCTTGCTCCATTCTGTTAGTGGGAATTTCCAGTCCTGGAGGGCAAATGTTTATGCTAAAATTCTTGCCATGACATTGGCTTCATGAATCAAACTATTGGTGGCTGCTGGTTCCAAAACTTTAGGTGCATGAGACTTCGGGTCTGTCTCCTGTTTTGATCAAAAATGTCGCAGAGAGCCATGTTTTGGCTAATATCGTAAGTTTGCATGCACTGCAGAAATGTTACTTACATCAGTGAATATTTTGGTCAAGTATTTGGACGCAAAACCTAAATTTCACTTTGAAGACCGTTGCCAAACCAGTATTGATTGACTGACTAATTTCTAAGATTTGCCTCTAATTTTGAGAATTTCACTTCTTTCCATTTGCTTCCCTTCAATTTAATTCGAGACCAATAGTTCAGATGGGTTTTTTTACAGTATGAAGACTGAGAAATTAGCTGGGCCCTCACTGCTGACCTCTTAAATGTCGGTAGAATAACCAGATTGTAACTCATTCCTTCAACTCTCCCACAGGCAGAGTTCTGGCCCTGGCGAAGAGGACCTCTCTGAACGGGAACCCATGGGCATCTGTCCTCATTTCCTGGTTTCTGGTACAGGTGAGGAAGTGATTGGACGGCTTCATACCTTTTTAAATGTTGGTGGTTTTGAATGGATTCCCTGGAACGGTTGCGCGCTCATACTGGTTGTGATTATTGCAATGACATTGGAATGTTAAGAAAGCACAATTGTGGCTCATTGTACAGGATTAATTGGCCAGAATGTTTTGAAAGACCTACTCAACACTCTGGGAGTCCAACTGTGCCCACTGTACTAAAGTATCAGTGTCAGCAATGGGTTTAATTAGTCCCCTGCCAGAAACGGAGGGGACTATAGGATTGCACTCCGTCTGTCTGTCCGCATTCGTGTCCATTCCATAACTTCAATACCATATGACCTAGGAACATCAAAGTTGGTGTGTGGATGCATCTTAGTGTCATGTACCCTATTCAGGTCACTTTGACCTACTTTTTAGGAAATGTAATATGCCTACACCGGTAGGGGACTAGTATTGCACAGCAATACGACATTCGCCGATAGGCGGTGCACTTGTTTCTTTGAGGACAACCTAGCAATTTGTCTAATTATGCCCTGTTTTTGGAACTACAAATTACTGATGTTGGACAGAAATCTAACCTAACTGTTCTGGTATTTATTGGCAACCAATTTCATGTCAATTGAAGCAATGGCGTATGGTTGCATGTTAACCTTATTCCCAGTCAGATGTCTGCGCGTCATTGCTTTGCAAGACTACAGCTGGTTGCTTAATGATATATTTGTCCTTCTGCCACAGGCACACAATGCCAACAGATTGAGGACTTCACAAACATTTGCCCAATTTGGTTGACACTTAATGCAACATTGCCAGTGTGGTTCCCTTTCAATTCATTTGCATGCTTATAGACTGATGCCAGTCGGCCAATATTGCTGGTGACTGATTGCTGTTTGCGGGGGGAAACTGCACGTTTGGTAACTGAACTACACTTTGAAAACTGCTTCCGGGGTAAACACTGTAAACTGAGTTTGTAGATGGTGGGGAGGGAGGAGTTTTTGGCTTGATGTCATATCAGTGGTTGCCTCAAATTCGGTTTTTGTATGTGCTGCAATTGTTTTGAAGAAATGAAGGAGGAAAATGCCTATATACATGGACTAGGTCCAAATTGGCCGTAAAATTTCCACCTTCACCTTGGCAGTGCGTGGTGAAGCATTCTTACACAAAATGGCTGCTGTACACCTTGGCGGGTGGTGCACATTTGGGTTGATGTACTTCCTGCTAGTCGCTGAAGTACTTGTATAGTGCCTCTTGAACTGGGACACCATGTGATCAGTACAATCAGAAGTTGTTTGTCCATAAGATCTTGTCATGTGGGAGATGGATAAGTGGGGATTATGTGGACAATGGCAGTGGCCTTCAATATCAGTCTTGGGGGCCCTGCTGTTTATGCTGGCTTTCCCTCCGAATAAGATTGCAATTATAGAATTAACAAGCTATTGATTTTGTCTGAAGTGGATAAATAACGGCTGTAAACATGAAATGCACCTAATGAGGCTACATTTTGAGACACAGCATGCATTCCACAACGAGAAATCCCTTATCCTCACTGTCTATTGGAAACATCTACATTAAGAGGAAAATGATGTAACTGATCAAATTAAAGAAACATTAGGTTCCTAATTGGTGAAACTTGTCATGCTTGACTTAAGACCACGCATCCACAGTTTGCCCACCACTTGCTTGCCTATTAAATCATTTAAGGTCAATCAAGTATTGAGAGAAGTGAACCTGTGTTCAATAACCTTATTTTGATCTTCCTCATTTGTCAAATTAGATTTTTGAGAAAATTGGTGGTCTGAAATGACTTGTAATATAGCAAACTAAAGGCTATTTTCCCAGACTCTGTATTGCCAGTATGTAGGGATATTGGTCATTTTTAAATAGGTGTTTGTAGATGACATGTTACAGCAGGAACTGCAGGTGGAGAGCAGGAAGTGATTTCTCCAAAGAGGCGGTATCAACATGCCAAAGTTCCAACCAATCAAATCCAGAAGGGCAAAGTTACTATCTAGTCCTGAAAGTAGTGGCATGAAGGTGAGAAATTTTACAAACTGTGGCAGACATGAATTTTAAAAACCTCAGTTTAGTCTGGAGGAGCAGAGTTGGACAACTTGTGTATGCAGTGACCGCTTCATGAAAGGCAAGGCTACAATCATTTAGCTACTTGAGACATCTGGCTAAAATCAAAAGAAATGCAGATCAATGATTCCCAACTGGCATCCTTCACTCCCTGCCCCCTCATATGGCTTTTATGCGCAATCGGGATCACGTGACTGCAAACGAGCTATGGGTTGCATTTTCATGGTTACCCCAAAATTTGTCAAACAGGAAGTTAAAAACCAATTGTGGTTGGAACAGTGGGGCCCCCAGGATCTATTTTGAGTGACTGGACTGTGGTACCAATGTGAGATTCTCTCTTTGTAGCTGGTGTTGTTTGCTGGGACATTGAACACTATTGCCAGCATTGTCACCATCTTCTTCCTGCTGGTATATGCTGCCGTTGACTTGGCTTGTCTGGCACTCGAATGGGCCTCTGCTCCCAACTTCAGGTACGGACCCTTTGCCTGTGACCGCTAGTGTTCAGCTGGGGCTGTCTGAAGCAGTTTGCTTGTTTAAATTTGATGCAATTTGACTGAGCTTCATGGCAGAATGTGCTTCTCTGGTTTTGTGTGGCCATGCACTTGCATACTGGCCATGTGCTGTACAGATGTCTAGCAGTTTGCCCATGAAATGACGCTCCTAACCCTTAGCATTGCTTACTTGAAGTGTTCTTCCAAATGCACTACCCGAACAGCAGAAATTGGTGGCATGCAGAGAATTTGAGGCAAACTGGAAAATTTTACATAATGGTATCTCCCAGACAACAATAGTCGGGATACGATGGTTTAGTTCCGGGGCCGCTGCCTCCGCACCTGCAGAGATTTTTCTGTTCCGGGCTCTGGAAGCGACAATTTTTACAGGGTGGTGGTGGGGGTGGTTTTTTTTTTTTTTTTTTAAATACACCGCCAGAGGTGGGCGTGTATTGGCTCCGTCAGTCTTAACATTTGCCTTGTCTGCAAATTAATGTGCAAAGCTTCAGGGCGATCAGGATGAAACTCCAAAGGAACATTACCTGGGTCAGGGTCTAGACACCGAATGACTGTCGGCTCCGTCGCTTCAAGGTCACACCAAGGTCAAATTTATACCAAAATGTCTGCGGCGTATAATGTACCAGCTCCTGGTGCTCGTGTTTTCCTGGTTTATTTGACTTGCTCTTCTGAAACAAAGCGTTCACATTGGTCATTAGCAGCTTGTTCAGCAGACAGTACCCATTTTGAGGGGACTGCAGTTCAATCGGTGTCTGACATTGGCTTTATCTCAGTGTTACAATCTGAACAGTCACTCTTGTCACCTGCTGTATACATCTTAATTAGAACTTTTCCACACAACCATTGGAAAGTAATGGGTTTTGTGCACCTCGTCTTGAATCTAGTTAACACCCCACTCTAGTGCTCAGGATTATTGGATGGTGAAGATTGTCTGACCTCCTCTTCTCGCCCCCCAGGCCCACATTCCGTTACTTCACCTGGCACACCTGTGTGCTCGGACTTGTGGGATGCGTGGTTATGATGTTCCTGATTAACACCATCTACGCCTCTGCGAGCATCGCCTTCATGCTGCTCCTCCTGCTGCTGATCCACTATTTATCCCCCACCTGCAGCTGGGGCTACATCAGCCAGGCCCTCATCTTCCACCAGGTGCGCACAGTACGGCCGAGGCGGTCTGTCACGCCTTCATCGTCCAACTCTACTTCTGTAGCGCATTGAAACACAAAGTTGATCCGAAGCACTGAACAATACAAAAACTGACTAAATCGAAGTAAAAACGAGACTAAACAAGCCGCCATTTTTAAAAAAGGCTCATTCAAGCTGCCTGAAAAGCTATGGCATAAGTTGTATTTTAAACAAGATTTAGGACTGGCAGTAGTGGAAGGAGGCCATTCCAAAGCCTAGGGGCAGCAACAAAGAGCTCTAAGCGTCAGGCGTGGTCACGGAACTGAAAATGACTGGTTAGATGCACGGGCCGTGGCTTTGTTTTGAGTAGCCTGTTTGCTTGAAAGGTCATACTTCCAGGTCACTAAGTTATTTGTTGCAGGCATGAGTGTCTTCAATATTTTTTTTTTTTTTTTTTTTTTTTTTTTTTAATGTTAAGGAAGGGTACTTCAGTGCTTAGCATCTTGACTGCCTTTAGCATAGGGCAGGGGTTCCCAAACTCAGTCCTGGGGCCTCCCTGTGTGCTGGTTTTTGCTCCACTCTGGTTCGCAATCGTAAGACAAATTAACAGCTTGTTAAAATCCTATTTGGTGCATTTTTGTTCAGAGCAACAATTTATCCTCTTGACAAACAGTATTTTGACAGATGCATACAAACGGTTCGTAAATTCTGCATCTACTTTGCAACATGAGTAACAACTGCATACAAGTACCCAAAGGGGGAAAAAAATCAATGGGTTCCTAATTGGTGAAACTGTGGCCACATTGCTGCAAAAACTAACAATTTACTTAAACCAAGCAAATGAGTCAAACCTGTTTGAGTGCAAGCAAATTTTGAAAGAACTCTAATCCCCTGTCTTCAGTAACCTAATTTGGAGGTTACTGATTTCTCAGTACCTGATTTTGGGGTTGTGTGGGGATTGTTTTGTGGTGGGGGGTTTTTAAATGCAACAACCATGCATCTGGCCAATCACAAATTGGGGGGAAAATGGTTGGGGATCCATTACTGACCACATTCAATCTTAACTTGCTTCAAAGGGGATATTGTGTTCAACTTTTTTGCTTCACTGTAATGCCAGGTGCGTAAATACCTGCTGATGCTGGACGTGCGGAAAGACCACGTGAAGTTCTGGCGGCCGCAGGTTCTGCTGATGGTGGCCAACCCTCTGAGCAGCTCTGGGCTAATCACTTTCATCAACGACCTGAAGAAGAGTGGGCTCTACGTGCTGGGCCATGTGGAACTGGGAGACTTGGGTACGGGGAGGTGCGGTTTGGGTGGGGCATTGGAGGCATGGTAGGCCTTTTCCAAAGTAGCAGCATCGCTAACTTGGTACTGGCTCACTACACTAGATGAGGGTAAATTAGGCCTCCTATACAATTCCAGGATTATATGCTTGTTTGTGGGTTTATGCAGGAACATTTTGGGAAGGGAGCCATATTTTTGGCTCAGTGGGTTGTGCTGCTGCCTCAATGTGGATTTCAGTCTTGCCTGTGACCTCCCATGAAGTTTGCACATTCTCCTGGTGTTTGCTTGGGTTTTATTTGGGTTCTCTGGACTTCTCACAGTACTTCTATGATCCCTCATTGTTTTCAGTTCAAAGACTGTTGCAATATGGCCTTAGTGTGAAGTGCAGTTAAATATTGATTAACTATACTATAGGACTTCTTTCATGTAAGGTTGAAGCCCTGGCATGAAGCCCTGGCATAAACCCCACACAGGTCCTGCACTGCATATTTTAAAATGTGGAATATTGCTTGCAAGCTGACCATTGCTTAGAGATGACCATCCTCAACCTGCACTGTTAAAAAAATGTCCAATGAGTTGAGAGGCTGGTTTGGACAGTGTGGGTTATCGGTTAAGAGTGAAGGTCTTTGTTGTATTACCTTGGCTTTGAGAAGACTGGAAGCATGTGATGAAGGGTTTTGAAGTCATTGATCTACTAATTGTTTGTTCTCTGACCTGGAGACCTGCCATTTGTCTCCTTTTAGATGCGCTGCCTTCTGACCCCTTACAATCCCACTATGCCTCTTGGCTGTCGCTGGTCGACCAGCTTAACGTCAAGGCCTTTGTCAACCTCACGTTGTCAGACTCTGTCCGACATGGCGTCCAGCACCTGCTGTTCATCTCTGGCTTGGGTGAGTTTTTCACAAAATGCTCAACTTCAGTGGGGCAAGGTTTCAAAACCTTCATTTTGTGCTCATTTCGACATCTGGAGTGCTTCCCAACCTACTAACTGAAGTAAAACAACCCAGTCACTCTGTGCTGCTTTTCCCCTAAAACATGGCATCCTGCATGGCATTAAGATTTGGCTGTCCTTCCTGTGTCAGATGCTGGCTTGAATTTCTCTGCCCTTCAAAAATACTATCTCCAGCCACAGATTATTTTTCCAACATTGGTAGTTCTGGGCTTTTTCTGATTGAAGCAATGCGCTGTCCTCTGACTGCTTTATACGGAGATCAGTACAATGCAGGACTGGCAATTCAAAATGTATATTGAAGGAGACCATCTTGCTTTTTGTAAGATGCTAGAAGCGGTGGTTTCAATATTTATTATTTATTATTATTTATTTATTTATTTATTTTAAATGGACTTCCCTTTTGGATATCCAAGATTACTATAACCTGGGAAGAAATATAGCATGGGTCTTTTTTTTTTTTTTTTTTTTCTCAACTCCTTTGACCTGCTGTCACAGGTTGGTTTGCCCCCTTCCACAATCTTAAAATTGCCACCAATCTGTACAATAAATGATGCATGACAACTTGGTGCAGTACCTGTACATCTGAAGATTGATTAGCAAAATGAATGGAATTTGCCTCCAACTTTCCCAATTTTAAACTACTGGTAATTACTAGCCTGTGAATTTCTCCTGGTAAATCAGTGGAAAAGTGGGCTGCTGTCTGAATTTGTCAGTCGTATGGGCTATAGTGGGGGTTGATCTAAACTATAGGTTACCGTTTCATAGTATTGAAATTCTTGCTCATTGTAGCATTCACATCAAGGTACAGTCCCATTAATTGTGGGGCTGTACAAATACTTGCGGTCCTCACTATGTACCCTTCCATTTGGTTGCTATAGTGGTCACTGATTAGTCTGCTCTGGACTGGTTGATTCACAGGGTAGTTTGCGCCCTCACACGTAACATCTGAAGATAAAATGGATAATCTGCTTTTAATACTACGCCTGTTTTACATTTATCACCTTAATGAATCTGAACTTGCCAATCATATGGATTATACACTGGAGTTGATCTGCATGGTGACTAAGTATTGCAAGAATGGAAAATTTAAGCATTGAAATCCACAGCAAGATACTATCCTCAGTTGCATCACTGTACAAATACTGCCACACCTCGGTGTGGTCTTTATAGTTGATATTTTAATGGTCACGCATTGGTCTGCTATGGATTAAAATCTTCCTGTTGCCCTCTACAGGAGGGATGAAGCCCAACACCTTGGTTCTGGGATTCTATGATGACCGCTCTCCCCACGGCCGCCTCCAAGACCACGTGCCGCAGTCGGGCAGCTCCACGGACACCTCGAATCAGCTGAAGGTCCCTGACGAGAAGCGGTCCTTCCACTTCCCTGCACTGCGGGACAGAGGCCAGGCCCTCAGCCCTCAGGAGTACGTGTCGGTGATCGCAGACGCCATGAAGATGCTGAAGAATGTGGTGCTGGCGCGACACTTCTGGCAGTTCGACCGGACGGAGGCACTGGGCCGAGCGGCAGCGGGGGGGCTCTACGTGGACGTGTGGCCCGTCAACCTGCTGCGGCCAGACAGCAGCAACTACGTGGACACCTGCAGCCTCTTCCTTCTACAGCTGGCCTGCGTGCTAAACATGGTGAGGGCCTGGCGTGCCGCCCGGCTCCGCCTCTTCCTGTGCGTGGAGGAAGGGCGGTGTCTGACTGGGTCGCAGGGAAAGCTCCAGCAGCTGTTGAGGGACTTGAGGATCAAGGCGGAGATCCATATGGTGCCCTGGGACCAGGTGGTGGCCCTGCACTGGCAGAGGCGAGGTGAAAATGTCGAACCGGGCACCAGCATCGAAGATGAGGAGGCGCCAGCCCTGGGCAACTACATTGGCGGTTTCCCAAGCAACGTCGCTCAGCTGACTGACGACTACCTACAGGCGGTGAATCAACTTGTTTTGAGACAGGCCTTCCCGCCACCTGCAGTGCGCTTCCTGTATCTACCCCGCCCGCCAGCCGATATTCGTCGGTACCCCGCGTATTTGCGGCAGCTGGACCTGCTGACCCAGGAAATGGGGCCCACCCTGCTAATTCATGGGGTCACTCCAGTTATCACTACTGACCTTTGACCTGCTTCCCTCACCCTCTAGCCACGTTCTCACTTAGTTGAAATTTTGCCGGTGATGACATTACTGCTGTTACAGCAGTGTTCACTTGGAACTTTAGGTGGAAAGTTTTGATACCGTTGAGCACTAGTGAAATGGGACGTGGGGAATGGATTGTGCTTCACCATCTGCCCACTTTTGAATGCAAGACTGGAGACTTCGTAGGGGTGTATCTGGCATAATTGTTCCATTACTTTTTATGTTGTCCTGTTAGACTTTTCAATGTTCATATTGTGTACTTTTTAAAAAAAATAAATAATGCATTGTTTTAACTTGACATTAAATAAACTGCTGTGTTTTAAGGTGTGGTCTTGTGCTTTTGAGCTGCCATCCTAAGAATGGGACTGTGGTTTGTTTTTGCTTTGCTGCACTTTCCTGAATTTGCTGTAGGGAAGCTGGACAGAAACTAAATTATGTAAATGGTTCCAGAACAGCCCTCAATTGAGATGTAGAAAATGAGGGGAAAAATGTTAATGAAATTTGAGGTTTCTTCACCCCCCCACAAGTAGAAACCTTTTAGGTTGCGCATGCAGTTATTGCTTAGATTTCAGAGCCAGCCTGGATGGTTAAGGTTTCAAAATACTGGTCTTTGCCAAAGCTTCGGCGCAGCTGGGGAATGAGGTCTTGAGTCTCATTTCCTGGACCCAATGAATTGGGTTTCTGGAGGAGGTGGATGGCTTAGGCAGGATTTCCACCAGAATCCTTCTTGCAGAGAGCGAAACTTTACACGGGTAGCTTTATCCATTGGGTTATGGGGGGGAAGCCCCATGCACTTTGTGCCCCCTGGTGGCTGCCATTTTGAATTTCAATTTGGCTGCCATTCTTCAGTTATCACAACTTAAATATCAAGACAAGCGTTCTCGGTTTGCTGCTAGCCCCCCATTCAGGGTCAGGGAATCTCCTAAGATGAATCTGAAATTTGACATGTCTACCATATTAGATTTCAAGATGGCCACCATGCCTTTCAGCATTATCAAGCAGACTGTCCGTGGCATGAGGACTCCTAAATTGACAATGCAGACTACATTTTCCATGGCTCAGCAGGCACTGGTTTGAGTCTCATGACATCTGACAATTGATGCATTTCTTTAAATTATCATTCATGACCACCAAATACTGTTGTGTCCCTATATAAAACATTTCTTTGGAACCTTTGCACAAATCAATATTTGTGAATGCAAACAATTAACTAAATTGAGGGTAATTGATAGAAATTTAAAAACCCGCATACACACTGGCCCTCCAGGACCGGAATTGCCCACTCCTGGCATAGAGGGACAAATGCTTGTATGAGTGATTTGCCAACTTCCAAAAAGTAAACTGAATCATGTGTAACACTTAAGCTTTCTAAAAGTTTACTTTTAGCTGAATTGTCATTGTTGGCACTCCATATCAATTACAAGGCAGTGCTGCCATCTATGATTCAAGTTGAACACAAGTCATGCCCATGTCATTACCATTCATGTCATAAAGCAACAAAAATTGAATTAGCCACTCCATTTTAGCAAGTGTTTTGATGATTAAATACATTTGAGAGGTAAGATGCATGTACAGGCCAGATCAAAAAATACAAATGGAGCATGTGGTGTGAAGGTAAACATTGCGCAAATCCAGCATAGCTTGAGCACTTAGAATTGTTCTTCAGTTAGTGACTTCGCTTTAACCAGAGGCTTTAGCAGACATTGGCAACTCCCCTTTAATAGTCAAATTGCCCCATGGAATGGCTAATATTGGTCTTTGACTTTTAAATTGCAGCTAGTGTAACATTAAATTTAGATTTTACTGCCGCCATCTTGGATTTTAGATGTTTTATGTTGCTTACATTAGAAGTTCATTCAAAAGGTCTGAAAAATGGTGGCCACCTTGAAATTCAATATGGTCTTGAGATTCCCTGACCCTGAAAATGGGGTGCTAGCAGCAAACGGAACATTTCCATCAATCTTAGTTTTGAAGTTCTGGGTGATAATAGATACAGAATGGCAGCCATATTGAAATCGAAGATGGCCGCCACTTAAGTCTTAGTTGCCAACTTGACGACTTTCTCGCTTAATCTGGCGACTTTCCAAATCGGGATTGTTTGTCCACTCAAGACATATGTATACGTCTTGAGAAAGTCGTCAAGTTGGCAACTCGAAGACTATAGCGAAATCGACAGTGCATCGTTCATTTTCGGCAGGGTGACATGCTAAAATAAGCGAATTTACGAGAATGTGGATGTAACAGCTACGTCTTACAATTCATTGTTAAACATCTGCATAAACAATAACGTCATATTTGCTAGCTTTACTTACCAACCGAAGGAGACACGCCTGATTCCGCTATCTCTGAAAGCAGCCTGGGCCGGTACGCGCAAGCGCAGTAAATGGCAAAGACGGATGCGATAAAAGATGTTGCAGTTTCATAGTCTTATGCTACGAGTCAACAGTTTATGTTGCGGTTTTTGCAGTTTCGGTAGCGGGGTATTATTTTTCTGTTGCTATTTCCGCGATTAATGTAGGCATTTCAAAGTTTTTGTGTGCTGAGGCAACGTTTTCTTTGGTAGGCCTGTCCATGAGAACTACCCCTGTGCAAAGTTTCATACTTTCTGCAAAAACTGAATGATTCTGGGGCTTAGCTGCTCCACTAAGAAAGGGTTAAAAAACACAAGGAGTGGCAAAACCTGGTCTGGGATTCTACCTATGCATGTTGACCTAGAATAGCATGACATCGGACTGTAGGAGGAGGGGAGGATAGAGGGATTAATTGGCTGGTGAACTATGCCAGGCAAAACCTGGTAATGCTCACCACTTCCACCCTTGATGCAGGACAGTTCTGGGTTATGGTTGGTGCAGTAATCCAAACACTATTTGTTGACTAATCCTCCATTGACACTGGCCAGTCCATCTTCTGTAGCACTGGTTTTGAGTCGTAATAAACTGGGACCAACATGCCACAGCCCTATAGCAAACAACCCTGGACTCTTTGGGTATTGACAGCGAGAAAATTTCCAATAGATTTAGACTGGTGATATACTGTAGTGTAAATGGCTAGCCATAGCTCACTGTCCCCCATGCCACCAAATAAAATTCACAGCCCACACAACTCGTTATGTCACCTTTTATTTATATAACTTTTAAGGAATTGGAAACAAAACCTATATACAGTTTCTCTGTACATATTCATCTTGTCCTGACAGAGCAACAACTGTGATATAAAAAGCAAGACTGACAACTGGAAGAGACTGGCACCCAATTGCCCATCAAATTACATTGGTCTGACATCTGTGGCCACACCCCTTTTTCAGGCCCCCTCTGCATAATTAGGTGGAGTGCCTCGGTGGTGGCTGAGGAGAGGTCATGGGTCACAGGCGAAAAGGTCGGCCTACCTTCTGTGCAGACGTTCGTTGACCAATGGAATTTGCGGAGCAGCACCATGGCAACAGGAAGACTGTCTATGATGCAGGCATACATACACGTTGATTCTGCTCTGTCCAATCTGTTGTGGTTTTATTATACCATAGAACTCACAGGACTACCCAGATTCTGTCCAACTGGGTTTTGGTATGTACAGAATGTAGAAAATGCACAGCAACTAAGTGCGTGGTGACGTTTGGAGGGTAAAGCCCCAAAAAAGTGGAGAGTGACCAACCCAGAAGTCCCAAGGAGGACTTCTAGAACTGAGATGTGCAGATCATCACAAATACTAAATGTCAACTTCATGCAGCTATTTGGTACTATAGACTGTACAGTGTACAGCTTGAGAAGATTGCCTCGACCCGAGGGCTTGCATGAGATCTGACGCAACTTTCAAAATACATGTAGGGCTCTAGTCTGGTTCAAAATGTACCTTCCGGTTCCATCGACGAAGTTTCTGGCTTGTTTCTGCAGTTGTAAATCATTATCAATAGCTTTCCCACGATTGCTAGCTCTTCGTTCATTTTTATATAGACAAATCGGCCATGGCACACAAGGTGTGATGTGGCCCATTCATATTATAAATGGAGGTGAATGGCGCAGGTCGTATGACCCGCTTTAAAACGGACTTCGAACAGGTTTGACTTTCATATTGAGCTCTGCAATCTGTAGCACATGCTATTTCTTTGGGCTATATAGTACAGATGCATCAAAGTAGTGCATTTCCTTTGTTTGGCAGACTTCATACGTAGCAATAATCATTCTTGGTCTACAGGCACAGTTGCGACTGACTGACCAAATCATCCAGGCCTATTGCTAATGGACATGCATAGGTCTACATATCGCATTTTTTCATGATGTGCATAAAAGGCTAACAGGTGTCCTGGGGGACGGTCAAAACCAAAAGGCCTCGCCTTGGTCTCATGAGGGAAGACTTCCGCTTTTTGAACGACTTGCGAGTTCTTGTAGGTTTTCCAACATGGCTGCCAACGAGGGTTTGCAAACTTTGCATCAAATTCTACTGAACAAGCTGAGCGGAAGTGTGGATACCGATGTTGACAACACTGGACTCAATCTTGAAAAGCAAGGTGAAACAGTTTGCAGATGTTCTCGCTTGTCTGTGCAGGACTAAACAGTTTAATTGTTCAAGAGCCAAGAACCCTTGTGCTCTTGCTTGATCAAGCCCCTGATCCCACGTATGAAAGACCAACATGCAAACAGCACAGCCGATGGTCTTAAATTCTGATGAATTATTTATGTCCTTTCCTGAGACCAACAAACATCAAATTTAGCCATCTATGAGACCTGTCATGGGGGGCTGAAGGTACAATTCTGTGGAAAAAGTATTTGCCCTTTTACTCATTGAGGCCCCCCAAAACCTATGTGGTTTACGCTGGTTTCCTGTCTGCATCGGAGGGAGCATCATGCTTTTGAGCAGACCGGAGCTCAGCAACCGATTGACACGACAGCTTCATACTTTTGGCATGTGGTTATACTAATGTCTGATTGCGCATGCACCAAGTTAGGTTCACTCAGGTCAAGGTCACTGGACATACTATTGTGCTTTATGTAGTGCGAACAAGATCTCCACATTCATTTGGCACAATGGCCTCATACTTTCCGCATGTGTCCATTCTAAAGTGTAATTGTGCATCCAGTATGTTATGCTCACCTGGGTCAAAGGTCAAGGTCAACGGACATGAAAATGTGTAGTGCCAATGAGATTTCCAAAACTACTTGGCGCAAGTGCTTAATGCTTTAGGGATGTGTTTATACCAATCTATAGTTGTGCGTCCATCTTTAGGTTCACTTGGGTCAAAAGTCACAGGATGAATTCACTCATTTTCGCTCTGCAAAAAAATGACTATCTTCAGTTCTTTTAGCTTGATAAATTTTTCGGATCAAATCATTTTAATGTGACTGATCATAAAATGAGTTTATAAACAGCCATTTAATTTATTGAAGGGTTTCTCAGAGTTACTCCAAACCTATATCACCCATGAAGGTGACAACTGAAATCAAGTGTTTGCGATAATCGGCAATGAGCCTTAAAGATTAAAGAATTTTGGCCCACTCTTAGCAGAGTTGGTTTAATACAGCCACAATGAGCTACACTGGAGGGTTTTTGTATGATCTGTCCATTTAAGGTGACGCCACTGCTTTTCATTCTAATTCAATTCAGGGCATTGGCGAGTACACCCAAAAACCTTCATTTTGCTGCTTTTGAGGTATTCACAGGTGGACTTGCTTGCGAGCTTCAGATCACTGTTCAGCCTCATAAACCAGCTTGAGCATCAAGTCACAAATTGATGCCAGGACACTCTCCTTTAGGATTTTCTAGGAGGAAGCAGAACTTACAGCATCATAAATTACAGCATGTTGTCCCAGACCATCACTCTAACACTGCCATGTTTTATCATTTGTCTGATGTGTTTCTGTGGACTGCTTTGCAAGCTTTATGCAAGATGTAAAGGGACCTACATCTTCCAGAAAGTTCCACTGATGTCATCAGTCCACAGAATACTATCCCAAAGTCTTAGGGGCCTTGAAAATGTGAGACAAGCCTTCATGTTCTTCTTGATCAGTAGAGGTTTTCGTCTTGCAGTTCTCCCATAGCTATTTTTGGCCGGTTTCACTTGTTGTGCAACGGCAAACACTGACCACTGAGGATCAGAGGAAAATGAGGCCCAGTCCTTTTGATGTTCGTCTGGGTTCTTATGTGCCCTTATGGATGAGTTGTCAATGCACTCTTGGAGAAACTTAGGTAGGCCGGCCACTCTTGGGAAGATTAAACTCTGTTCAAAGTTTTATCCAATCGTAGATGATCACTCACACCAGAGTTCACCAAAGTCCCAGAGCCTTAGAAATGGCTCTGTCACCCTCATGAGATCAATGGATATCAACAACTTTGTTTCTTATTGGTCTTTGCATTTCGCCTACTTCACATTGCCAGGCAGTTTCCATTTCAGGAATGATCAGATACAACAGAGCAGGCAGTAAATTTGCCTGGATGTGTTGATTGAAATAGAAGACCCTGGTGCTAAAAGTCCTTAGGTCACAAAATGTTCATTTTGAGAGGAAAAGGGCCAGTATATCTATAATAGATCCATAAAATCTTTTAATTGAAGACACCAGCGCGAAAAGTATTTCAGTGAGAAAATCGACCTGGATAACTAAGAGGTTTTCCCATCCTTACCTTATGGTGCGTCAAAATGTGACTTTAGGGCTTTCACCCCAAGGCACTTCAATCGAGCCCAATCACAAATTACATGTTTCATTGGTTAATTTAGAAAATCCAGGGCAAATTACTTTTTCACCTAGGGCCAGGTAGAGGTTATTTGGCTTTTTTCAGTCAATAAATGAAAGCATCATTTAAAAACTTCATGTTTACGCTTAAGTAATCTTTGTCATATTAAAATTACTTTGTTGACCTGCAACATTATCTTTGCATATTCATCACACTTCAGACTTAACTATAAAGGGGCAAATACTTCTTCAAAGCACTGAAAGTTAGCTTGCCTAATAGTGAATAAAACCGATTACGTAAAAGTAAAACAATTTTAGTTTAGGCCCATTATAAAAAGGCAGATTTGATAAACGGCAACGACAATTTTGATTTTGTTTAATTGATAAAATGGGCGATATCTTAGCGGTCACGTTTTCCACCTCTGTATGTCATTTTGGTTTTTCTAACATAGTTGTCGTTTTATGTTTCAGTATCAAATCTCTGCCGTCTCGGGTCAGGTCTGCCCCAGACCTGAACCCTGCGAGTTGTGTTCTGGTTCTGATTCAATATCCGTTCAAGACACGAAAGTACTCGTGTTTACAGGCTCTGTTCACGCACAATATTTCAATCAAGATTCAAGCTCTAATACAGATGCATCAGCAGCTGCCATTAGCCGCAATACTCCGAAACGAAAGGCAAATTTTCCATTCATTATGATTGGCTGCACTGTGGATTCTGGGCAAGACGGCTACAAAAGGAGTAATTGTTTTGGCTAATGAAAAATGAATAGAAGTCTATTAGGAACTTCATAATGGCACTGCTTAAACCCTGTTGGCATCAATCTTAAATCAACTATTCCGATAGTTTTCCCCTTAATCCATCAAAAATAAGTTGTTTGATCATATGTATAGCGCATAGTCAGGCACAATAATTATTTGTCCCTCAAAGTCATTTTGACACGATACACACATTGCTCTGAAATGTTCAAGGACAGGTCACAACATGCATCATCTCCGCATATGCCCATGTTAAGCTAGCACCAAAATGCTGTATCAGTTCCTTGCGGGGCTTTTCTTGCGGTCAGTCTTCCCAACGATTTCACGATATTCCAGTTTTACCCAGAACCTCACATTTCATTTTGGAGTGTTCTGCATTCTAAAAATGTGGAAAAAAATTAAAAAAGAAAATCTTGCGAAACACAATAGTGCAGTGGCAATGCACGTTCTTGATCAACCCCTGAAGATGCAAAATCACAAATGCGCTGGAGTGTCCTAAAACGAGCATTCAAATCATGATGCAACAATGAAAACCGATAACCGTCAGCAACGACTGTCTAGTCTGAATTCTAAAAAGGATCCCTTTCAAAGGCTTACTGCAGCACCAGAATCTCCTTTCATCCCATGAAACGTTTGGTAGGTACAATTCAAAAGGACCAAGGGGGACGTAAAAGCCAAATATTTGCAAAACTAAAGAAAAGAAACTGGTCCTCACTGGTCCTGAAGAGTTTCTTGCCGGCTTGAAATCAGCACCCAGTTCAGAGCCAGGAATCCAGATGAGGCAGGTCTACTGTAAAGTCGATATATTTCTGATTGAGCAAAACCTATGTGGGAGTTTACAATACTGAGGTTTGCAGAGAAATGCTGGACCCCACTGTACCCACTGAGTAAAGTTTCTGAATGGCTTCAGTAAGCCTGTAAATCCTCCTGTAAAAATGATTTCCAAGCAAAGTAAAATACCCCTCATTCAAAAGGAGGGTCTATAAATGTTGATGCCTGTAATACAAAACTGCCCAACCCTGTTTGATCCAAATTTGACTCACCTCATTAAACTACCGAGCTTCTTGAACCGAAAATCATCAGAATGGTGGATGTCCAAGAAAAGGCGGGAGGGCAGCCCAACTGTTCATTGAATTACAGTAAAAAGCACTGAGGGACTGTTCACACTGAAGACTGTGTAGCCCTGCTCTCACTGGACCGTTATGATTGGGTTTCCCTGTTCGAACGCCAATAGCAGGGATCTTCAAATGAGGCCATCATATCAAAACCCAGTCCGTGTTTTGCATTTCTCTCAGGCAAATAATGGAACAATCGGCGCTACTGATTGGCCATGCTGTCTTCACACCCAACTCCTGTTAAAGGGAGGACGGAAAACCAGCAGAGTTCCTCCCTCGAGGATTATGATTTGAAGGTTCCTGGTGTTTACGGTAAAAGTACTATGGGATGGTACAAGTTAGGTGGGCGGTGGGAGGGTACAGTTGACGGCCAGTGCATTGACGTGAGGGTGGGAGTGTTCGGCTACTCGCTGAAGCGTTTTCGGGGTCCCGACCGCGCCCGGCCAGAGCGGCGGATGGTCTGCTTGGCGTCACGGCACCGCTGACAGGTGAAGACGTCGGGCACGTGCGTGCGGCGGATTTTGGCGCAGGACAGGTGCACCCAGGTGCCACACTCTCCACATTCTATCATGGGACGTCCCGCGAAAGGCTTCATGCAGAAGCAGGTGATCAGATCCCATGAGTCTTCCTCTGTATAGGAGGAAAGGGGGGAGGGGAAGAGGGGCATCAAATGTGAGGACAACTTTATAAAAAAAAAAAACCCCCAAGTACAGGACAAACACCCGCACCCCCCCCCCTACCCCCACCCCCACCCCCACCCGGATGACTCGATATAGAATAAGACAAAGTCATTGCAATGGGGACAGGATGCCCAACATAATCACTTTTGATGTCACGCCCACATTTGCTCTTAATTATTCATTTAACCCCATCAATAATTCAATTACTCCGATCCAATTGTCCAGTTGAAATAAAGAAGCGTCCAGGAGCAGAGCTTGACATCTGAGCGCAACTCCATACACGTCGCTCAACTTTCCAGGATCATCTGACAACCAATGATTTCATGAATAAAACTTTGGTTTACTACGATTCAAAAACATGAAGTGTGATGCAATTGAGTCTGGCCCTGAATCATCAGGGATGGCTGTGTGCACTCCTGCGCTATAAAAGGCAGATTAATATCGCAATGAAAACTACAGACTACAGAGAAAAACAGGATTATCAGCCTTCAATGACAGAGGGAGGTGGGGCTATCCTTTGAGACATACTTCACAACAGGTCTTGAACTAACAAAGGCAAATCAAAAATAATCAGAGCCAAAATGACAGAAGTCCTTCAGTCAGCATTTGTAGAAAGACAAATTTTTGTCAAATAAATAAATGCTGGCTTTTTGATGAAACAAGGCTGAAATATCAAATTAGTCAATGTTACTTTCATGACTTCCCAGTGCAAGGACAGAAGAATAAAAATGACACCAAAAAAAAAATAAATAAATTCCATACATAATACCATATATAGGCATCTTCTGAGCAGCTATTCAGCATATTCAACCAGGTATTGTAAAAGCTGCTTTGCAAGACAGGAAACCCAACAAACACATCTGCAATAATGTAAGTACAATCACTTTGAAACTCACAGGCAAATTATGTCGATTTAACCTGCACGGTGTGTTACATTTTCTGCATGAACTGAATGAAGAGGCTAATGTTCACAGTTAGCCTATCGTTTTGGCATCACTAGCAGCACGCTAAAGCACAGTACGGGTTTGGAGGGCTTTCCTCTGGTGTGTAGAGTGAACTTGGATTAATCACCAGAGGTAAATAATTACCGGACTCCAAAAACACCTTGCCTTCTAAATGCTCTGCATACAACGATAGCTCGCTCATTGACAAAAACGAGTGTATTTTTGCTCTCTGAGCGCGATTTTGACAGGTTGGTTAAATAGGCTACACGCATGTAATCTCACTGTCTGCAGCTGATCTCCGAGCACTGCAAGTTTCTGTTTAAATGACCCGTATTATGGAAAATGCTTGTCCCCAGTTCAGTCCACCTGTACAGTGGTCTCCGCTGTATCGAGCAGTCAAGAGAAGGCAGACTTCAAAGTCTCTCCAGTTCTGCGTGTACGACAGCATTTGACTTCTTTGGTTTGAAATTCCTCCCATTTTCTACATCACACAATGACCAGTGCTGAACATTTGCCCTGTTCCCACCCACAGCCTTTAAAGATTCCCCGAAATCTCTTAGGACGAAAAGGTACTTTTTTTGCTGTTAGCTCTGTATGCCAGCCAATCAGATCTAAGCTCATTCGGAAAAGATGGGACATTCACTCAAAACAGCCTGTTCTTCAGAAGATAGAGAATGGCAGTCACTGAACGGCCTACAAAATCTGGTTTTGCAAAAAATGCTCACTTAAACCTCCCTTTCTGACATCGAAGAACATAACTTGGAGCAAAAAAAAAAAAAGAAAAAAAAAAGAGGATCAGCAGAATATAGGACCTTTACATCCCTGTCGCTCCAGTGACATTTACTGTGCGGGACTAAACTGTGTTGTAACTTAATGAACCTGAAACACCAGCTAAATACCAACATGTAAAACAAATCCATTGAACTGAATGAGCCATGTTTATGAAATAAGGCCCTGGGCTTCTGTGAGCAACAACTGAAAGCCTACCTTCCATTTGACCCCGACTCTCAGACAAGTCTTCTGTGCCGTTAGCTGAAATACAAGGGGGAAAGCTAATCAACACCACAGCTCAAAAAGGATTAGGCACGTTAAATAATGGAGGTAGACAGAACAGCTCAATCCATTATCGGAAAGAAATCTCACAGTCAGTCAGCTTATGAAGCAAAAGTAAAATGGGGCCACGGTGACTTTCCCGTCCTTTTCTAAAAATACTGTAAGCACTTTTGGGAGTTCTGGTAATGAGATTCTATAAACGGATTTTACTTGAGGATTGATACTTGGAGTTAGAGTAACAAATACGGGGGAAAAAACAGAAAGGGGCAGAGGGAAATGGGGAAGAGAGAGGGAGGAGAGATGAGAGAGGGGAGGAAATAGAAAACAGCAGAGAGAGATAGAGATGGAGTTAGAGACCTTTCATACCCCTTGAAACATTAAACTGAAACATTAAAAAGCAACAAATCAGTAACATAACAGAAACAGCACAACCAAAAAATAAGAAAAAAATAAGAATTTACATATAGCTGCTCAAAACCGAGAGAAAGAGCTGACCTGAGGCGTTCACCGAGTGGGCATCCATGTCACTGCCCCCGTCGCTGTGGTAACCAGTGTCCTGGTCGTCAAGGGCATGCCGGGCCAGACATCTCTCGATGACCAGCTGCAGGATGTCCGTCCCCCCACCCTCCTCCATCCTCCGGCCAGCTCTCCTGTGCTCCTCCTCCGTTACACTCCCTGCCCTCTCCTCCTCCTCCACCTTCCTCTCTCCTCTCCCACACTCCAACTCTCCACCTCCCTCCCGCTCCCCCGTCTGCAGGCGCTCAGCCCCTTTGGTCACGGACTGGTCCCTCGGCCCCTCCCACTCTTTACTCCAGCAGGGAAATGCTGTGATGCCATTGGCTGCTTTCATGGCGAAACGTTGACCAAACAGGCAGTGGGCAGGGTTTGAGAAGTAAGTGGGAGGTACAGCTCTGTCAATGGGGCTCGCTACGGATACTTTAAAAGTGTTACAGTCCTCTGGGTCTTGGTCAGTAAGTTGCTTTGGCCCAGGACTCAAAGTCCCACAATGCCTTGCATCGTGCTGGTGCCCAGGGAGGGGTGGGGCAGGAGAGACCACGCCCCTTGAGGGAGAGCCTTCGTGGAGAAAGTCGACCTTCCTCCACTGGAACTGGGGCAACTGCTGGCCCAGCAGCTTCCTCGGGGACCCCTTGGTTTTCAGGGGCTTTCGCACCTCTTTGTTAGGCCTTTGGTCCTCGTGCGATGAGGAGTCCTTTAGTTTCCTTCTCTTCTCACTGTTTACTAGTGAAGCCTCACCCCTCTTTGCCAGGACAGGGCTGCAGCGCAAATCAGGGCAGGAGGAAGAGGATGAGGAGGAAGAGGAAGGGGAAGCCCTGCCTTCGCTATGGAGTGGGCTCTCCCCTGGAAGCCTGTTATTACACTGTCTTTCCTGTAGAGGGAGACCAAACACATACTTTAACCAAAACAATCAGAGCACAGTTGAAAATCCAAGTCACCGAGTTAAAACTCTCTCATTCAAATTGACCTGCCCTGTAAAGAGAATCAAATTTACATACATGTTTGAAGTTCCTAATTCTTAATTCACTTCAGAAACAGCATGTACTTCTTGATATAATCCCTCCTAAAGATGAGTCTACATTATGTTTGCTCTTAAAAAGCTATATTTAATTACAGTGCCGTGAAAATTTATATGGCCCCTTCCTCATTTCTTATTTTTTTGCATATTTGTCACACTTAAATGCTTCAAATCAAACAAATTTTAATCTTAAACCAAGATAACCCGAGTAAATACAAAATGCAGTTTTTAAATGATGACTTCATTTATTGAGGAGAAAAAGCCATCCAAGCCTACTTGGCCCTATATTGAGAAATTGCCCTCTAAACCTAATGACTGATTGCAATTGTTGTCGCCGAGGGTGGCGCACACAATCAAAAATTTGCGATAACTGGCAATGAGTCACATTGCTGTGGAAGAATTCTGGCCCACTCTCCTTTGCAGAATTGTTTCAAAGATGTCTTTTTTGCCCAGTTTCTTTCTTATAGTTAAATCATGAACACTGACTTTAACTGCAACAAGTGAGGCCTGCTGTTCTTTAGATGTTGTTCTCTGTTCTTTTGTGACCTCCTGGATGAGTAGTCAATGCGCTTTTGGAGTCATTTCGATAGGCTGACCACTCCTGGTAGGTTCACCACTGTTCCAAGTTTTCTCCATTTGTGGATAATGGCTCTCGCTGTGGTTCACTGGAATCCCAAAGCCTTAGAAATGGCTAAGTAAAGCTTTCCAGACTGATAGATGTCAATAAATTTGTTTCTCATTTGCTCTTGAATTTCTTCAGTTCGCGGCATGTCAGACATGTTCTATTTAAGTGATTTATTGATTCAACAGGTCTGCCAGCAATCAGGCCTGGTGTGGCTGGTGAAAGTGAACTTAAAAAAATGTGGTTAATCACAGTTAATCTATGATTTAACAAGGGGGGGGGGGGGAGAATTACTTTTTCACACAGGGCCAGGTAGGTTTAGATAGCGTTTTCCCCTTAATAATTTTAATCATTTAAAAACTACATTTTGTATTTACTCGGGTTCCCTTTGTCTAATATTAAAATTTGTAAAATGATTTGAAATATTTAAGAGTGAGAAATATGCAAAAAAAAAAAAAAAAGAAATCAGGAAGGGGGCAAATACTTTTTCACGGCACTGTTTTGTATGTATGATGCAAGCAACCAAAGTGCAAAGCACTGAATGAAAGGAGCACCATGACAACATAAAAACAGGACAGCCAAACTGTTTTCTAACATTCTATTTGCAAAGCCCTACACATTCCTATGAGGCAATTGGAAAATCAACAACTTTTCCAGGTTAAGAAATCAAATCAACAGGCTCACTGAATACAGTGAATAAAATAAATGTCCTACTGTGAAAGTTACCCAATTGAACGCATAGCCTAAGACAACACTGCAGAAATACTGCAAATACAAGAAAAATAAATAAATAAAATAACTCTGCAGTGTATTTTTCAAGAAACAATTTAGGAAGCAATACACAAATACATTTAAGACATTCAATGATGTGCTGAAAACACACAGAGTCCAAATTATTGTCGAATTTATTGTAAGCGAAAATATATAGCCTACCTCCGCTGTATATGGGATATAACCAGCATAGGCTAAAACAAAAGTGCAGAACTGGTTGAAGTCCTCAACGGTGCGCCTTCTCTTCATTGGTGGCTGTTGAAACAATACAGTGACAACGGCGTGATTATCTCCAAAACAACCATTGTCAAGCGTCAGGCGCGCACGCAAGTTTCTCCAAAGATTACTCCCTCTGAACAAAGCGCAGCGATAGTATGGGGCGCGCAATCACGCGCGCTCCTGTGTTCACATGTGCGTTCACGGTGTACCCTAGCAGCTAGCGGTGGGCGGTGTCTGAGCCATGCGAAAGGGGAGGGGGGGAATCACAATGCAGCGACTCATCATTCAACAAGCCGGACTGTAACTGTTACATAAGCCACAAATCTGATTAGTGAGCGGACTGAAATCCTGCCAGTCATTTTTTCTTGCGCTTCATTTCGGACAACACAATGGCTGGTCTCAAAGATACAAATAAAGGTTCAAAGATCTTGGCTTTCAGGACCGATGTATCCATATTTACAACCACCTCGTAACTTTGTGCAGCTCATGCAGAACATTGTCGACGTTTCGCCGTAGCTTGTCAGCGACCACAGATTTCGCGGAGGTCTTTTTTACTGAATGATGAGAGGTCATAACTGTTTGCCTTGCAGAGCCGCTCGAGGAAATTAGCCAACAAAATGCAATGGTTGTTCGAGCAAGAGTAACCATCGGCTACTCGGTGCGTTGTTAGACGTCGGGTGTGTCAAATTGCTATTGGGATCTTCAGTGCTTAGCCTCTTGCCAAAACCAAGCAGGTCGGGAGAAACTTGCGACGATGTGACGGGAGTCAAAGCTTTTTTTTCCCGGAACCATATATAATCGCACCATCACAAGAAAGCATATTTCTCTCAATCATTTTGCGCCATTATGCCACAGATATCGATGATGATGATGATGGTGATGATACAATTGATTGGGGCAACAGAAGAACCACAGTGAATTCTACGATTCTGTGAAGCATACTGAATACCGACACGTGCTGGGGTAGCCTAAATAAATTGACGGTGTGTCTTTCTCGACGTTTCTATAGGCGAAATATTGCACGTGCACGCGAACAACCCCCGAAAAGTGAAGCCAGCTATATGCCCTTTGTCTTAAGCGCGTGCCGTAAGCTGGACGGAAATTACGGACAAGCTACTAAACTTCAGTCGTCTTAATTCCACGCGCATGGTTAAGCTGCTTTCACACTAGACGCGAAACGATTTTTTTCGCAAGACAGATTACAGTCAAAGTCAGTGCAAAGACGCGAACACGCGCGTTTTCGCATTGACTTTGAATGTAATCTGTCGTGCGAAAGATTCGTTTCGCGTCCACTGTGAAAGCGGCTTTAACGTGGAAGAATTAGAACACATTCTGAACTATTCCTACTTTAGTGTTAATCAACTTAAGACCATTTCAGTTTCTTTTCATTATTGGCACATCGCGCCAGTGCACAAGTAGGCTAACATTTGATAGGCTACTGTGAGGAATTGTTGAAGAGGGTAGTCGCCCTTAAACAAAATTCGAGTGACAGTAACACAAAGGAACAGGTATCTCAACCTTGACGTAGATAAATACAAAACAGCTTATATGGCATTTACATGTCGGTACCATACTTATCAGCTCTATGTAACACTCATTCTAGACAAGCTACCCAGTCTAGAACATGTATGCACATAATTAGGAAAAACGTAACCTCGCCTACTCCCATATACTGACATCTTTGAACATAAATCCCTTTTTTCTCTAAAGATGGCGACGATGGTACTTAACCTGTCGTTAGTGTGACGTCCACCGTAGTCCAATGACAAATTAATCAATCCAAGAGTACATCTTTAAATTTCTACCTCTAATGACCCATCAGTGCAGATCTGACGGATGCATGTTCACCACACACCAATAAGACGGATATTATTTTATTAGGGAAAGGCTCATACAGTCAACGATAAACTTTGCGCCACGAATTAAAATTCCCATCGGGTTGCACAGCTTCTTATAATCTGTCAAATTTAAAGCCAACTTCGGAGAAGACAGTCAGCCCTTGGTGCATTTGAGATCCGATATTCAAACAAGTCAGCCACCGCTTTGCAGCAAGACGAACGTTAATGAGCGAAACGTCAATACTGCTCCCGGACCTGAGTGCAATGGTTATTGTTTCTATTTTTCTGCAAACGCTACATGACATGAAAGGCTCGCACAGCGTCGGCAAATGTATCGAAAACAACATTTTTAAAACCACAGTCGCAGGAGTAATTGGGTTCATGACAAATGCTTACCTGTGTAGTCATCGTCAGATCCCCAGAAAGGTCCAGAACAGTTTGTTCTTCACTTCAGATCTTTAGCCAATTAAGTTGCTACTACGATCAAGAGAGAGTTTTTGCAAGTTCAAGCGTTGACGACGGCTAGGAAGCTATACCCTGTCTCATGTTCGTCAAAGCGATCAATAAGATATTCAGTTTATCAAAAATACGATTAAATTAGAGGAAAAGGCGAATGTTGAGGACCGATAAATAAAGTCCAGGCGCAGTTGCACTTCCCGAAATGACTTTTAAACCACCGCCAACGTTACCAAAGCTATTTTGTCTTTCAACGACGACAACGTCAGAGTGAATAAAAGAGAAAATAGTACAGCGTTTATTGTTCCACCGACATAACATTTGCCGCAAACGAACCTCTAAACGACCTTTTCGAAAACAGCACGTTGTGTCGACATTCCGATCTTGTCACTTGCAAGCTCGCTCGCTGTCCAATACATCGCCAACCAAAAAGAGAAACTCACTTGCAAAGACAAAAGAAATCTAAATGCGCCCAAATACGCAATCAAAGACAAGTATCCAAGCGAGGAATGTTAAATAAAAATGGAAAGACCTTTGGCTGTCCACGGTACTTTCTCCAAATTCTGATACAACATACTTCCAAATAAACCTGCTAAAATTATAAACGCCACACACTCACGGCAGAACTCAAGTCGTGTTAGAGGCTTCACTCCGCCTAGTGGAATACGGCCATTTAACCTAAGCAAGGGGGTCTCTGCAAACACGTTCGTTGATATTTGAATGGAAAATGATAAATCATACGGAATTCTTCCGTAAACCTATGTAAATATACAATTATATGTGTCCAATGCCTTATTTATACACGACATTGGTTATTTTTATGATCAAACTCGTGATAAAGTGCACGGATCCCCCCCATGTACAAATTGTGGGACGGCCATTTGCTAGAACGGTGCAAGTCTGGCTGTGTAGATTTTGTTAAAGTAGTTTACGCGGAGGATTATCGGTCATATTCCATGATGGATTTGCATAATCTACAATTGGTTTCTCTTTTACTCATTAAACAGGTTAATTATCGAGAGTTTTCCCACATCCGTCCAAACAGCATCGGATTTTTATCCTTTCCCTATGGATAGTCTCATTAGTTAGATGACTTGATCGTGATGACTGGTTCATATAAATGTTTTGTTGATTGTGTTGGGCAGATATTTTACAGCCGGGTAAACAAACACGGCGGTACAAAAGTAAACAGAATTCATGTGGAATGGTCTCCGGGGTCCGGCTAATGGTTCCCAGCTATTAGTCGTGTCTCGTCCTTGTAGTCTATGGCGTTGCTCATGGAACATCGATTGACCCATTCAAATAATTGATAAATAGCTAGAGTTGCAAATGTGCAAAGATTACATTCTGCTTATGTACAAACACCATACTGCCTCAACATTGAACATACGTCAGGCAACATTTCGACGGTATGATTTTAAGGAGAATGCCACGCCCCCTCCTAAAAATAAGACCAAAAAACTCTAAATTAGTGTGCTGCTGACAATTGGGGGTATCGGTTTAGTTTTCAGATCAAAGAAGCATTACGATTACCAATATAGTCTACCGCCAGTTGCCCCAAAATTAAAAATGCGACAGAGAACAGCTGAATTGCTGCTCACTGAAAAATGTCACGCCTCCTACCAAAAAAAAAAAAAAAAAAATTAAACACACCACCAATTAGTAAAGAAACAGTCGATACATCCAACGGACCTGATCAGCTTGATACCGTACGTTGCTTTAAAGTCACAATATGGAACACACATCGTTGAAGTATAGGGTTTCTCCCTTCGAGTCGAGTAACAGTCCTTGAAATAGCCGTCGGTAACCAACCCATACTTGCTTGGGGAGGGGGGTGTGTCTCTACCCCTTCCAAAAAATCGAGTCACGCCTTCGTTTAAACACTAGGTGGCGATAGACTTCCTATTTTCCGGGAATCCACTCCATAAAAAGATCCCGAGTATTTGTTATTAGAATTAACGTCGGTCAAACTAGAAAATATGTGTCCATGGACATGGATGCCCCCGCCACGCAGAGTCTGTGATTTTTTGATAAATTGTAATATTGCTGAATGGGTAATCCAAACAGCAAAAGTGTGTATTAACGGGGCTCAGATTAGAAAAGTAGAAAGCATTTATCAAATCTAGTTGAATTCCATTCAGTGGTTTTTATGAAGTCAATAAACGATACCCCTCTATTGCAGTGGAGTATCAGCGAATTTTGACAAATTTCACCGAAGTTCAAAAGCCCCTAAAACTGTGAAATTATCCAATCAAACAAACAGGAGATTCAGACCTTCAATCTTTCTAGAAAGCATTTACCAAAGCTTGCCTAATTCTGTCCATTAGTTTTTGAGAAACTGATTGACAACATCCCCTATACATACGTGCGTATGGACGGACAAAGGTAACTATGCGCCCCTGCCAAGAAAGTTGGGACAGTGGCAACAATAGACTAGAAAAGTTGTATTATGTGACAGAAATACACCTTGTGGAACATCTCACAGCTAATTAGGTTAAATGGCAGCAGGTCAGAAACATGATTGGGCATAAAAAAAGTCCTGCAGAAGTAAAGATGGTGAGAGCTTAACCATCGTGTGAAAGCCTGCATGGGCAAATAGTAGAAAAAAAATGATGAGTAATGTTTCTAAACATAAAAGTGCAAAAATTTGGGGATTTTTTTTCCCTCTACAACACATTGTATGATTTAACCCCTTACCACTCCGACGGCCCGTATACGGGCCCAACAGGGAAGTTAAAAACAAGAAAAGATTTCATTTTACCTTGAGTATGTCCTTTATAAGCATTTTAAGAAAATGTTTCCGGAGTGGCAAGGGGTCAGAGAATCCAGAGAAATTTCGGTCTGCAAGGGACATGGCCAAAAACTAATGAACGGCCGCAAGCTTCAAGCTGTCGAGCAGCACTGCATTAAAAAAAGTCAGGTTTCTGGAAATCACTGCATGAGCTCAGGAACACATTTGTCAACTATTGTTGGTGAACAGAGCTAGTTTATGCATCCACAAATTAAAGTTAAAATTTTGCCATGTAAACATTTAACCATATCTAAACAAATTCCAGAAACACTACTGCCTTCTCTGGGCCCAAGCTCATTTAACATGAACAGAGGTGAAGTAAGGAACTCCTCAGTGGACTGACCTATCAAAATGTTAAATTCTTTTGGAAATTCAAGGATGCTGCATCCTCCGGGCTTAAGAGCGGAGACACCATCCGGCTCAATATCAGCACACGGTTCAAAAGCCAGCATTCATGATAGTATGGGGTGAATTAGTGCACACGGACACGGCCTGGGTAACTTACACATCTGTGAGGACAGCATTAATGCTGAACAATATATACAAGTTTTCGAGCAACGCATACTGCCATCCAGACATCTTTTTCAAGGAATGCCTTGCTTATATCTGCAAGACAATACCAAGCACCATGTTCTATGCGTATTACAATGACACGAAGAAGTAAGTTTGCTCCGAGCCAAGAGTCCCATCAGGCCGGTGCTTAACCACTGCTTTGGTGGCTAGAAGTGACTAGGAGCATTGTTACTCCCCCTGGATGGGATACACGGCCATCGCAGGTACTCCCCCAGCTCTTAATCAGGTTTCTCTGACAATTTGCTAGTACCCATTTATACACTTGTATGGAGTGAGGCAGTGTGAGAGTGAAGCGTTTTACAGCAAAGGCAGTGGCAAGGACTTTGTATCAAACGGTCCTGGGTTAAATTCAAGCCTATGCAACTACTGTGCTACCACGTCTCACAATTACAACGACATGGCTCAGTAGTTGGAGTCTGGCTGCTTAACTGGTCTGCCTGCAGTCCATACCCATCAACCACTGAGAATATTTGACACATTATGAAATGAGAAATATGACACAGGAGGCATTGAAATGTTGACAGCAGAAATCCTGAATTAGAAAAGAAAGCGAAAATATTTTACTTTCAGAACTACAGCATTTGGTCTCCTTAGTTTCCAAATACTAAGTGTTGCTAAAAAAGGAGGTGATGCAACATAGCGATGAACAGCCCCCTGTCCCAACTTTTTTGAAATATGTTACTGGCATTAAATTTAATATGAGGAGATATTTTTCAAAAAACAATAAGGTTCCTCAGCTTAAACATCTGACATGTTGTCTTAGTGCTATTTTCAGCATAATTTAAGGTTTAAGTGATTTGCAAATCATTTAATTCTGTTTTTATTTACATTCGACACAGTGTCCCAACTTTATTGGAAATGGGATTGTATGGTGGGAGGAATTAAATTGTCACTCATCACCAGCTAACAGTGGGGTTGGAGAATAGAATGCACAACAACAAGGAACTCAACACAACCGAGAAAAAAACCAACAATGTTGTTCAAAGGACATTTATTTGCACAGTTACAGTGAACATTTAATTCTGGTATTTATAAGTTACAGCGCCAAACAATAAGAACTCCATGTTTATATCTGGCATCCTTAAATTTGTACATACCAATTTAGCTCCTGCATAGTTTCTTTTTTTTTCGAAGGGGGTACGACAAGGTTGGTACCAGGGGTAGGGGTGCCAGGAATAATAGTGATAAACGGACTTCCTAAGAACTCCCTTAAGGAATCTCCCAAGCTATGAAACGTTCGCGCAACCATCCCGCAACATTACTGAAATGCCATGTTGGTCATTACAACAACAGTAGCATTGCATATTAGGTTGAAATACTGGCAGCTGAAGGGACACTGAAATCCCTACATCACTTAAAACCTCAATGGAAATCCCTTTAAAAGTGCACAACTCCCATTCCCACCCTATAACCTGCAAGTCTTCATCCTTCCACGCGTACACATAAGAAGGAAATCAGTTCTCAAGTGACTCTCAAAACAAGCTCTGCATTAGCCCATTGCTGTCCGTCTTCACTGAGAGGGATCCAAATGTGTTTTGAACTCCCCCCCGATCTGTAAAAGAATGGTCCTCACCCGTCAGATATTCTGAATGGAACAAGACCTAACCATGGTCAACAGACGGGGGCGAGTGTGGGGCTGTGGGATTTGAGGCAAAGTTCAAGTTATCGCAAGTAGCTGGGGTCGGCAGTTTGGCATTCGAGTTGTGCCGCATGGACGTGATTGTTAAGCAGTCGTTTCGAGGAAGCTGATTTGGCTGGCAGAGTCCTTTTCGGGGCGGTCATTGCTGTAGTCGGTCTGTTGGCAGTTTTTACTTCGGGTTTAAAATCGTTTGACCTTTTTTTGCGCCGTTTACGAAGACACTCCTCGGCATGTGTGTTGGCGGAGTTGTTAGCATTTTGTTGCGTTACATGTTGTTGGCACGTGTTGGAGGCGTTGGAGTGGGGTGTGGGGGGGGTGGTTGGAGGGCGGAGGAGGTGGTCACGCTCACAAGTATCCCTCTTTGCGGAACTGCTCTTGCAGGACATCCCGATATTCGTCGAACCCACCCTCGATGCGCCTCACCTTCCCGCACTCGCACACCCACAGCTCCTTGCACACCAGCCGGATCATTCGCTCGTCGTGAGAAACCAGCACTACCCCACCCTGAGAGAAAAATACAGCTACAATCACAGACAGGAAGCCTACTGCACGATAACAAACACACTGATTTGAAGCAATAGTTGTGTCATCAGTAGAGTTCAACAACAGTCACAGTTAGAGATGAAATACAGTAGAGCTGCAACTATTACTTAATTAATCAATTAGTCTATCTGACAAAAATTAGTTGCCAAGTATTTTGATAATCAATTCATCGTTTCACTGATTTTTCAAGCAAAAACATCAGTTTTATTTTGTGGATTCCAGCTTCTTCAATGCACGCCTTCAATGCTTTTTTCCCACATTTATGATAGTATAAGAAAAATATTTTGGTTTTAGACTGCTGTTTGGGCAAAAGCAGCAATCTGATGTCAGCTGGACAGTGGGAAATTGTGATGAGCATTTTCACATCATTTTGACATTTTTCAGACTGAACAACGCATTGTTTCATCATGTAAATACAACATAATAGGTGAATTATTCGATAACGATTCGAAGCACTGAATAGTGAGTCCAGGAGGGGCAAGACATCAGAGAATCTACTTTGCAAAGATTGGACCACAAATACTGTGGTGAGGCTACACTCAGACGCACTCTTGTTGTGGAGTCTGGTTCAGACATGGATTGATCCAATTCTGTGGTAATCTTCAGACCGATAGTTCTGGGGTTGTCAAGTGTTCACCTACTCCTGTCAAACAGCTTTGACTTTCAGCGACAGTCATTTTTTTTGGCTTACTGTTATTTGGCATTTGGCATATAGACAACGCCTCCTTAATTTGGCAATTACTCCATGAAAAACTGGAGTTGGAACTGAAGATTTGGTATTTGACCAATAGAAGTGATGGCAAACCCATGATTTTTAAAAATTTTTCTACGACGGGGTGGTGCCAACTTTCCGAAAACTGGTCCACTTGGCATGGAATGACCCACATGCAAGTTGGGTACAAACCATGCTGCCCCTTCGGAACTCAGTAGGTATTCTCATATAGCTTTAGAGGCCAAACATCGGGTTAGAACTCTTTTAAGTACCTTAAAAGTGTTGAGAGCTTTAGCCAGAGCCTCAATGGTCTCCATATCCAGGTGATTGGTCGGCTCGTCCAGGATGTAGAAGTTCGGACTTTTTTTTTTTTTGGTCGGAGGTTGGCAGGGTGGAGACGAGGAGAAGAAATAAAGATTTATCAATATATTTGAAAACAGAATAATAACAATTACTTTTCCTCCCCATTATCCAAAGTATTTTGAAAACCCAGAAAGCACAGCCCCAGGGCCAATTATGACTCTAACCCACAGAAAAACACAGGGACAGAAAAGAGAAGACAGTCAAACCAGAGACAGATGGACAGACACACAAAAAAAGAAAGTTAAACTAAACAAACCAACACACAGAAGGAAGTAACACAGGCAGACTGAAATAAAAACCATCATACCGACTGAAACAGACAGAACTGACAGAAGAGTCAAACAGACATAGGGACGTAAACAGCATGCTGATTTTCATGCTATCATTATCATGCCGATTGATCAAATGTGTAGGTCAATAAAAACTATTTTCAGGAAACAAGTTTGGGGTCACTTTTTAGTGTGAATTTTACATATTGTGCCTAGTTAGAAGGTTTCTTATTAATAATTCAACTGGAAGTATAATTTCTGCGATTAGTTCTCTAAGACTGCCTTTCATATTCAAGCGGGTACTGTAGCTGAAATATTCTTCAATGAATCGATATTGAATCGAAAATCGAATCAAATCGGGACCTTGTGAATCGAAATCGAATTGACACAACGACCAACATGCATAACAAGGAGACACAAACAGGTCTTATGGACCCAACAGACAGATGGAAGGAGATACCAGGGCATGGTCATCTGGGCGAAGGCCACTCGGCTTTTCTGTCCCCCGGAGAGACTCGCCACCGGCCTCAGGGCCAACTCTCCTGTGATCCCATACCGACCCAGCTGGTGTCTGTACTCCTCCTCCGGGTGACCTGTGGGGGCGAGTGAGTGAGGGAGGGAGAGAGGGGGAGAGAGAGAGAGAGAGAGAGGGGGGAGGAAGAGAGAATAAGAGTGAGAGTGAGGAACGGGGAGAGGAAGAGGTAGTGGGGACGAAAGAAACGAGCGAGGGAGTGAAAGAAAGAGAGTGAGAGGAGAGATGGAGAGGAGGAGATAGAGAGGAGAGAAAGGGAGGAGAGAAGATAAAAAAAGAAGGGGAGAATGTGCAGAGGATGAGCGCCAGCTGAGATGTTCATCTGTGAGGATGGTCATGTGTACACTGTGCGTACGTGTGTGAGTGTGTGTGTGTATGCATTTGAGCTGGTGTGGTTGCGCATGTGTGTGTGTGTGTGTGTGTGTGTGTGTGTGTGATGAAATAATACCTGGAAACTTGTTAAGAAGCAGCTCGACTGAGCAGACATTGAGGTCCAGCTGGTCTACGTGATGCTGGCTGAAGTAACCAATCTTCAGGTTCCTGAAAAACACACAAGCGCGCGCGCACACACACACACACACACACACACACACACACACACAATGCATAATTTGCCTCTCACAACTTGGGCATGAAAACACGCACCCTCCTTCCAAGAGAAGCCACTCTAAGAGCATTTGCAGAAGTGTCAGGTGGGGCTGCGACAGGAATTTATTTTAACGAGACTAATATACACAATCAGTCGTCTTAAGTGACAGGCTTTTAAGACGGGTAGAACAGTTACAATAACGAGATAGAAGGACTGAGTCAAGGTGAGTTCCTGTCTACCAATCACAAAAGGCGAACAGGACAGCAGCAGGTGATTGATTAATTGCTCTTGACAGCTGGTTTCCCCAAAGACACAGCTGTATACAGGGAGGCCAGAGTTCGAAATCTCATCTAAACCCGAAACTCGCTCAAACTCATCCACACACATGCAAATCACACCAGTGGGTAAGCTAAACCTACCAGTGGACATGGTCAATTCACGTGCAGGAGTGGTCAGCTCAAATGTGGGCGTGGCAAGCTCACCTGTGGGCGTGTCGGATTCCGTCAACAGGCGTCAGTCCTCCCATCAGTAACTTCAGCAAAGTGGTCTTTCCTGCACCATTCTCACCCACCTGAGAGAGAGAGGGAGAGAGAGAGTGAGAGGGGGGGTTAAAGATGGGAAAGAGATAGAAAGAAGAATGGACAGGCTAGTGAGAGATGGGGAGCGAGGAGACATATATGAGAAAGACAGAGGAAGAAGAGACAGAGAGAGAGAGAGAGAGAGAGAGAGAGAGAGAGAGAGAGAGAGAGAAGGCACAGGATTGCAGGGTAAGGACAGATGATGAAATAAAGAGGGAAAGTTTGAGCGATTAGTGATCTTAACAGCTGCACCAGTAACACCGGTGCAAAAAGCCATGGTAGCAAAAAAAAAAAAAAAAAAAATAGCAGCTGTAGCCGTCACCCCCAGTCATAACTCTTCCTTACTCTGACATCCACCCCCCACCCCCCAAAATCCCCATAACCCCACAGGACAATCACTATTGCAGAGACATATTCACTCCCCACAGACACCTGTTCCAACTGCACTACAGATCAATCAATGCTCATATTTTCTCAAGGGTCTCTGATGCACTTCCTCTCAAAAACTGCACTCTTCCTCTCCCTTACCACTAAAATGACTCAGAATGTTCTCAGCTCGCGGCACACAAAGTTACACACCAATTACCCGCTTATGCAACTTATGTATACAGCTGTCGGCCCATATTTTTAAAAAAAACCTCTCATAAAGCTAATCACTGACCTCAGACCAGTTTCCCCGGTCCACCTCATCACCACATCCACAGTGAGTGGAAAGATTAAACTGATTCTGGATCAGAGCGGGCCAAGAGCTGCGCTGATCTTAATGCGGCTATGCTGCGGTTCGAGACGTCAGCCTTCCCTGACCAAGTCAAACACTTACGCCAGGAGGCTATTGACTTCATTTACCGCAAATTCAGATGTCAGATAGCTGGCTATTTTGTAAACAAACTTCTGTTTCAGCAAGCGACTCAGTTCTGCATAGACCAGTGGCGGTAAATGGAGCAGGCTAACCAATCTTATTTTCGCTGCTAGCTTGGTAGATTTAATGCCGATCCTTAAAAACAAGAGCCATCAGAAGATGGCATATCCCCCCGGCCCCCTCAAAATCAGGGAGGCCTCAGGTACCTTGTACTAATAAATATCTTCTCAAAGTTTCATGAAAATACTTTCAAGTTCTGCAACGGGAATGTAACTTTCCACATCTTTCTGAACCTGTTCCATTTGTTTTCATGAAGCTGAAAATCCCAAATAGCAAAAGACACCCTTTTTCATTCACAGGTATGTTGAAAGTTTTGTTACCGAGTTACGCCTCAGAAATGAGCTACACCCTAACCAGAAACTGAGTGTAATTTGTGGCTATAGAAACAGACCCAAAAAAATCAAAATCTCAGCAATTCCTAAATAGGAAAAGGCGCATCTACAGGGTACATTAGATCAACATGCCAATTTCATAGATAAACATTGAACAATTATCATGTATTGCTCTGGAACCAGTGACACTCACTTCAACTTTCTGCCATGAAAAAAAAAACCCTACCCTCCCCAGAGACTGAAGTCCAAATTGTTGCCATGGAAACACATAAAAGAAAAAAATCAGAAATTCCGAAATACCAAAAGGCACATCTACATGATAGAACAGATCTACACATCAAATTTTGTGAAGAAATATTGAACGGTTTTTGAGTTCTGCCCCGGAAACAAAATAATTACGGACGGACGGACGGACGGAGAGACAGACATGGCTATCGTTATATACCCCCGCATTTATGCTGGGGGGGGGATAAAAACAAACCATCATATGTGGTATAGCATGCAGTGTAAGATGTATTAACATTTTGTTTTCTGTTAACTTTCTTCAGCAAGCTACCCATTAACTACCCTATGTGTTTGAAATCGCCTGACCTGGCTTCCTGCCGAAACGGAAATATAGTTCCAAAAAAATTAGATTGAAGTGGGTAACGTAGGCAGAGCTGCATTTGGTCAATAACCAAGGCTATCCCCTAGGGGTCACTTTTTATCTGCAATGCACCACAGCAGGCATCCTAAATCTCATCCAGAAAGAGCTGGTCAGGGTGCAGGCTTTCTACCAATTCGACCAATCAAGGACCTCAGCAAAGACTCAAAGGTTTGATTAGTAGAATCACATGTTGTAACCACTTGGTTGTAATGAAGACTTGTGCCCACACAGGCCCTTTATGGATGAGATTGAGAATGCCTGCACTATAGCATCGCCAATACCGTACGTTAGCATTCGCACGTAAGCCATGGCGTCTCAGCCAGTAAATACGATGCAGATACGGTGCTACCGGTTGGCGCTATAGCATCACTGATACAGTATGTTAGCATTAGCACGTTAGCAGTGGCATCTCGCCCAGTACGTACTATGCAGATGCGGTACTCCAGGTCAGTGCTATAGCATTGCTGATAGGGTACGCAGTCATTAGCACGTTAACAATGGCGTCTCAGCCAGTACATGCGATGCAGATGCAGGACTCTAGGTTGGCAGTATAGCATCGCTGATACAATACGTTAGTATTAGTACGTTAGCAATGGTATCTCAGCCAGTATGTAAAATGCAGATGCGGGACTCCAGGTCGGTGCTATAGCATCACTGATGGGGCACGTTAGCAGTAGCACTTTAGCAGTGGCGTCTCAGCTAGTATGTTCGATGCAGATGCGGGACACTAGGTTGGCGCTATCGCACCGCTGATACGATACGTTAGAATTAGCACGTTAGCAGTGGCGTCTCAGCCAGTACGTACGATGCAGATGCGGGACTCCAGGTCAGCGGACAGGCAGAGCCCCTTGAATAGCGATTGCTCTCGGTTGTAGTAGAACTCCACCTCATCCAACTGCAACACCGGGGGGGACAGCTTCTCAAAATTATCGGGGAATCTGGGGGACAATTTCCATGAGAAAGAAGAAAAAAAAGAAACCCACTCACGTCAACATATCGAATGTGATTGTGTGCTGTAAAAAGAATAAACTGAGTATTCTGCAATTATTTTTTAAGAGTATTCAAATACATTTTTCTTTGCTCAACACCAGAAAAATATTAACAGCGCACTTGGAATACTTCGGACAGCGTCTTACTTTAACGTGACTTCAGATTCCTTTTCTATGGGTTTCAGTTCCGGCCTGAAATAGAGAGAGAACCCATAAGAAAAATTACCACAAAATACTACAGGAAAAATACAATAGTTTTCTATCGTAATTATGCAATTTTTGCGGAATTACCATAGATGTACTACAGGAACTCTGTAGTTTACTATAGTGATGCTAAAGTAAATCACAATAGTCAAACTCCACTACAGTAAACTATAGCAATGACATTCAATTACTGTAATACATTTGCAACAAACTATAGTTTACTGCAGTAAAGTGTCATTTACTATAGTTTGCATCAATTTTACAGTAGTAAACTACAGTTAACTATAGTAAATTTTAATAAGAGAAGAGTGGTTTTCAAGTGGTTTTTAAGGAGAAATGCTGCACTGGTATTCTGGGATCGTGGAGGACACAGGGAGAGGGCTGGTGTACTGAAATATAACAGATGTGCATTCTGGATTCTTTGAGGTTGATAAGGGAGGATAATTTAGGAGAGAAAACAGGTGTACTCTGTGATTGTGGAGGTGGAGATGGGTGAATTATTTGGGAGAAACAGGCCCATTCTGAGGTGGAGAGGGGTGGGTTTATGATGAGTTTCTAGATAGATATTTGCGACACAAGGGTTCCACATATTCTGGTCATGGAGCTAGTTTGTTTCTACGTTATGTGCCACCATTGCAAAGTGAATTTGTTTCCTCCCCCCCCTGCCGAAATCTCTGAAATCTATATGTTCCCCTTCGGAAAAAAAATCCAACGATTTCCAGCTTGGTTTGGAGTGATGGAAACAAAATGGCTCCTGCTCTGGAGTTGTCGCAACTCTATCTATCTAGGGACTATAGAGTACTCAAGTGATGACGTCACTGCTACTTAGCTTCTGGTGTCGGAAGTAAAATCCCTATGGGAATTTATAATGGGGTTTGGACACTTTCTGGTATTGCTCGAACTCGTATTAATTCTAAGAGCCGCCTCGCTCTGAGATTAGCCTACAGGGTACACGGATTCAAATAATCACATCAAATTCATAGTTTATTGCCAAAAATTAAATGCTTTTGCACTTGTAGTCCAGTTTGTAGTCCACTTCTCCAGACTACATATCCGCTGCACAAGTAGGCGAGTACCCAATGATTTGTTCCAAGCCAATGAGGTATCTCAGTTTCAGCCAACACTCATAACGAACCACGACGGTAACCCATCAGTGCCCTATATTGCCGTATGTTCGTGCACCCGTTCCCACATAGCGGGCTACTAACAGCTAGCTATATACTTAAAAATCAAAGGATCACAACAAATAGTTATCTCCATTTAGCTAGCTAGCATTAAGCTACGCTAGTAAGCCACTGAGCCAGCAAGCTAGTGAGCTTATTACATCTTGTGCACATAACTAAACCGATAGAAAAAGTAAATGGTACAGTCACTTACTGTTATTTAGCAAGCTAGCTAGCATGATTATTCAATAAATATCACTAGCTTGGCTAGCTAGCGAGCTAGCTAAGTGAATAAAAGCAGCGAAGAGCCATTATTTGGCTACTTAGCTAGCGTTGAGCTGCTAGCATTTCACAAGCTGGCATTTAACTAAATGCACCAAATATAAAGTTAGACAACTACTGAAGTCTAGTTCGCTGGCCAAGTTAGCCTACTGATGGCAAGTTCGCTGTCAGTTATGCTTCGACAAGTCTGATAAGCTTGTTCGCTGACTACTGAGTTTTTAAGCAAACAAACGTTGGCCAAAGATTCCTGGCTATTAAAGTAAACTGGTGATAATTATAAAACTAGCCAGGAAAGCGTAACCAAGTAGAATGTAGCGTGGCTAATTATTTAAACAAGCAAATGGCTTGTCAGGTGCTGGAAAATTTGAGACGGGTGACTTCTAATCATTGACTCTATAGAATGCATCCTGAACTCAGTCAGCCCGGGAATCAAGAGGATCATGGGACGTGTAGTTTTCAGACTACAAAGAGGATTAGCCTGGTGGCAAAAAATTAAAATGATTTGAAATATAGCTGATTCTGGTCAAGAAAACTTATTTGTTTTCGGAAATATAATGCAAAATCTTGAAAAAGATGGAGGCTTGAAAACAATGGGAAGTGATTCAAAAGTGAACTGAAAAAACAGTCTATGGGTAAAATGAATGGGAAATTTTACTTATGACACCAGCGCGACATCATCAGTTTCGTACTCTATATGACAGAGGTGTACTCAGGGATTGTGGAGGATAAGGGTGGGTTTATTGAGTGATGATAGAGGTGCATTTTGGGATTGTGGAGAGGAAAGGCAGGGCTGGAACTTACAGTTTCTCCAGCAGTTTGAGTTTGCTCTGCACCTGTGCAGCTCTGTTAGCATTGTATCTGAACCTGTCGATAAACACCTGAGAGAGAGAGAGAGAGAGAGAGAGAGAGAGAGAGAGAGAGAGAGAGAGAGAGAGAGAGAGAAAACAGTAAGTGCATGTATCACTGTGTACGCTTACATGTGCATATTTTGGTGCATGCTCGCTTGTATCTACAAGTGAGTGCGCATGTGTGTGTGACTGTGTTTGTGTGTGTGTAAGATTGCCCGTGTGGTACACTGTATGATGTGCATGGGGACATTTGTATTGTAAGAGCATGCAGATGCATATGCGCGTGCGCGCGTGTGTGTGTCTGAGTAGGGGGGTTTACTGCATGCGTGTGTCTATGTGTGTGCGCATGCATGTCGAATGTGTGTGTGTGTGCGTGTGTGTGTGTGTGTGTGCGTGCGTGGTATAACTGCATGTGTGCGTGCATGTGGAATAACTATAGTATATATGTTATAAGTGAGTGCATATCTGTGAGGTTTAAGTGTGTCTGTGTGCAATTTAAGTGCGTGTGATTGAATGACTGTGGGGTTTAAGTGTGAGTGTGTGTGTGCTTTTTAAGTGAGTGTATGTGAGTGAGTGCGCGTTATTACTGTGTATGTGTCCAAGTGTGTGAGTGTGCGCGCGCGTGTGTGTGTGTGCGTGCATGTGTGTAAATTTGTGTGGCTATAAGTGAGTATGAGAGTTTTGTGTGGGTTATGAGTGTGTGAGAACGAGAGTATGTGCGTTTTTCTCAGAGTGTGTGAGCAGTATGAGAGCGCGCATGTGTGTGTGTGTGTGTGTGTGTGTGTGTGTTTTCCAAACCTGAATGTGTTCTCTGTACTGGAGCTGGGCCTCATATTCCCTGTGCTGGTTCTTCAGACGATCCTCCTTGGTTTTCAGAAAGTTCTCGTAGTCGCCACGGTAACTCTCTAACCGCTGAGAGTGGAGGTGGACGATGTCGGTTACCACAGCGTTCAGGAAGTTGCGGTCGTGGGACACCACGAGGATGGTGGACTGCCATGTCTATGCAGGGGGGAGAGAGATCACCACAGTCTTCACCACAGTACTGGTGCCCAGACCTTCAAAATCACCACAAACGCCAACACCGCAAAAGCACCTCTCTCACCAATCATTTCAGCCTCAGACTGAAACTAAAAATCACGCGCCTTCTCCCGAGTAGTAACTATTTTTTTGGTGAGTTTAATGATATCATTTACATAATATCTGAATTTTCCTTATCCCAATGATTAGAAACGAGTCAAGCATCGCTAACCTCACACCAAATACGTAGACTTTTTTAAGTGAAAGAAAGACACGACCAAATCAAGATTTGAGACCAAATTTATATTGAGAATGACTTGGTGTACAGCCCAACATCTCAAAATATTCATCATCTGACTCCTTTAACCAAAATAACAACACAGTGGCCATAACACTCTATACTCTTCCTTAAAATTGTGATGCCATATCATAGAGCTAGCGGACTCGGCATGTATCTGGTGTAAATCACTCAACCCATAGGTGTACATACCTGCAGGTAATTTTCCAACCAAAGAATGGCTCTGACGTCCAACATGTTTGTCGGTTCTGCAAGACGGAGAGAGGGGAACAGAGGAAGAGAAAAGAACAGGTTAAACAGAAGACAGCACTTAAAACATCATGTATAAAAACAGTCGCAAAGCTACGGCACCTGCTTACCCAGACATGGCCAAAATCAAACTTGGCCTAGATTTTCATCCCATATACACGCATATAAAATATGAAAAGAATCCGTGAAAAACTGAAGGCACTACAGCACTGACGAGGCAAAACGTTTACGCACAGACAGACCACTATGAAGGCATCCAATCTCAACATAAGCCTGATTGGCCTAAAGGCCAAGCAGGCTACCAATAAACTGTTTCAGTCCATCACAGTCCTTGCATTGGCCTGGAGTGCTGCATTCTGAAATGTCCTAATATCAGGACCCAAGTTAAAACTTAAGTAACCTTCAGATTGCTGCAATGTAAAGAGGTTTACTGAATTCATTGAGGTGCACAGCAGCTGCATAAAACTAAAGTGCAACATGTCAGCAGAAAATTTAGGGCATGTTGGAGACAACCAAGAAGGAATATGCAGCCCTGTAAAGCTGCGTGGCACTTCGCAGTAATATCACCATCTAACGAACAGAAGACTCCTGGAGCCACCTTACACTCCCATAACTCACATTGGTTAAAGGCTGCAACAATTATTTTCATTCGAGATTAATCTGCTGATTATTTTCACGTTTAATCAGTTAATCATTTAATCTGTAGAACATCAAAAAAATTGTGAAAAATGCTCAACACATTTTCCCAGAGCCCAAACTTGACGTCTTCAAATTGCGTCTTTTGTCTAACAGTCCAAAACTCAAGAACATTTCATTTACCATCAAACACACCAAAAAAAGCAAGAAATTATTCCTTGAAAAATGACAATCAATCAATTATAAAAATGGTAAGAAATCAATTTTTTACAAAGTCAACAAATTGATTAATCGTCTAATCGTTGCAGCTCTGTACTGGGTCCTGACCCATAGTTTAGGAAATATGGACTTGAAGATTATAATCGACTAGAAGGCTGCACTTAGTAGTGTGCAGATCTCCACCTGGGCCCGTATTCATGGCCATCTGTTTAGCCTTAAACAATAGTGATCACGTGGCTAACCGCTGGTAAGCAACATTTCAGAGTATTCATGGACCTAACTGAAGTCTGATAACCGACGGTACCTTAACTGTGGTCCCCCCCTCCGTTAACTCCCCCAACCAATGGCTAAGGATTGCGGCACCAATAGAGTTCCGTAAAAAGGCGACGACGCGCGTTAAGGACAGAGAGAGAGAGTTTTTTGGGACCGCATCAATCCCATCAATAATTTTGACTATGTAGAACTTCTTCAGGTGGCTGAGCGACGGCCCCAGCCTCGGACACATTCCCCGCAATTGTTTTCCAAGCTTTTGCTTTATCTTTATTTGACAGGTCTGAAGTGAAACTGGACAATATTACTGTCTTGACGTCCCCCCCCAAAACAGACTAAGCTGGGCTAATACTTCAAGTGAGAAATGTTTCCCTTCCTTTGTTTTTTTGCTGCACTCGCCATTGGTGCTGCCTGCCGTTCGCTTCTCCACAGCATGTGATGCGATATATCAGCGCATGCTCAGTGACGGGGATATCTCTTCGACCAAAAATAGCCTTTGGCTTTGTAACGACGCTAGGTTTGCCACACATGACTGCGAGGCTAAGTTTGACCGACGGTGTGACTTTTAACCATTCGTCTCCTAACCAACGGTGGTTAAATTTAGCATTGGTTGACCAACCAATGGCCATGAATAGGGCCCCAGGTGAGGACATTGTCCTGTGCGGAAACTACATTGCAAACACAACCAGCTATTGATCACTTGCGACCCCAACTGGCCGGTTAAGAAGAGTGAGGAGTCAGTAGTTAATGTTGGAGTTGAATAGGTTTTTCAAAGATTTTGAATCACTGCAACCACAAGAGGCCCTTGAGCATAGAAACAAATGAGCACAAAAAAATATAACGCTGATTAGTCCAGAGGTATGCAGGCTTGAAAGAAAACAAATAAACTCACGTGCAAACAATCAAAGGCATGAAACCCTCCAGGCTTACACCTGGCAGAGGTTAAAAAACTCATGCTGGATGGTTTCATGCAGGAGAGGGAAAAACAGATTTTCACTCACCGTCGAGTAACAGCAGGTCAGGTCTACAGAGGGAGAAAAACAAAATCTGTTCATTATCTTTCCAGAATGTACAAAGCAAGGTTCATTGGCTGACAATACTCCATAAACTTTTTAAAGCATAATTCCGGAAAGTCACTAAAAGGACGCAAAGTACTGTAACCAAGCAACAAACCAAAACCACAAAAATCACAAAAGCACAATGGTGAATATTAAAAAAAAGGGTTCGGGGTAAAAAAAAAAAACAGGAACAAGAAGCGAGGTCGTGACCCACCTGGCGAATAGCGCCCTGGCTAGCGCTAACCTCATCCTCCAGCCGCCAGAGAACTCCCTGCACAGGAAGCACGTGCATGACATCATCATCACATCACTCCCTTTATTGACCATAACCCCTCACAGCTGCAATCTACACACCATAAAACCTGAAAGTGCACTACAGGGCCAAACCTGTCCAGGCTCCTGTTTATCCGGTACCTCATTCCAAAATCGTGAGAAATAAGACCGTTATGCTTGGACACTGCTGAAGCAGGATAGTTTCCACTCCAGTCAGACCAGATAGTGATCCCAGGTACTCCAGTAGAACAGCGCTCGAAGACATTGAGATTAGGGCTCTATACAGACCAGCAAATTTGGCATCCATCTCCACAAACCACGGAAAGACCTTGCACAATACATCAGGGTATTATCAGGCAAAAATAGGGAAGGCTCCCTCCACAAGTTGTTGAGAACACGGAATAGTCCAGAATGTGTTGGCTAATAAGCTGAATGGTAAAGATTTCCCATCAATAGAGCTAACAGGCTGAACCAGGAAGAACAGCCCCAGACCAGGAGGTGCAAACCAGTGACCTGCGCGGAGTACAAGATGTACACCATGTCTGCACCGCAGCGGACCTGCGGATGCGATGCGAGTGTGGAGAAGCAACCTGCGTCTGCAGTGCGGACATGGCGTACGTCGTGTACTCCGCGCAGGGTCACTGGTGCAGACATACTTTTGGCCATTTTATGCATTTGGACAGTGACAAAAACCAGAACGGTAAAACCCCTCACACAGCTCACTGTAAGGAGGCAAGTCATGTAAGATTACAGGCTGACATCCTGCAGTAACCAAAGGGCACTGGTATCCACATCAGGTGAACTGCTGAGACAGTGCAGCCCTTTAAATCCGTGACACTGTCCCAGTTACACTGGAGCTCACTGTTGGCAATGACAGGGAAGCAGTGACGAGTACCAACACCTACTTGGTCATCTGCTGCTGCATCATGGGAGAGAAGCCCAACCCTGCCAGGATCACAGATGCTCTGAGAGAGAGGGGGAGAGAGAGAGAGAGAGAGAGAGAGAGAGAGAGAGAGAGAGAGAGAGAGAGAGGGAGAGAGAGAGAGAGAGGGAGGGAGGGAGAGAGAAAGTGAGAGGGGGTGTCAGAATGAGACGATAACGGGGGGGTGGAGAGAGATGAGATAGAGATTGAGGGAGCGATAGCAGAAAAAAGTGATTTATTTAGATTAATATTATTACCATTATCATTAGTAGTAGTATTAGTAGTAGTATTGCTCTAGTTGCTTTTATGGTTTATTACTCATGTGTATGTTTATGAACATCAATATTTCACTATGTTTTTGACTGTAACTTACTAAAACTGCAAGAAGAATAAATAATCATTGTTTTTTCAGACCTCATAGCACCGTTCATGCTACCATTGCTGTAGTCGCACTTCTTACATGTTCAGAATATGTACAACATGTAAGTCATGTAAATACAGCACAATGAATTGGACTGAACTGAGAGACAGAGAGAGAGACAGTGAGAGAGGAGTTAAGGCATCACTTCTGGGGGGAGAGAGGACGGTCTCTGCCACATCAGGTGGGTCTCCTCTCCTCCCCCAGGTCTCACCTGGCCGGCGCTTTGTCTGCCTCGATCTCCTCCAGTTTGGCGTAAATCTCCGACAGACGCACACTCTCCAGCCCGTCCGCCCTGAGAACCACAGGAGACAGGGTTTGTGACCGGACCACCAGAATCCTTCAGAGTCAGTGACTCGGACTCATGAATAATTTTACGTTACATCGACCCAAACGTTATGAGGTGACACAAGCTGACTTCATCAGCTGAATCAAGCTGTAGCGGAGGGTAACACCACCGAGTGTGTGAGTGAGACGCAAAGTGTGTGTATTAAATGAATGGGAGAGCATCTATGGAGGTGTGTTTCGTGAGAGAGTCAGTAAATGAGAGTAGGGCGCGACAGAAATTTTAGCAGTGTTGCTCCTGAATACTGATGCACTCAAAATGAGAAAATACTTTAAGAGCACACATACTAATTGGTATGCATTAGGGTGCTCCCAAAGTTTTCAATTTCGGAGCGCATGTGCTCCTTAGAGATAATGCTTGAATTGATCCCTGGAGTGCAAGTGCTTGTTCATGAAAGTACAAGATAATGAATTGTGTGTGTGTGTGTGTGTGTGTGTGTGTAGTCAACACAGGTTGGTGTGCAGTGGTGCCCTCTCTCTGACACACACACACACACACACACACACATATAAGTGCGCACGCACACAGAAATACCCACTCAGGCAAACAAGAGAACACACACACACACGGGCCTGCATCAGTACACGCAAGCACACCTGCGCACACACACACGTGCACGCAAGCACACATACACCAGAGCACACAGGCACCCACATGCTCGAGCACACATACGTAAAAACATGCTGACCCATACAAGAGCTCATATAAACACAAACACTTGCAAAAGCACAGACACAAACATGTTGACAAACACACAAACTTAAAAACACTAAAAAACAAACACACAAAGACAAGCCCATGAACGCATGCGCACATACACAAAAACACGCATTCACACATGCAAGAGCACACAAATGCAATCAAACACACACAAACAGACAAACACACACAGACGAGCACAAACACACCAAAAAACTAACACATACACACAAACACGTACACACAAGTACATACTAGATACAAAAAAAACACACTCCCAGATACAAGAGCACAGATGCACTCAAACACTCACAAAGACACAAACGCGTACAAACATGCCCAAACACACTCAAACACACTGAAAAACAAACACATTTGCACAAACACATGAATTCTTCGTCCTTTCGTCCCACCGCGCGTTCCCTCTCCCCACCAGCGTGTGGCACACTTACGTTCCGCCAGCGACACGCGCGTTGATCTGCCGCTCCTCGGAGAGCAGGCCCTCGCGCACGGTGTCGCTCTGGAGCACGCTTTGTAGCGCCGGCGTGTCGTCCCCCTCCACTTCCTGTTCCACGTGCAGGATGGAGATGTGGGCGGGGACTCGCAAGTTGCGGCTCGCCAGCATCTTCAGCAGCGTGGTCTTGCCCAACCCATTCCGGCCAATCAGGCCGTACCGCCGCCCACTCGCCAAACTCAGCTCCGCCCCCTGGAGCAGCACCCTGCCCAGAAACGCAAAGTCCCGGGGTCAAAAAGTTGAAAAGGTCGACCATGCGTTTAGTACTAAAGTCACATTTTCACGCACCTTAAGACGCCTTGAGTTTAGGACGGCCTCATTTTCTCAAAATGGATGCTTTGTGACTTAAGTTCCTTCAGCATTAGGGTCTGCGATTGTGCTTGTTAGCAAATCCTAATTAGCTGACTGCAATGAAACATGAAGGATAGTTACACTCTAAACCTGAATTTTCCACTGGTGGACCTGACATTACATCTGAGTCAACCCACAAACTCCCTGATTCAAAGCGACTTTTCCAGCAACGGAACACAAGTCACAGCTGCCCAGGCCAGTTTCTGTACATTTGTCTGAATAACTTATCTGCACAGTTACCTCCGCCCAGGAAGTCACGTTTTTGCTGGTTTTGGCTTGTCCGTTTGTGTACAAGACAGCTCAAAAAGTAATGAATGAATCTCTCTGAAATTCAGTAAGTGGGTTGCCATTACATCAGGGATGGACCCTATTGATTTTGACCGCAATTGGTCAAACAATATGGCCGCCACAGCAGCCATATTGAAATCCTATGACACGTGATGACTGAACTTCATTCCCACTCAGCATGATTTCGACTGTGCTGCCTTGGCGGAGGTTTGCACTCTCGGAGTGCCCCTAGTTTTGGGCAAGATTATCCACTGAAGTACGAAACACTGAGACAATCAAGGATGTCAGTCAGACAGTTTCTGGAATAATTACTGGGAGAGTGTAATCAGAGAACCAATTCATCCAGAGACGTCATTCAGTAAGGTTGATGGGCACAACCGTGGGGCGTGAGCAGGTCTGAGAGCCTAGTCCAATTACCATGTCTGGCCAACATCAAGGGCCCTGTATTATATAATCTCCTCCTTTCGGGTAGATTTGAGGGTCAAACTGACTCAACTGAACCCAGAGTGCATCTCACTTATTTCTAGTTTTTTCCACAAAAATGAGATGAAAATTTTGCCCTTTATTCCTTACATTTTTCCACTGAGGTTTCTATAAGGGCCATTTATTAATAACTTCTCTGATTGTTTTCTTATCTGAATTTATAGTCCAAATTCTATGTCCTATTTTAGCCCATAAAGTGCTAAAACGAAGTATTTGCAGTTTGCTGACATAATGAAATAAAATCAAAGGTTTTGAAAACCTATCAGGTGGTGACTTGAAAAGAGCTCCCGGAGGGGAGACACATGATAGGTTTTCAAAAACTCAAGATATTTGAATTATTAAGCATTTGAAAATTTATTTCAGCGCCCTGAGGGTTAATGATAGAAAATAGACAGGGTAATAAATAATAGAGAAACAGATGAGCTAAATATGGACTGAAAAGGACAAAAGACAGGGGGAGAGAGAGATGTGAAAATCAGAAATAAATAAAAAAACAGGCTGGATGAAAGAATCCGCCATGGCGGCGCTGACAGCCGCTCACCGCTCGCCGAACGAAACGTCAAAGTTCTCGATTCGCACGTCGTAACTGCGGTTCTTCCCCGACGTGTCGACTCGGCTGTCCTTCTTACTGCTGGCCTGGCTGGCTGAGGCCTCCTCAAGGACCCTGACATTAAAAAAACAGAGAGAGAGAGAGAGAGAGAGAGAGAGAGAGCACAACAGAGAGAGAGAGAGAGAGAAAGCAAGCAACAGAGAGATAGAGATTGTATACAATGAATATTTTTTTCTGTACACAGAGTCTGCCCACTGAGACCCACAGAGGAAAAGGTCTTACTAGCACCTGATCATAATGTGTTGCCAAAAACACAAAGACAATCCTTTTTAAGGATTTTCTCATTGCTGATGTGTGGGCTAACTACTGAAGAGACTGAATAAGCGAGTGTATGCGTCTTACAGTGAAAGTGCGCAATTGTGTGTGTGTGTGTGTGTGTGTGTGTGTATCTGAGTGAGATAGTTCGTATTGGATCATTTCCACCGAGCAGACCGGGTCAGCTCAGTTCAGTCCGTTACACATTTCAATGGTTATTTTTGTGTTTTCATTGTCAAGAAGTTGTGGATGAGTCCCAAAAAAAACCACTCCAATCTGTCCCCTCTGTTCAGTACCCCTCTGTTGAGGTGCCAAGCACACCAATCCAATACTAGTAGGTGGAGCTAGAAACACTGCAGTCCTTTGATTGGTCAAGGAGAAAATCTTGACGAGGACTAAACACAAAAAAAAAAAACGCCATTTACCTGGTTGAGGCAGCCATTACCATCTGGTAACAACCCCGTTTACATTTAGAGGGCCATCAGTGGTGGAATCGCAAAACAGATGTAGGATTTGCGTACCGATCTGAAGGGGTTACGCACCATTTCTAAGGATACTGAACTGAAAGTGTTTTCCGGAAATGCGTTTTTTCTTATTTGTGCGTACAGAATGAGAGCTCATGAGAGAGGTAAATTGAGGGAGAGAAAAATATCTGTAGGAGTGTGTGAAAGCGAATGAATGAGCCAGTGTGTACCAGTGTGTGTGCCAGTGTGTGTGTGTGAGAGAGAGAGAGAGACTCACAGCGGACCGGACGGTTTCTGTGAATCGCGCTCACTCCTCCTCTCATTCTTGGCCTTCAGTTTGGCCTCAGCCTTCTCCAGCTTCTTAGCGTCAACCGTCTGGGAACGGAGAGAGAGAGAGAGAGAGAGAGAGAGAGAGAGAGAGAAACCCAAACACAGGAGGAAGATAGCAAGACAGAGAGAAAAGAGAGTGAATAAAGAGGGATACAGAGAGAGGAGGGAAAGTTTGACCCAATGAAGACCATCAAGGGAAAAGAAAGAAGAGGGGGAGGAGAGAAAGGACGTTACACTATGCTGCTGCTGTGCTTTACCCCTCTCCATACCAGCTGGGAAACCCGATTTCACCCTTCCCTCCTCATCTGCCCAGAGAGGGAAGCAGAACTCGTCTGGATCCATCGCCCGGCTCTAGGACTCTTCCTCCCTGGACGGTTCATCCCCAATAATGCTTTGCCCTCTTCCTGTGTTATAACACTGTCCCTAATCCTAACCCCTATAATAGTCCTTGGGGACAAAAAGTCCTCGGGGACGAAAATTCTTCGGGAAACGAAGAGTCCTGTAACCCATCACCCATCAACCCTTCAACTCACAAAATAAGGAAGGACATGCAGACCACATCAGCCCCATAAACTCTAACTTTTCTTTTGAATTTCCCGTTAAGTAAGTCCAAAGGCGGAAAGAGCGCATTGTCACACTGAAGGACGATGACACACAAATACTCCGTATCTGCTGGTTGCAGCGCATCACTGAAGCTACATCACACTCATACTGAGAGAAATTTACAAACCCAGGAAGCCATGTTTTTATAGCAGAGTTGCATCATATTTTGTACACATTTCATACACATTTCCCAGTAATTCAGCAGGACATATCTGAGATGGCTGGACACCCAGAGGATCTTCACCAGAATGTAAAATAGGCCCGAATTCCACAGGTTTGAATACAGCGGCGGCATTTTAGGGACCCATATATGAGTCAGCAGGTTTTAGAGGGTTAATGAGCACTTGCTGTCCGCGTCAGTGTCTGGCACCACCTGATTCAGGGACGTCAGGGTAACAAAGCTCTGTTCTCAACAGACACCACTTTGGTTTTGGGAAGATGCCACCATTTTCCCAATAATTTCCTTACCGAACTCTGTGGCCTCTTCAGTTGCCAAATGCCCTGGACGTTACTCGCCGCAGTGACTGAAGGAGAGATATAAAGGAAAAAACGGAGGGATGAAGTAAAGAAAAGGGGGTAAGAAGAGAAGATGAGGTTCGGGAGAGCGGTCAAAAACGAATTTGGTCATCATGATTACGTCACGTTATTCAAAAACTCATCATTTTACCTGTACATCTTACAGTGTAAACTGATACAATGCTTAAGTGGATGACGCTCAAATCATTTCTCTGGTTTGAACACACAAACTTTCAAGCACGATAGAGCTCTCATGTGGAAACCAACTATAAATAATATTTTTTTTTTTTCAAAATACTTATTTATTGGCTTGTTATTTGAATAGGTCAAGGCACAGTAATTAACTTAATGGTAATTTTTTTTTTTTACATATTAAAACCTGTATTTAAACAGGGAAAGCCATTGAGACCCTCGATAGTGCCATCTTAACAGACCTTTTTTTTTAAGCCCTATTTAACCAGGGAAGTCCCGTTAAGATTGAAATCTCTTTTTCAAGGGAGCCCTGGGGGTTGAGGTGGGGAGAGAGAGGGCAATTTGCACATTCAATTATATCAGGGTATGATTAGGTGGTAGGTCGAAAGAGCCAGGTTGGAACTTTAGCCATGACCCCAGGGAACCCCCTACTCTTATCGATAAGTGTCATAGGATCTTTAGTGACCACAGTGAGCCTGGACCTCAGTTTAACGTCTCATCCAAAAGACGACGTCTCCTTCAGTGCAGTGTCCCCATCACTGCACTGGGGCATTGGGAGTTATACTCAGATTATCATAAAAAACAAACAATATTCAATATTATATACAGTAAAATAATCACACAGCAGTACATTTAATACATTGAACAAAAAATTTCACGTCAACTTTAGTTGCAACATACACAAACCACAAATTCCATGTCCTTTATCACTTCTTAATAATGTTCCAAAGAGAAAAAGGCATCCTACTGAAAAGCCGCTTATCACCGATTCCATATCCTGGGAGCACAATCGCTAAAAGCAGTTTCTCCCAGTTCGGTTTTGACTTAAGGGACTTGAAGAACCAACCAATCCTGAGACCCTACCTGATCACAGCTGGGATGCTATGTGATGAAGGATGCCAGGTAATTAGGTAACTTATGTAAGATTGCTATACTGTATAGCAAATGTCAGCCAGTGCTGCATTCTCCGGGTGGATGAGGCAGCCAGCCCACTGCCTGATACAAAGTGCAATGATGCGTTATAAAATGCTTTCCAGTAATAAAGTGAAGAGCTGCACGGTCGACAGTGTCAAGCTGTTTCAAGGTGGTTGGGGCAGCATATAGATAATGTCCCTATAATCAAGTACTGACAGGAAAGTAGACAGAATTAAAACCTTCTAATTATTACATGAGAACAAGATCTATTCCCATAAAAGAACCCAATTTTCCCTCATAACTTTATTGTTAGCTCATCGACTCGTTTAAAGACAGTTTTTCGTCAATAAATATCCCAAGGTACTTGTATAATGGCAATCACTCCATTTCACAACCATCCAAAGAGGAAATTTTTAATTTATTTTCTCTCAATGAATGGGGTCAAGAGAATTGAGACCAGGGTTGGTCACCCCTGGCCTCGGCTCTTACCATATTCTGCAGAGATCTGGGACAGTTGAACCGGAGCATCGAGGAGGACCTGTTTCTGAGGAGTGTGGCAGTTATTTCTGCATAGGGCACAAAGAGGAAGGGCAGGGTAGTTTTTTGGGGCAGAAATTGCAGCAACAGAGAGAGGGAAGTTCCAAAAGGGTAAAAGAAAGCAGACAATTGTGGCAGTAGTTCCCACACAATCTCTTTAAGTGCTCTCCGCTATATCCAGGTAGTTAATGAGTTCCACATTAAGCACACCAGAGGCAACCAATCAAGAACTCCAGAGTAGCCAACATAAATAAGGGCTTTCTTGTGTGCATTTCAGGAAATGCACATTTAACATCTGAATCCTGCCAGGGGTCCTAAGAGAGAGGTCTGGGAACCACAAGATTATTGGGTGAAGACAGAGAAGTTATGTCCACATGCAGGAATGGGAATTGAAAAAAACATTGCCAAGTTCTGAATCACACATTGCCAACTACTTGATCGTTGGTTATAGTCAAAAGAAGCTCATATACTGTATGTGACCCCCATGAAATTTACCAGTTCACCAAAGATACCTGGCTGACAAACAACATTGGCCAAATTTCGCAGTGCAGAGAGCCAACGTTAATTTTGTTGAAATCCCAGAGACTGTATGTGCAGTGGGTGTGCATCCCATTACTAATCATTCAGCCAGTGTTATGGTTTTGGCTGAGCACACGGTTGGGATAAAGATTAAGACTGGGTAAACTTAATCCCTAAGATGTAGGCAGCACAGCTGTTCGCATGGAAAACTGTAACGTCCCCCTGGAATCCAGGTGATCTTAACAAGCTGGAGGTCATGTGACTCATTAGAACTCGAAATGGTTATTGACACGTACAAGCTGCAATACTGTACACTTTGTACCACAGTTTACAGTATGAAAGGCACTAGAATACGATTCCTTACACGGACAGTATGTTCAGTGGCTCCACTTACAGCTTCAAGGTGTTATACATCTGCAGGCAGATTTCACGAATGTCTTCTTCGTTCTTGCAGTCCGCGGACACCTCCTGAAGGACGCCTCCGATCGCCTCAAAAACCTCCTCCCCATCTTCAAAATCCGCACCACCACAGTCTAGCACTCCTGTCAAGCACACACGGGGCAGCGGGGACACATGAAACGGCGCAGGGTCACAGTAATTACACTTCACGGCTCAATGTTTGTGTGACGTATTCGCTCAGCGACTAATCGGAGTGATAATGGTGCTCACGAGGGCTCCGTCGAGATCTCAATCGATAAGTGCCGTCCAAATTAGCTGGAGGATTGTCTGTCGCAGAAAATTTAAATAACAGCTGTCTCATCGTAGAGGAGCGGTCGATAGCGCTGACAGACGAGCTGAACTCTTGCAGTCACCGCTAGCCCCCAGGACTCACTCACAAATTAACGTTACGTTACTTAAATTAGCTTCAGCTACAGACAGCGGAACATAGCCGCACTCGTGCCACAGTCGTTTAAATTTATTATAACAGAAAAACGGGCCCATTGCAGTTCTTAGATGGCGGATTTAGAGCCAACTTGTGACGTGTAGTGAACCAATATTACCACGTTTATCTTCCTTTTCCTCGTTTTCGTAATGCTGCCTTTCAATCGGACCCAGTCAGTTTTTATCTCAAACTGTTCGTTGTTTTTTTCTTTTTCAAGCGAAGCTAAATAAGACATATGTATATGGTAGTCATTCAGCGTTGCGTGGATTCAAACAATTTCAATCCGTTCACCTCCAGTGGTTTACCTGTGATATAATCGAAGACTTCTGTGTCGATTTCTGGAAACTCACTCCTCAGAATATCCACATATGTCGCCATGATATACCGGCTACGTCCGGAAGGGATGCGCATGTGCACTGCGGCAGAACTGTACCTTAAAGTACAGTGCACTGTAGGAGTTGTAGTTTTGTGGTGAGAAATAGCCCTTGACATTTCAATGCCAAAAAATGCCAATATTTGTATGGGGTATTTTAGCATAGTCTATTCACATATTTTTGCGTGAAGACGGAGGTATGTAACTGGGTACTTTACCTTTAGTCGAGTTTCGATCCGTTCTTACTGTGTGCTTCCTTGTTATTTCCAAATAAAATGTTTGAGGGCATCGCCCTCTGTTGCTCAGATTTGGAACCGAAGTGAAGTCACATCATGGATGAATGTATCACACGCGCCACGCCTCTGTCCCATAGCGGTTCCCTGGCGCTGGTGCAAATTTTGCACCATTTCAGCAGGGAATCGATGCAAATCTAATTCCGGTGTGTAATGTAAATTTAGCTGACACCTCGCGCAATGCTAGTACAGTTTCGTATGTCGCCGGTTTAGGCAAGGCCCAATTTGTTACAATCATCTAGTCTAACGGCAAAAGAGAGATTGTTGTCTATGTCAGCGTGGACACATTTCAGTCTTTTCTCAGGTATTTCAAACACTGTCTCAAGACGTTCCACGGACGTTCAAGGTCATCAGTCATTCAGAGAGGGAATTTCGAGTGACAATCATAATACTAGGCAGTTGTATTATTTTTATGTGGTTACAAAATATTTCGTTGAAGAATGCATGATAACTTGAGTTTCATAGATGATTATTATGATTTGGATCAACAATCCCAGTTGATGATTATTAATCTTTACAACTGCTCACAATGACCACAACACTGAAACGACAGGCTGCGCATTTTTTATCAAAGAACATCGATAACTGTGTTTACTCATTAGCTCAAATGGTCAAGATCTAGATTTTTGTCTTGAATAAATTATTGTCAGCTTAAAAAACCTCCTTTGCAAAACCATGCATTATTGCCTTTCTATCTAGCAAATGTCTGGCATTGATTTAATTTAATTTACCAATAACATACTCAATCTAAGCAACAAAGGCCTATCTGAAGAAATTTGAGGAAAATCTTTGTGATTCCATTATGAGAGCATTGTTCAGAGAACAATCTTTCAATAGCGTTGTCATAAACCTCTCAACATGCAACATTCAATTGTTGTAAAATTTCTGCCAATTTCTCCATGCAGATGTCTGGCTGGCAATGTCTTGTAGCAGCCACTCGCACCGCAGGCGACTTGTTTCCACTGTGCGCATGACCACTGCCCACAGTAGCCTCAGCCCCCTTATGCTTCTGGCTGCCCTTCGTAATTTCGCATGCGCACACGAATCGGGGCGGGTGTCGGACAGAGACGGTGGTTTGCTGTGTAATGGCGGCTGCGGTGTTGCTGTCTTCGGAGAGCCCCGGCCCCAACTTTGCAGCGGGCAATGGTGGAGAGGCGACAGCCATCGCTAACGGGTTGGGGATAGCAGGACCAGCTTCTTGGAACCGTGCATTAGACAGAGCTTTGGACGAGGCGGCGGCCACCGGTTGCCTCAATCTCAGTGGCAGGAAGCTGAAGGAGTTCCCGACAAGCGCTGCAAACCACGACCTCTCAGATACGACACGGGCCGGTATGCAGTGGTCGAGGGTTGGGTCTGACTTGCAGAGGGATCGAGGGGGCATGTGGACATCTGCACTGCCGAGCCTGCTCGCATATCTGAAGTTCTGTGTAGCTCTCCGTTAAGCCGCTTTCACACTTGAAGCGAAACGAATTTTTCGCACGACAGATTACATTCTAAGTCAATGCAAAGACGCGAATACGTATTTGCGTCTTTGCATTGACTTTGAATGTAATCTGTTGTGTGAAAAATTCGTTTCCCGTCCGGTGTGAAAGCAGCTTTAGACCTCAGCGCAGAGGGACGGAGGAAGGGCTGTGTGGGTAACTGTTCTTGTTTAAGATCAGATGGAGGTAAACACGGGCGTGAAAGTTGGCGGACAAGTTTCTGTTTACGCCTTCATAACGGTGGAGATGAAAGTTTGGAAGTTTCCCGTCACACTGAGCGCGCATATGGTCTCTCCATATTCCGAGTGTGTTCTTCAGAAGAAGAAACCGTATTGGATCTTTTTGTTAAAGCGTCTTGGGACGTAAACCAGTCATCTGCTGTACTTGAGGGAGATGGCTGATTTTCAAGATGCGGAAAATAACATTCCTGGCTGCAGTTGAGCTGGTTGTGCCCACCAAGTCAGGAGCTGTGCGCACAGCGGTTAAAGCGGTAACAAGTTGCTCTGAGGTGCTGTACACAGTGTACACCGTGTGCTCACACTTTTCTCTTGGGTTTGGTCAGTGTAGTTCAATAGTGTGGACTGTGATTCTAGTCAATGTGAATGGCATTTTGCTCTATTATCCCGCGGTGCGCTTGAGGGAGCAGACCCATTGCGCTTGGCTTCTCTAATTTCTTAAGCTGCTTTCACACTGGACGCGAATCGAATTTTTCGCACTACAGATTGCATTCAAAGTCAATGCAAAGACGCGAATACACGCGTTTCGCGTTTTTGCATTGACTTTGAATGTAATCTGTCGTGCGAAAAAATCGTTTCGCACCCGGTGTGAAAGCTGCTGTAGCCCTGAAATGGGTGCCGTAATCCTCTGTATATTTGGTGTTAGAAAACAAATGAAATGTGAAAATTTAGGTTAGAAACGATTTGAAACGAAATATTTTTCGAATCGTCTTTGAAAACCTGTGATTTGTTGGATTTTGCGCGTCCGTTATCTGTGCAGTGCGGTGTCTGCGCGCGCGCGCGAGGGAGAGAGTTTAGCGCTGCCCACGCCCACGGCCCCTCGCGACTGTCCCTCTCTAAATCCGCCTCTGTCCGTCACTTAAAATCTGGTTGCCCTGTTAAAGAATTCTCTACCGCCAAGACATCAGATGAATCGGTCTCACTTGGATTTAATCGTGAAGTCTTGGAGAATTTGCATTTGACAGGTTGATAATTTGTGAATTAAATTTGGGTGAAGCCGACGCGATATGAGGCTCTGCCTCCCTCAGCCGGCAAATCTGCAGCCTTTGGGTTGCACGGCTAGTGTCTTGTCGCAATACTGTTTGCATGCTGGTGTACATACTGTTAGCTGCAGGAGATGCCGGGTTAAAAAAGAAACAGGAGAATGGGCAAGATGGAGCGAACAATTGTGTGAGACGGTGGGATGCAGTGGTGATGGATAAAGACAGTGGCGGAAGAGATGATGGGAGGGGAGTTAAACCTTTACTGTTCTTGCAGGACTTCATGAAGGAATTATTCCTCTGCTTGCAAGTTGTAAACTGAGTGTACGTGTGTGTGTGTATACGCTTGTGTGTGTGTGCGCGTGTGAGGGTGTGTGCGTGCGCATGTGTGTGTGAGTGCGTGTGTTTGTGTGTGAATTTGCCTAAAACGGCACTCCTTTGGCCAAAAATAATCATAAATTATGAAGGGCCTTCGGCTAATTTCATCGTGCATTAAAGTACACAAGGCGGCGGGGGGGAGGGGATGTTACGCAACATTTTTGTTTTATAAGTGTTGTTGTTGTGTAAAAGTACTGACTGTCCCAAATAAGTCAGTGTTGCTCTGTAGTTAATTTATTAGGGAGTATTTGGCTGTGTGAGTGTGACTGTGGGGACGAGACGAGACTGCAGATGACTGTGTGTGTGTGTGTTTGAGTTTGTGTGTGTGCGCGCATATGCTTGTGTCTTCCGCGAGCGATGTGTCTCAGTGGGAGAGCGGGGTACAGGAAGCAGACCTGTCGCGGGTCGTTGCTGCTTCCTGCATCCCGTAGCACAGCTGCAGGGATAAATATAGGGCCTCCCCTGCTGGAAAAGACATCACCTGTAATGCTGCATAACACTGACTATTCATCATACTCATTATAAACTACTATACTCTGCTATGGTACAGCATCATATTGTACAATACATTATACACATTCTATAAATCATTTCACACAGCCACAATACAGTTGCATCATACTGAATGGCGTTTATATATGTTGTTTGCAGCCACTTTACAACACTGCTCTATACATGTAAATCATGCACCCAGTAACCTACCACATTTTCCATTTGCAAAATCATATTCTGCTGTACATCACACCTATAAAGATTGTACTCGGTACCATACTGTACACTATACATCACACTCATTATAAATGATTACGCGCAGCCAAGTTATGGTACCATGCTGCTCTATACATCATACGCATCTGCTGCCACTTCTCTGTATCGTACCTCGCTATAAACTGTTATGTTAGAATATCACAATGAACCATTAAACAAACAAATTATAAATCATCATGCGCCGTTACATTATAGTATCATACATAGTGCACAGTACATCATACTCATTATTATTTGACTTTGTGAAATGTCATGCAGAGTCACATTTTGTTCACACTGTCGTATCGCACAATGTGGTTCACACACCGCATGCATTATAAACTCAGTCGCATTGTAGTATCACATGATGTATCATGTGCCGAATAAAATCATACAGGCTGGTACTGTGTGGCAGCGCACAGCCCAAGGCTGGGTGTCAGTCTGTGGAGATGTGGACTGTTATTATTAGACTGTGCTCAGCTGAAGAGCTCCTGTCATGATTGCCAGCTGTTTACTGCTCCTCGGGCTGCCAGTTTATACTACCTCTTTTCTGCATGCGCTGTGTCACAGTCTGTGTTTTAACTATGCAGCTGTGTGTGTGTGTGTGTGTGTGTGTGTGTGTGTGTATTTGCGCACTTCTGTTCAGTGTGTGCACTCCGTGACGTCACCCACTGGTTTCAGCACACCATTTAGGAAGCCTCGACTTTGGCAATTTGAACAACGCCATTTTGGCATTTTGAAGCCGGATGTGATTCCTATTGGATGAGAGCGTGAATTGAAGATCCAGGGAAGAGTGAGAGGTTGATCTATGGTTGGATCTGATGGTGTTTGATGGGCACCAGAGGATAGCCACGCCCCTAAAGCACATCTGACTTTATCCTTTATTCTAGTCTATTGGGGACCATAATTTACAAAAATGAACATCATGATATATTGAAGGAGACTTGAAACTTGAGATAGATACCATAAAATAATGTGAAAAATCATTATTGAAATAATAAATCGGGTGAGAAGGTGGGGTCATTTCCTCATAGACTTCTATAGTGTTGCACTTCTTTCTGCAACGACTGAGGTCTCCATCTGCTGGCCATTAAATAGAATGCAATTTTAAGAGATTTCTGCATTGGCTTCACTTTTCAGACCCGAGTGCTGCGTCTGTCTTTTTATACAGTCTGTGGTGCACACACCTCAGTACATATTTCACTGTGTATCGGCATGTACGTGAATTCAAGTGCACGAGCACACGTGTGTGTGTGTGTGTGTGTGTGTGTGTGTGTGGGGGTATGCATTTACATGTGTCTGCGCAGGCCTTTGCTCATACGGTACTTTGTGGAGTCAGTGTTTGCGTTCATGACTGTGTTTGCATTCATGCTTGCACATGCACACGACCAAACGCTCCCTTCTCTCTCTCCCTCTCCCTCCCTCTCTCTGGATCATCCCCTCTTGCCATCTCAAAATTTAAACTGAAAACTTGGCCGGCAGTGTAGTAACTGTTTACACTGTGCTCATATTATGACTAATTTCGTGAACTAACAAGGTAGAAATACGTTAAGTCAGGAATTTTTCTGAGAGTGGTGCTATTTAAAGAGGGTGAGCACACAGGTGTGAAGTCTTTCTAGGGCCTTCTGGGCCTGCTAAACTCCGCCACCAACCCATGAGTTTCCTTGAACTCAGTTGAACTAAAATAGGGTGTAGCATGTACCGATGAGCCAAAACATTGGACCACTCAAAAAAACATTGATTTTCTCATAACAATGGCACGTTACAAGGTCCGCAGACAGATCTTGGATGGTAAGCCAGCAGTCAGTTCTTTTATGCAACGTGTTGAATGCGGGAGAAATGGTAACTGATGACAGTGGCCTAATCGGTATGGCCTGATGAGTGGGTTAGGGCATCTCTGAAATGGCTCAACTTCTATGGTGCTCCCTGTCAGCAGATAGGGTTCCCTACTGACAGCAGTCCTAGGAGAGAGAAACCATGGTGACAGAGTTTTGGGCGCCCATGGCTCATCAATACATGAGGGCTATGAAGGCTACCCCGTCTGGTCCAAATCGACAGAAGGGCGATTGTGGCCCAAGTTGCTGAGAATTTCAGTAATATTTACATTAGAAATGTGTCTCAACACACAGTGCATCCTACCCTAGTGTATTGCACTTTCTAGCTTGCAGACCAGTCAAAATGCCCACTCAAACCTTGGTCCACCGGTAAAAGCGCCCCTAGTGGGCACCTGGCCTTCAGAACTGGTCCTTGGCGCGGTTTTAGGTCGCCTGGTCCTTTGAGTCTCATTTTCTTTTGCATCACGTGCTTCAGCTGGGACCATGATGCGCACCATTAACCTGGGAAGAGACGTCATCAGGATGCACTGTCATGCTGGTGGAGGGAGTCTGATACTGCTGTTCTGCTGGGAAATGTCCCTGTCCAATGCCACATAAGCGCATAAGGACCGTGGCAGATTTAATGCAGTATAATGCTATTTGAAATAATGATTAACCTTTAATGTGGTGTGTGTACTCTGTTTTTAAATAATCAAATTCAACTTGGTGTCTAGGAGCTCAATTATCTTAGATCGAAGTACTGTTTTAAAAATAAAAATATTAAGATGAATAAAAAAAAGTATCATGCATATGATGTTGAACTTAGTTGCTGCTGTATTAAATTATGTTCGTACAGCAGGTGAAATTGGAAAAGCTGTTCCAGTTTCATACCCTTTCTCCACTGGATGGGCGATTATTGCCATCACCCCTGTCTGTCCGTCGGTCTGTCTGGCAGTCCGTCCACAATTTATGGGTCTCACTTTACAGAAGACATTTTTTTCCTTGGATTATTTTCATTTTTGTTTTGTGAGTCAATGGTGATATGAAGAGCATCCCTATTGATTTTGATGATGATTGGACATTTTTTTTGTCAAGTAACATCATCGACAAGGCTGCCATTTGGGAATATCAGCAATGCTTTGCATGGCTACTGTCATAAAAGACTGTCCGTCTACGGCGTTTGTAAGTTTTGTGAACTGGAAAACGCACATTTGGGTAATGCGTTTCTGTTCGCCATTTCTTTAAGCATCACTAACAAGAAAAATTTAACCACCTGCATCGCGGTCAAGTGGGCAGTATTGTCCATCATTAAAATCAAATACACCTTTTAGGACTCGCAGTGGAGGAAAACGCAGTGGAGCTATCTGCTCTCTGATTGGACAGTTTGACTCCGTCATTAGCCAGTCAGGCTTAGCTGTAATGACAGTTAAAATTCCCACCCTAAACTTCAGTTTTACATGCAGTATGTGAACTTAGCTTCTGAGTTTATTTTGAATATTATTGTTATATAATATTATTTCATTAGAATTTGTGGTTGGAACAAAAACAAGCGTACACAGGGGGCTCTGGGACTGAGTTTGGGAACCAATGGCCTGTTGTGTCTGTGGGGGTGTTTCACAAAGCAGGATTACTGAGTTAGCCAGATAACTCTGCTTACTACAACACAGAATAGCTCTGTTTATTACAGTTGGTGTTTCAGATCAGGAGTTCTGTTTTGCTTGGCACAGTTATCTGGGTTACTAATTGTAGCCCCCTGGACAAATTCGGGGGGCTATCATGGATTCATGGTTGTCGTGTCCAACGCTGCAACTCCGCGTCCCTAGACACTTTCTTGTGGATGCTCTACAACAGAGGTGGGCAGCGAGGGCCGTATCTGTCCCTGGTTTTCACACCAACGTCTGGTCTTTAATTAGTTGATTGTCTCAATTAGCCAAACCATTTATGAAATCTGCGCATTTCTTTAAATTATAATGAAACTACAAAGACTAGTCTTGTCTCCCTTCATAAAACATTTTCCTTTGATCGAATCATTGCGAAAAGCTATATTTGTGCATGCAATCAATTAACTCAATTAGTCAGGGTAATTGATAGGAATGAAAACCTGCATACACACTGGCCCTCCAGGACCGTGATTGCCCACGCCTGCTCTACAAGCTGTTATTTTTGACTGATTAGTTTCATATTTGGTATGGACATGCGTGATGCTTCAGTTATGACGCATATCGATTCTGGTTGCCCTGGCGACGGTATTGGCCAAATAATGCATAAATTTGTGCTGAAACATACACATTTCCTTGTGGACGCTGTACATGCTATAATTTTTGACTGATTACTTTCATATTTTGGTATGGACATGCGTTATACTTCAGTTATGACCACTGTCGATTTCGGTTGCCATGGCGAGAGTATTGGCCAAATGATACGCATGAAAGGGGAGAAGCGGGATTTTGGGGGCTACACACATGCGATCGCGGCCGACTGGACTGTCTCGTTCCCCTTCATGAAATACTTTCTGGTTTTCTTGTGGATTTTATCTCTCTCTCCTGTTCTGTCCATCTCCCTGTCTGACCACCTCTTTCTTTCCCTCTCTGTCTCATTCCCCCTCCCTCCTTCCCTCTCTCTCCCCCTCTCCTCTTAATTGAGTTCATTGTAATTCAAGTTTGCTTTACTGGCATTAAATACACACAAAGAATTTTAGAGATATTGAAAAATGGAATGTTGTAATATAAATTAAACAAGTGTCTGCCACTGGCATGGCAATATCCCCGGCTGCCTCAATTTTGTGTCCGTACGGACGGAAGGAGCCCAATGCTATATCCCCCGCTTCGCGCTAATCGCACGGTGGGGGGAAAAAAAAATAACAAACTCACAAAGTCAACACATTAGGTCAACAACATTTAATATGCTTTATATTGACTTTTGCGGATCTTTTTCATTGCATATTCTAATTGCAGAAATAACAATGTTTAATTTTCCAATTGAAAAGTTGATGAAGTATCGACATGGCGATGTCTATTTTGACAAACTGTCACCTCCATCACCTCCAGGAAACATCAGAATTTTGGGGGTCGTCACAGGTATCCAACATGAAAAGAATCCAGTCATCAGTTCTTAAGATATTGGAATTTATGCTATTTGCCCTTGAAATAAAGGTGAAGGTCACCATAACAGCATGGTACCTTGCCCCCACTGAGATAAACCTAGATATCAAATATGAAAAGAATCTAGTCTACAGTTCTTTAAATATCCACATTTATATGTTCGTACGGACGGACGGAGCCCAATGCTATATCACCTGCTTCGCGCTAATTGCGCGGCGGGGGATAATATTGGAAGTATTTTTGCTATTTATTTTGATTGAATTATAATAATTGCGAGTAGAACATGTAAAGCATGGTTTTTATCTCTCTCTCCCCCTCCCCTGTTCTCTCCCTCGCTCTGTCCCGGCGCAGATCTCTCGCGGAATCGGCTGTCCGAGTTGCCGGTGGAGGTGTGTATGTTAGTGTCTCTGGAGAGTCTCAACCTGTATCAGAACTGCCTGCGATCTCTACCGGAGAGTCTTATCAACCTGCAGTCTCTAACCCACCTCAATATCAGGTAATACTTACACACACACACACACACACACACACACACACACACAGGCGCACAGACAACTGCACATAACCTGCAGTCTCTAACCCACCTCAATATCAGGTAATACTTACACACACACACACACACACACACACACACACAGGCGCACAGACATCTGCACATAACCTGCAGTCTCTAACCCACCTCAATATCAGGTAATGGTTACACACACACACACACACACACATAGGCGCACAGATAACTGCACATAACCTGCAGTCTTTAACGCACCTCAATATCAGGTAATGGTTACACACACACACACACACACACACACACTCACACTCACACACACACATAGGCGCACAGACAACTGCACATAACCTGCAGTCTCTAACGCACCTCAATATCAGGTAATGCGCACATGCACATACACATGCTCACATACACATAGCGTGCAGTCTTAAACGCACCTCAGTATCAGGTAATACTTACACACACATGCACATAACCTGCAGTCCCTAACGCACCTCAATGTCAGGTAATGCACACACACGCACGCTCTCACAATCACTCACACTCACGTGCACATAATCTGCAGTCTTTAAGGCATGTCAATATCAGGTATTACTTACACGCGCACAGACACGCACATACGCGCACACACACACCCGGCAGCCCTCGCATTCCACAGCATCACACAGACTCGCTGACACACGTGCACATGCTGAAACACGCGTGCCAATTAACATGCCTCCATGCGGTCGCAGTGGAAGTAGGACTCATGAGCGCTGTAGAGTAACTGTATGTGACACAGCAGCCCATCTTTACTGTGTTCTGTATCTGAGCACTGCACTGTGTGTAGTCTGGGTGAAGGAAACTCTACTCTAATTTGTGTTTTTTGTTATTTTAAAAGCGATTGAGTGAACGGTTTCCATCTCTCTTTCTCCTTCTCTTCTTCCCCCTCTCTCTCTCTCCAGTCGGAATCAGTTGAGCTCCCTGCCGGCGCATCTCTGCAGTCTTCCTCTGAAGGTCCTCATCGCCTGTAACAACAAGCTGGTGACTCTGCCGGAGGATCTGGGTCAGCTGAGGCAGCTCACTGAGCTGGTGAGAGTCTCCCGTAGTCATATCACATACTCATATGTGCATACTGTAACCTTCCATACTCTTATTACATACTCATACCTGCGTACTGTAACCTTCCATTCTTTTGTTACATACTCGTATATGCATTCTGTAACGATACATACTAATATCACACTCGTGCATACTGTGACATGCATACTTGTATACACTCATGTACATACTGTACCCTTTTTCTCTGTCTCTCAGGACGTCAGTTGCAATGAGATCCAGATGCTGCCTTCTCAGATCAGCCAGCTGGAGGCGCTGCGGGACCTCAACATTCGCAGGAACCACCTGGTGTGCCTGCCTCCAGGTACAACCCCTCAACTCTCCCCCCTGAACTCTGACTTTGCACCGCCAGCTCATTTCCCTGTGTGCGCCCATGACCATAGCTCAGGAGACGCTGTACTGCTCCCAGTGTCCATTTTCCCTCTCATCTGGGATCCTTTTGTATTAGATGTGGCACCGTAATGCTAATTGAAAGAAATAGTCGCCACTGTTGGAAATTCTTGCTGTCATTGTGTAAGCTTGTTTTCGGCCAAAAACAAAAATGATAGTCCGTTTGTAACTCTCATTACATGACTGTTAAATGCTGGCATCTAAAATAACTAGATAGTGACTTTTTCTCACAAAAATTGTATTCCCGGATGAAGTGTCCGGGGGTACTATGGATTTGCGGTGGTCACGCATTTGCGTCCTGACCCAGAAGTACCCCTGCATGAGGGAAACGATAGAAGATAAATGATAGTGATAGAAGAATAACAGTTTGAATATCATGTCAAATTTTTGCTTCAGAAAACTTATTTTTAAATACTAATTTGAATACCACTGGCTCAGTATAGATGAAGTGGTTGCTACTGAGGACAACAAATTTTTCTGTGAGGAGAGCATTTTTGGAATTGCTGGATAGATAGTATTGAGCAGTTTGCACGGGGGGCTTAGCTGAGGAGTTTCATTTACTGGTCCAGGTGTGCCATCTAGTGAGAGAATAATGTAACTGCGTGCATAAATGGAGCAGCTCTACGTCCACTGGCATCAACATCTGCACTGACGGGTTATGGGTCGGACCGGAATGTGTGTGTGTGTGTGTGTGTATATATATATATATATATATATATATATATATATATATATATATATATATATATATATTGTGATTCCACATTAGTTCTTTGTAAATTTTCTTGATGCAAATGAAATTAATTCAGTTCATTTATACACGCACTCATTATTCTTCGTAAATTATGTAGGGCACGACAGGCTGAGCCATGAATTTTTGTACGCGAATATTCCTTGGAGGTTTAGCGTATCTTAACGGTAACGCTGGCAAACAGATGCTGATGACTGAGCGAGCCTGTATTGTAATTAGTGAAGATATAATGTTTACTAACAAGCCATGGATTAGGCAAACGCTAGGTTTGCTTAGCAGTAATTTAATTTAAGGTAGACTGCAAACAGTGGCATATCGCAATTCATGAACATATGTTTCACTTTTTAAGGTTACATTTCTATCGAATGCTTCTTTGTGTTTCATTGTTTGACAAGGTGAGCAACATTTTAAAATGGTGCCTTGTTAGCTTACACCTGGCAGTGAAAATAAGCAGCCTGGAAAAAGAGTTTGGTTACCTTTTTAAGATTGGGAATTCGTAGCATCGGGTGAATTTCAATATGCGCAAAATCGCTGGCTAGTTTAACTTTGTTCTGATGATGACACACAGAATGCCCACTTGTCCACTCGCTCACTCACTGTCTTTATATTGTTTTCAATGTAGAACATTCACAACATAATGCCATGCATAGTGGGTGAGTGTACATTTCGAACGCGCCCTATTCTAACCAAATCATCTCCATGCAAACTCAGCTGAGCTGTTAGATATCAAATCAGCCAATCACAGAGGGCCATGGCAGGACTGGTTCCCCACGCACAGAGAATCGCTGAGTCACTCAGTGAAACGAATCCTTGCTCGGGCACACCTCAAACTTCTGCTTCTCACGCAAAAAACGTTCGTCCTGTCACAAATATAACCACATCATTCAAGGCACGAGACTTTGCTGAGTGTGCGGATGTCTTTTTTTTATTTCTCTGAGTGATATAATGTTGGAATTGCAGCAATCTAAAAACTGATTTCTGTTCTCCCAAAAATTTTGGGTGATTTTTGAACGGGAAAGAAACTGGACGTGCCTCATGTCCTTTGACTGCTCCCTGTGGGAAAACTATGTACTTCTGTGCTAGAAAAACAACAGTACTGTGACAACAACAAATTTTCCTTCGTTTTAGGGAAATTTCATGAAGAGTGATTCAAATTTGTGGAAGTTATAGTGATATGAAAAGTATTTTTTGCAGCCTCTGTGCTCCCACTCTAGGTGTGACATCACGCACTCTAGCAATGAGAACTAAACTCCCATTCTTTCCAGTGGGAAAAATTTTGTTGGTTTTTTGGGAATTTTTCGGACACCGCCTGACGAAACTTAACCAAAATCGAGAGGCTTCATCCGCTAACCACTATCAACATGCCTGTGAAATATCAAAAGGATCGGAGAAGAATTACAGTCTGTAGAGCGTTCACAAGAAAATCTCTAAGGACGCGGATGCACGACAACCGCAAATTTATAGTACCCCCGGACACTCCATCCAGGGCTACTATTAATCTTTTATTCTTGGGTTTTCGTCTGTATGTATGGAAAAAACGCTTCTGCTGCAGTGTATGGGGAATAATTGGCTGTGATTTTCGAATAGTTATCCTGCTAAAAAGAATGACTCTTTGTGAAATCATCTTTCACCTTTGGAATATTTTTCAAGGGAAGACTGGTTAAGCAGGCTGAGTTAAGATCTGCGCTATGTCATGCATCATCTGTTGTTGAGCTGTTATGCTGCGTTCCATTTACCTCGGATGACGTCACAGCCGAGTTATCAGCATTCCAGTTACAAAGTCGGAAAAAAGTTGGCAACCGCCATGAACCGGGAAGAAGAGTAGTAAAACAAGATGGTCATGTGTACGAAAGCTTTTCTCATGTTGTCCTTGTCCGAATAAGCAACTTCTGGACAAATATGCGGTCCTTCTGCAACTGTTAAACACGGTGGATTTCCATGTATATACGTCGAACAATGTATACGGCTGATTTGGAGTGACAAACATGAGTTAGAAGTAATAAATGGAATATTACAGGAGCTTCTAATTATTGTTTACACCTGGGGCGGCCATCTTTGAATGTTAACTCGGGGGTAGTGAAGACTCTCCGACTTTCCGAGTCGGAAATCCGACCTCTGGGGACGTTCCAGTTGAAACCTCCGACTCAGAACTCGGAAATTCCAACTTCCGAGTACAAATGGAACGCAGCATCATTGTGACACTGATGGAGCGTTCTCTCAATGTTCCCACAGAGTTGGCAGAGCTTCCGCTGGTGAGGCTGGATTTCTCCTGTAACAAGGTGACGTCCATCCCGGTGTGTTACCGCAACCTTCGCCATCTACAGAGTATTGTGCTGGATAATAACCCTCTACAGAGCCCACCTGCTCAGGTAACACACAAACAGACACACTCGCCCTACAGAGCCCACCTGCGCAGGTCACAGTTGGCTGCCATTACATTACCTTACAGGAGCCGTTCCAACCCATTGAAATGGTCAGAATAGCTTCGTCTCCACTTTAAGGTTGTCGCATTAACCACTTGGCCTCGGAGTCTGGAGGAGGATGGTCTCCCGCCATTATAGTCAGGCTGGTCCTGAGGTTTGAAGCGGCTGAGGTTCAGTAGGTAGAGCTTGTCATCCAGTAACCTGCAGACACTGAGCCCAAACTTGCCCGCAGTGGCCAGGCCAGCGCCTTGCATTTGTGTATGAGTTCAGGTGTGTATTAAGGGGGCTGAAATTCACAATTTTCGCTACCAAGTACTCCTCCCATTGCGTGAATGAGTACTCAGATGACAACTTTTTTTTTTTAATGATTCAGTCTATGAGAGTTGCGCATTGGAATCAATGCGGACAGCATTAGGCTGCCGTTTACTATACGCTATTTATACGTTTATTCTCATATTGGGGCTGTACCAAATAGTTTGAAGCTTCAATTGTAATGTTTGCAATCAAATTCTGAATCAACATTGGAATGCTTCAGCTTTTTTTTTTTTGCTGCATGTATTCATTCTTTGTAAACCGGTATTTCTGCACAGTTGCTGACGTAGGCCATGTAAATGCCATGAATATTATACTTATAGAATTAAACTCCAATGGTGGCTATGTGGTATTGTTTTTGGTTCTCGTGATCCACACATTTAGGATTACTCTAGAGCATTTTAAAGTCCAAATAGGAAAGGCAAAAATTTACTGGAAAAAGATGGATGTAATCATTTTTAAAATCCACTCCATATGAAAAATTTCGCTTCAATCTTTTAATTGCGATAAAGTTTCAAAGCCAAATTTTTCACTGCGGTCTAAAACTGTTCTCTTGCATGCCTCACGCATGCAGATGTTAATACATTAGCCTGCTGCCACATGCATTTATGTTGATGAAACAGACATCCTGAAGATATTGCATGTATTATTTGTACATACTCAGTGTAGCCTGTCGATGGTCTCTCTTGGTCACTTCCTAAGTAATGGTTTCCTCATCATTATACGCTTATGTTTTCGTCTTGCTAATTCAGTCAATAAAATATTTGATAGTTGATCAGGCGATCTTAAATAGTGAATAGGTTTAGACTCATAGTGCATGAAAGGTGCGAGGCTTCTATCTGACGGCACGCAACGTAAAATCTTGACACGTCAGCATGACCAAGAGTTGGGATTGAAGAGGTTGAAAAAAATAAAGCAGCAAGCACAATAGCTTTATTAATGACTGATAGAAGCCTACATAACGCTGAAACCTATGGGATAAAATGTAAAAAAAAATATGAGACTGCAAAACAATTATTATTTTTTATTTTTTGTAACTGGTTATAATTCATTCGGTGAGCAGTCACTCGCACCCCTAGTGCTAATAGATGAATGAGAGGTAAAAATGTTTAAGTCTGTGTGTCCGCTATAAGGTAAGTCACCGCTATATAAGTGCAGGCCATGTACCAGCCTGTCCATAGAGGAGTTATTTCTCACCGCTGTTCGAGTGCCTTTCCTTGTGAACCCTTGATTTTTTCCCCTCTACTGCTCTTGGTTATTTTAGTCTGTCAGAGTATTTCTCACTGTGTGCTTCTCTCTCTCAGATCTGTATAAAGGGGAAGGTCCACATCTTTAAGTTCCTGAACATGGAGGCGTGTAAGGCTGCAGCCGAGCTGCCCGACTTCGACAGGAGAGCTCTGGCCTACGGGTCCTGGTGAGGGAGTGTGTGCAGTCAGGCAAACTACATATGGATGTGTGCTTATGGGCGATCATGCTCCTGCATGCGCATACACACACACGCGCGCACACACACGTTTCTGTCTTCATAGTCCATGCAGTTATGCTTGAACACAATCATGCATCAAGAGTGAGAAATGTTTCTCACCCTTGCCCTCACGCTATTCCGCGCGCACGCATGCGCATACATTTTCAATCCCTCTCATTACACTCTCACTCACACACACACACACACACACACACACACACACACACACACACTCTCTCTCTCTCTCTCTTACTCACACACACGCACAGACTTGCACACACTCTCTCTTGCTTTTTTCTCTTACACACACACACACACGCGCGCGCACACACTCTGACCTATCTGTTCCCGCAGTGCGGAGGAGCTGTATCCAGGCCGGTCCTACGGAGCGCTGGACTCCGGGTTCAACAGTGTGGACAGCGGCGACAAGAGATGGTCAGGGAACGAGGTGAGAGAAGGACCAACCCACTGACAGACTGTCTGACACACGGACAGACAGACTGGTCGACGGACAGACAGGCACTTGATCATAGGCTGTATTTGGAATCACAAACTTTGCTAACTACTTGTTGCCCATTGACTCAGCATATCGTCCATGAATAACAAAAGGTCACAAGTGACATTCCTGATGAAACCTGTTTTTAAAACAAGTTTCATCAGGAATGTCACTTGCAACCTTTTGTTATTCATGGGACGATATACTGGGTACTAAATGCTACTTTCTTTAGTTGTACACAGTGTAGCTAGTATGTGTCAATAATCATGTCATGTATTACAGTCACGTGACCATCAGCCTATTAAGATAACCTGGGCCTCAGTGGGACACTTTGATTAACTGCATTGCATTGTGGGATGCAGTATACCAGGGATACAGCTCTTTCTGCGTATTGTAACATTTTGTCATCTGGAGATCTTAGACGTGCTGGTAAATTTCATGGTGGTCATATACTGCATACTGCTTGCTACCTTTGGCCACAGTTTGTAAGTCATGAGCAGTAGGCGATTGTGAATATGGCCTCAGTCATCACAGCTGAAAACAAGCCCGCCAACATTCTCTATGTGCTCTATGCTCCAGATAAAGAGAGCCTGTTCTGATTGGTTACCTCTGCTTCCACCTTTCCTCTCTCAGCCAATTATAAAGGCTCTTTTGGCTGCCCATCAAAAAATTTCAGAATCAGAGATAACCTGCTAGAAACACAAATGAAAACATTGTAAGGAATGCAGCATCGCAGATAAGATGCTATCTTCAAGCGTCGCGATAAGCCGACCGTGTCGACCGTGGAGAGAATTTGTGTGCGTTTGGCTGCATGCGTGTGTGTATTCGGTGTTAATATATGTGTGCTCGTTTGTGTGTGTTTTCTGTTGTGTGTGTTTGAGTTTGTGTGTTTAAGTGCTTGTGTATTTTTACGTATGCCGTGTGTGTGCGTGCATGTGTTTGTGTCGATGTTTAAGTGCTTGTATGTGTATGCTTATGTGTGTACATGTCTGTCTTGTGTGTGCGCGCGTGCGTGTGTGTGTGTGTGTGCACGTGTGTGTGTGTGTGTGTGTGTGTGTGCATGCGCACGGCTGGCTCTGTTTGATCTGATGAGGACTGGCTGTTTCTCCTCCCGTATCTTGCTGCTGTTCATTCAGTACTCAGACATCACTTTGATTTCATATTCATTTCATTTATGTGTTTAATTCTGTTTTCCCTCCGCCGTCTGTCTTCCCTCTCTCCTCCCTCTCTCCCTCCCTGCTTTCCCCCCTCCACCCCCCACCTCTCTCTCTCTCTCTCTCTCTCTCTCTCTCAGCCCTCAGAGGAGTTCTCCGAGCTGCCTTTGCGAGTCGCTGAGATCACTAGAGATCCCAGGCACCGCAGCCGGGGCGGGGCAGCCGTATCCAACGGCAACGGTGAGAGGAAGAAGGGTGGCCAGGCTCCTTGCATGTGTGGCTCCTTGCGTATATCGCCTTACTCTTTATGCAGGTGTTATCTCACTTCACAGGGTGCAATGTGTCTAATGGATGCACTGTGTTTGTCAGTCTACTGTTGTCTGTAAATGACCTCTCTTTGATGCCCTCAGCCTGATCCAGGTATTGATGTGTTCCACCTGAAACATAACACTCGTATAACTGACCTCGCCCTCACATCAGTTAACGGTGGAACACATCAAGTAGATTACCTGCCTAAAAGTGTGCAGACGCTTATTGAACATCTAGTACTAGTGCTATTTTTGGGTAGGCTTTTCATCAGATGTAAGAACATAGCTGTGACAGATTTGGTGTGGAGCTTGCTTTCCTGAGACGGGAAAGACCATCTCCTAATTGTTGGAAGTTCGTAATCGTTTGGAATGTCATTGCATGCTGTCGCGTGAAGATTTTCCATCTGTAGAGCTGAGGCCAAGCCTGTGTCATGAAAAACAGCCCCAGACCATCCACACCAGAGCGTGTCCCGAAAATTTTGGTTGTTGGGTGTCCCTGGATGTGGTCTTGGGTGATAGTGAGGTTTCAGATGATCAGATATGCTATTACATTGCGTGTTTGTGCTTGTGCATGTGTGGTTGCGAATGTATCTGTGTGCTTGTGTGTCTGTGTGTGTGTGTGTGTCTGTGTGTGTCTGTGTGTGTGACCTTTCCTCTCACAGAGGCGGAGCTCGAGCAGATAGACTTCATCGACAGCAGCTGTCTGGAGGAGGAGGATGAGGAGGGGCGGAGACGAAGGCCGGAGTCGACCAGCCTCAGCTCCCAGTTCATGGCCTACATCGAGCGCCGCATCTCCAGAGAGGTAGGTGTGTGTGTGTGTGTGTGTGTGTGTGTGTGTGTGTGTGTGTGTGTTTGTGTTTGCGCATGTGTGGGTTCTTGTACTTGCTACACTGTGTGCCACACAGTAAGAACCAGAAAATATTTTTTTACTGCAGAGTGGGGACATTATTGGGAATGAAACATTTTTGCCTGTCCTTACGACAACAAAGGCAAATTGTGACTCACTAGTTAAGGTAAGGAGTAAGGTTGGAATTAGGGACAGGTTTATGTTCGGTTAAGGGTTTTGGTTAAGTGAAGAATTGGGGATAGGTTAAGGTTAGGGTAAAGGTTTGGGTTAGGCATGCATCACTTATTGGTAAGATTAGGGAAAGGCTGTAGAGACACTGAATAAGTGGAAGTCAATGGAAAGTCCTCACTAGGATAGAAGTACAAGGATGTGAGGGCATGTGTGTGTCTGTTTGTGTGAGTGTGCACACGCGTGTGTGTGTGTGTTTGCGCATGTGTGTACGTTTTTGTGCACTTGTGTGCGTGTTTGTGTGAAGTCATCCTATTTTTGACTGTCATACGCTTCCTCCCAGCGCTCTCCGGTGAAGGCAAGAGACACACGGACTGATGATTCCCCTCGACACAGTGCCCTGAACAGGTGTGCGCGCGCGCGCACACACACACACACACACACACACACACACACACACACACACGCACGCTGGATAGACGAAAAATAGTGAAGTGCCATACAAACAGATATGTTGTTTCTTGTGCTGTAGATGTATCGCACTGGCCTGGTTCTTTAGCAGTACAGTGGGTTGCTATATTAATGCGATGGATAGCTATTCATTTGAATTTTGCTCATGAATCCAGTTGTCTAATTCTTCAGTACATTTGGACTGTGTTTGTTTCTTCATTCAGTGGTATAGGTCATTAGAATCAAGCAGAACTTGTGGAGAATAATGGTTTCCTAGTGGGGTGGGTTGGGCTCTGTTCAACTGTTGTCATCTCCTAAAGTGGACACCAACCCTTATCCCCATCCATGCCTGTCGTTCGCAGGAGCATCTTGAACGGCCAAAGTGGGTCTCCCTCTGCTGGTCAGAGCCAGGTACTGCAGCCATCTTGTCAAAGAATGGACACGAAGACCTAGCAGCTGCAAAACGGGGAAAAAAATTGGGCTGTATCTATGAGTGTTGGCTTGTGTAATCTCACGTTATGTGTGAATTGATTGTAAAACTGAATGTAGTGTTGGACATATCTATCTCTCTCTCTCTCTCTCTCTCTCTCTCTCTCTCTCCCTCCCTCCCTCTCTCCCTGTCCCCTCACGCAGCAGACCCCTGGTGTAAGGGCGGGGCCCGGAGCCGCCGGTCTGGAGCACATGCGAAAGGAGGCGCAGCTCGCCGCCCTGCAGTATGAGGAGGAGAGGCACAGGGGGCGCCATTCCCAAAAGGAAGTGCTGACTTACGCCAAGGTTTGAGCGGGGTGTCTCGCTGATATAGACACGTCAGCACACACACGTGCACACATTGCGAACACGCACTTATACACTTATACTCACATTTTTGTGATTTGATTTCCGTCCCGAGACCCAAATAATACAGGAACATGAGTGAAGTGATTGTAGTGTAATTTGTGAAGATGATCAAGTGGCCATAATGTGTGGGTGGAGATGAGTGAAATGGTTGTAATGTAACGGGTGAATATAAATGAAGTAATTGTCATGTAGTGGGTGCAGCTAAGTGAAGTACTTGTAATGTAGTGATGGAGATAAGTGGTTGTAATGTAATGGCTGGAATGATTGAAGTGGTTGTAATGTAATTGTGGAGATAAGTGGTTTTAATGTAATGGGTGGAAATGAGTGAAGTGGTTGTAATGTAACTGTGGCAATAAGTGGTTTTAATGTAATGGGTGGAAATGAGTGAAGTGGTTGTAATGTAACTGTGGCAATAAGTGGTTTTAATGTAATGGGTGGAAATGAGTGAAATGGTTGTAATGTAACAGTGGAGGTCAGTGAAATGGTTGTAACGTAATGATGGAGATAAGTGAAGTGGTTGTAATGTAATAGGTGGAGATTAGTGGTTGTAATGTAACGTACGGGTCAGTGTGCTGTATGTGATGTTGTAATGGCTCCGATTAATGTGACTATTTCTCTAATTTCAGCTGAAAGCAGCACAGAGCCTCTCCAAACAGAGTCCCTCGGAGAATGAAGTGAGTCGATCTCTTTCACTCTATCCTCCCTTTTCTCATTCACTCCCTCCCTCCCTCCCTCCTCTCCTCCCTCTTTTTTAGTAGGCCTCCCTCTCTCTTACTGTCTCTCGCTCCCTTGCTCTCCATCACCCTTCCTCTATTCCTCTCCATCTCTTTCTGTGGTTGTAGGGCTGGGTGGGTGACGTTTGTGCAGTATAATTTGCCCTACAGTTTCTGCTTGTTTCTTGTATTATGACGAGCTGACACCTGTGATGAACACCCTCGAACCCCGTCTTGCCCATCATGACCCTCAGTACTGTCGCTTTAATGCGGTGCTTCTCTAATGCATTCGCCGTCTCTCTGCCCCCCCCCCTCAGAGCTCATACCCCTCCCGCCGCTCCACCCACACAGATGACTCCGCCCTCTTCATGGTAAGAGCCTAAATCCATAGCATAACCCCACCCCCTCTCCCAACTAACCAGATACCAGAGGGTATCTGCTCATCTATCGCTCTCGGCTTGTTCTCCATCTTGATGCTGTGTGCTATTATATTTTTTACAGTCTGTGTGTGTGTGTGTGTGTGTGTGTTCATAGGTGTTAATTACACTCAAACATAAGTGTGAACCTTTGCCCTTGTCTGTCCAGTTTGGGCCGTTCTACATTTGCAAGACGTATGTCAACTTTGTCTGACTATCAGTATGGTATCGGAGAGACAGAAAAATTGTCATTCAATGGTTATCAGGTAAGGTTACTGTCAAAAGTTTCATGCGTGTACACATAAAAATCGTGCATGCATTAAAAATGTGTGCGTTTTAGTCTATAGTTGCGCATAAATAAAAAATTTGTAAACTCTTGTTTAAGTCAAATCACGCATTGATTATGCAGTGTATAAATTCTCTGTGAGAATACAACTCATAAAGTTACAACTTCACTAAATTACAAATACGGATTGCAGTTTATGGATGTCACTTTCTTCAGAATGAATACGATTCTGAGTAGCATGAAATAACTGTCAAAACTACGTCACGAGGTCACGGGCATTATGTATCAAGTGGAAAATAACATCGATTCTACAAACTGCGCATGTGTTAGAAACTATTTGGATTTACTTAATTTTGATATAACCGTTTCAAAGGTTTAATGGCACGTTCAGCACACGATGGCAAGCTGAGTTCAATGATTACTAGCATGTCAGATGATATTTCAAACTATTGGAATCGATATTTATCCGGACAATACCCACAACAGGACACATAAACCAATGCCAACTAGCTAAAGAACAGAACAGACACGATTAAATTCAATTCGCTCATCTTCATGACGTGATGTTGCAAATGAAATCCTTGAATTTGAGTTAGCCACTCGTCATTACTCAAAACCGGCCGCTCAAACGTTGAGTGCAAAGAGTTCAACAACACCGCCAATAACTTAATCCTCGAATGTTTATTATGCAGAGGGAGGGGATGGGATGATTCAAAATTGTTTAATTTTCTACCATTTCTTCATTTGCTTGGGGTTTTAATCATCCCGTGGAAATGGAGGATCTAAGTTATCAATTCCGTAATTAACTAATGTAATCGTCATGAGTTTCAGACAGGACAGAGGACTGACGGGTGACTATTAATGAGTATCAACTGACAGCGCAATTAGTCCTTGCATCATTAAAAGCAGCATCATGTTCAGTGTGGCATCTTAGAAAATCCTCTGGTAAGAATTTATAATTTATCTGCTCATAATTTTTATGCACATCTGCACTTATCACTAAACACCAATACATAAGTTCAGAACAACTTTTTCATTGACTTTTTGCATGCAGAAGGTATAAATTTACCTAGGCCTGCATGTACAGTAATATTTTTAAGAAGAGCTCATTACACACTATATATCCAGACAGAACAAGACGCATTAACATACGAATTTATATTGTTAAAAAGATATACACATACATTTTCTGTATATTTAGCTCTTATCTACTACAATTACTTCATGAAAAAGAAATCTTGAATAAACTCAGAAACATGAATAGCATGTGAAATAGTTTGTCCGTGCCTCTCCTCCATGTTGTCCTTGTGTATAATCTCTGCCATGGTTTGCTGTGCTGCGTGGGGATGCTCCAATCGCTGGGAGGTTGAGTAGAAATGTACAGTTTGTAGGCTCAATTCAGCAGGAGAAATCTAACAATCATTCGAAATTACAACAACAAAAATGTGAGGTGATCATAATAAAACACTGCACATGCATTTTTTCACAACCAAAGACCACACGATTCGGAAGCTTATTGTCCAGTTTATTAAAAGTAAGGAACGGGGAAAGGCTTGTATAGCTTAGGGAGTTAAGACTCAGGGTGCAGGGTGAGAGTCTGTCTCATTGCAGGAAGTTCTCTGGCTCTTATTGATTCGCCTACACTTCTTCAGAGAGAGAGAGAGAGAGAGAGAGAGGGAGAAAAAGACAGGAGAAAGGGTCAGACACACCTATATGGGCTTGGATGGGAAATGGTGCTGAGAGATGAGGCTGGTCTTTGTTTCCCAACTTAGCTTATGGAAGTTAAGAGGTTGTGATCAGCAATGCTGCTGATGTTTAAGGAAGTATGGTGACTGCCATCAGTAACATGTAACAGGAATTAGTATTAAGATGGATCATGTTCTTTGCAGTCTTTCAGACAAGTAATACAGTACACCCCAATACTTATACTATTCAGTATGACTCTCCACTTTGTCTTCTATGCTTAATTTTCCAAATCGTTTTGCCTATTTGGCCAATGCTTTCTGTTTCCAATTTTCTATTTGGTCCTCTAGCTTCCCTCTCCCTTACCATCAATCCAAAATGAGCAGCGACATACTATTGACAAGTAGTAGTCAATAGAAACTCAAATCCTAAAAACTCTAACTATAGATGACGTTTTAGCTAATTGAATAGCAGTAAATAAATTAGCTCATACAATCAACATTAATCGCGATGTATCACAGAAACGGATGGCTTTCTGCTTAAACATTGTGTAACGTCAACTTTTAATTATACGCCCGTCTTAAGACGGGACGTATTATGTCATCACCCCCGTCTGTCCGTCCGTCTGTTGTCTGTTAGCAATTTCTTGTCCGGGGCATAACTCCTGAGCCGCTTGAGCTACATTCATGATACTTCACATACACGTGCACCATCACTAGGCGCTGTCGCGCACCATGATTTTGTTCACCCGGTCAAGGTCAAGGTCACTGGCAAAGGTCAAAGGTCACATGGGGCCCAGATGGGGCTTGTCCGGAGCATAACTTCTCAACCGCTTCAGATACATCCATGATATTTCACACATGTGTACCATCACTGAGCGGAGTGTCGCATACCATGTTTACGGCCCTCCCTTCAAGGTCAAGGTCACGGACAAAGGTCAAAGCTCACATGGGGCTGTTGTCTGTTGGATATTGGTATCATGTTGTCTGTCCACTTCCTGATTCATGTTCATGATGGGCGTATTATGCACCGTTGGCGGTGCTCTTCTTGTTCTCTAATATCGCGTCATTGGATGAAATGACACCGAGAGAACGGAGTTTTCCATTATGCTGCTGCTCATGGTTAGCGCTAGTAACTATGTCGCTAACTGTACCTAGCTAGTATCCTGGCCTCATTTTCTGCCCTTAAATGTTCAATATATCTTTAATTGTACAGGGGATAATCCAGGGAAATGCTTTACTGTACGTGTTAATTTAATTCAGATTTGCTGCCAAAATACAGTCTAATTCTTTAATCGTCTTACCTTTTGAAAGATCACGAACGGGTTCATTCCGCTTCATCTCAGCTGCTGGACTAGTAGTCTTCGTCGCTAACTTCCGGGAACTATTGGGAGACTCCACGACCCGCCATTACTGTAAAAAAATTGGTCTGGAGTGAACGGAGTTGACGCGACTCTCACTCTACATGGCTCTGCTGTTCAATATCGACACTAGGCTGTGTGCCGTGCTGAGTAACGTTATACCGGTGAACTGCACCGAAAGAAAGCGATTAAGTTGCGTAACTAGAAACAAAGGCTATCAACGAAAGTAAAGCCGCTTCATTTTCAACTCATAATATTTTGCAAATATCATGTTAGAACAAGTAAAAGGAGGTGAACACTCCCTGATTGCTTGCTGTGTCCTCATTGTCTGCCATCTTGGCGCTATGAAATTGAACCCACGGTCGAATTTCTGACACATGCGCAGTTTGTTGAATCGATGTTATCTTCCACTCGATACATAATGCCCATGACCTACAGACGTAGTTTTGACAGTTATTTCACGCTATTCAGAATCGTCCGTAAACTGCAATCCGTATTTGTAATTTAGTGAAGTTGTAACTTTATGAGTTGCATTCTCACAGAGAATTTATACACTGCATAATCTATGCGTGATTTGACTTGGACAAATTTTTTACTTATGCACAACTATAGACTAACACGCACACATTTTTAATACGTGCACGATTTTTATGTGTACACGCACGAAACTTTTGACAGTAACCTTACCCCATAAATGGTGTCTTGTACCTGTCAAATATTTGTAATGTCACCGACACTGTTGTTACTTGTCTTGTATTTTCATTGGCTAGATGGACCGAGAGTCATGGATGTAGAAAGTTGGTACTGTTGCGTTCACATAATGAACGATTATTCTTAATGGCTCTGGGTTGGTTATAAAACTATTGATAAATAAGTTCTTTGGAGATGGCTGCTCACGCCGTGGTCGTCATCTGACACTTTGTTTAAGCATATGGGCATCGATATCATTCGACACTTTTCTGAAGAAGCGTGTTAACACGTCTTACCAGTCTAAAACGGCTTTAACACTCACCCAGCTGATGCTGGTCTCTATCTCTCCTGACTGCTAATTGTCACCACAGAGCTAAAGAAAGCTCTGGAGTGGACAACATTATTGGCTGAACCAACCAAAAAATGAGAAACGCGCCCGCCATCTTGTGTAAGGAATGGGCAGGGGAATTGCGCAATCAAACGAAGTGCATACGCATATGCAACTAGGTAAAGTGAAATGGAAAAACACTGAATTTCTTTCAGAGCAAAATATTATGTAAGATATGCTAACTTTGCCTAGGATAATATACCTTTATAATCTTACTTCATGTAAAAATCATCAACAACATCTCTGTGTTCCACCTCTAAAATACTGTGGTCGAAGGTTTCTAACAGTTCCATACGGGACGCTATCCTTCGATAAGATGGCTGGCACGAATCTCCCCAAAACCGGTCTCGTGTCCACTCTAGTGTTTTCTTTAGCTCTGTGATTGTTACCAGTATTCCTAAGCTACAGTAACTAACAGATGTCTCTTTCTCTCCTTCATGCCCCGTTCTTTTCCTCTTCTCCTGATAACCTTAACTCCCTCCTCGGTTGTGTTTACCTCATCCTATTATTTTTTCATGCCCTTTTCTGGCTTGTCCTTCTGCCCCTCGCTGCTCAGTCTTCTTCAGAGGAGATGGCAGCTTGTGGCTGCCCCTCTCCTTCTGGCCCAGGTGCTGCCCCCTCTGTCTGACACAGGTACTGCAGCCTGTGCACTGAGTCCAGCATTCAGGGGTACGTTCCCAAAAGCAAAGTCGCTAACTATGTTTGCAACTAGCATAGTTCGGCCATATACAGTCAGTGGACTATGTAAGTTGGTGTCTTTGCTTTCAGGAAACGCACCCCAGATCTCTCTAACTGTTTTATTAATACGCTGTGGCTTTTCTCCAATGTGGTGGTGGTGTGCGTATGTGTGTGTGTGTGTGTGTGTTCATGTTTTTGTTACATATTGGAGACCTTCTCTAGTATAAACACTGTCCTTGTCGGGACCAGTAGTCCTTATGTGGACCAAAGCCTGGTCCTAATATGGCAAAGCGTCGCTTCTGAGGTTATGGTTGAGGTTAGGGGTCCGGTCTGAATTGAGGTTTTGTTGAGGTTAAGGTCAGGTATGATTTGGTTAAGGTTATGGTTAGGGTATGGCTGTCCATAATGAATAGAAGTCAATACAGTGTCCTGACAAGTTGGACAACTTGCATGCGTGAGTGAGAAAATTGATTCAAAATGTGGCTCCAAGTCCTGCACTGTGATTGATTTGCGCATGGGGGGGAAAAGGGATGTAGACCGAACGCAGATGGATGCATGACGGAAGTGTTGAGTCGATACCGTGGCCACTGGTACTCGATGGCGTCATTGTAACAGTAAAATCCTTTTCCTGATGGTGGAAGTAAATCATCTTTATTGTGGATGGTTCAAAAGTTAAAAGTTCTGCAACATCCTTATAAGGTATGTATTTGAAGAAAATTTAATATGGTTAATCTTGAACTTTCAAAATTATGAGGAGTTCATTTTGATTTAACTTTATTGGATGAAGTGTTCTCACTTCCTGTTACCCATAGTTCTTTGAATGCACACTTTGAGCGTGCTCTAATCGAAATCCAACTTCCACCCCCCTCCCCGCCCCCCGTGTCTGTATTCAGCAGAGTGAGGACCGCTCCCCTCTCCCCCCCTCCTCCTCTGGACCCCCCTCAGGTAAGACCTCCAACTCACTGCCTTATTTCTTGATCTCTAATTTATGTTTGCATGGATTTAAATCTTTCCATGCGGCTAGAATTTTTATGTATCGATACTTGTTCAGTGTTGGTGTGGGGTGAAGGGAGTGGCTCGTGCAACATTTTTCTAATGAAACATAGTTGCATTTCTGTGTGTCATGCATTTCCAGCATATTATGTGACTCAATATGCCACGAGATCAATGAAAGATATTCAAGTGAATTTTTCCATTTCAGTTAAGCAGCTGATATTTTCTGCATGTAGTTACAGCAAACATGAAGCCTCAATGAGAGTTTTCAATGCTGCCTAAAAATCTGCAAAAATACAAATCCTTGAATTATGCGGGTTGCAACTTTTTTGGTGAAAGAAGTTGTGCTTTAGTGTTTTTGTATGTGCCCGATTGGTCATATTGATGTAGGACGGTTTCAAGTCCATGAAAGTCAAGCCTTGCTTGACTACTTTCGGATTTGGATTTGTTGCGTTATTTGGATCTGAAAATAAAAAATAAAAATACCTTTTGCCTACCCCTGAAAATTGAAATATGAAGGATCAACAAATTAATTTTGTTTTTATGTCACCGAATGAGAAATTTATGAGACGTATTATGATTCTCTGACTCAGCGTGTGAACGTCTGTAGCAGAGGCTGTGCCTGTTTATACGAGGTGTGTTTTATATAAACTGTTGGAGGGGGTCGTATCTGAGTGAAATGGGATTATGGGTCGTATCTGACTGAAATGGGATTATGGGTCATATCTGACTGAAATGGGATTATGGGTCATATCTGACTGAAATGGGATTATGGGTCATATCTGACTGAAATGGGATTATGGGTCATATCTGACTGAAATGGGATTATGGGTCGTATATGACTGAAATGGGATTATGGGTCATATCGGACTGAAATGGGATTATGGGTCATATCGGACTGAAATGGGATTATGGGTCTCATCTGACTGAAATGGGATTATGGGTTGTATCGGACTGAAATGGGATTATGGGTCATATCTGACTGAAATGGGATTATGGGTCATATCGGACTGAAATGGGATTATGGGTCTCATCTGACTGAAATGGGATTATGGGTTGTATCGGACTGAAATGGGATTATGGGTCATATCGGACTGAAATGGGATTATGGGTCATATCGGACTGAAATGGGATTATGGGTCATATCGGACTGAAATGGGATTATGGGTCATATCTGACTGAAATGGGATTATGGGTTGTATCGGACTGAAATGGGATTATGGGTTGTATCGGACTGAAATGGGATTATGGGTCATATCGGACTGAAATGGGATTATGGGTCATATCTGACTGAAATGGGATTATGGGTCATATCTGACTGAAATGGGATTATGGGTCATATCTGACTGAAATGGGATTATGGGTTGTATATGACTGAAATGGGATTATGGGTCATATCGGACTGAAATGGGATTATGGGTCATATCAGACTGAAATGGGATTATGGGTCATATCTGACTGAAATGGGATTATGGGTCATATGTGACTGAAATGGGATTATGGGTCGTATCTGACTGAAATGGGATTATGGGTCGTATCTGACTGAAATGGGATTATGGGTCGTATCTGACTGAAATGGGATTATGGGTCGTATCTGACTGAAATGGGATTATGGGTCGTATCTGACTGAAATGGGATTATGGGTCATATCTGACTGAAATGGGATTATGGGTTGTATATGACTGAAATGGGATTATGGGTCGTATCTGACTGAAATGGGATTATGGGTTGTATATGAGTGAAATGGGATTATGGGTCGTATCTGACTGAAATGGGATTATGGGATGTATATGACTGAAATGGGATTATGGGTCATATCTGACTGAAATGGTATTATGGGTTGTATATGACTGAAATGGGATTATGGGTCATATCTGACTGAAATGGGATTATGGGTCATATCGGACTGAAATGGGATTATGGGTCATATCTGACTGAAATGGGATTATGGGTTGTATATGACTGAAATGGGATTATGGGTCATATCTGACTGAAATGGGATTATGGGTCATATCTGACTGAAATGGGATTATGGGTCGTATCTGACTGAAATGGGATTATGGGTTGTATATGACTGAAATGGGATTATGGGATGTATATGACTGAAATGGGATTATGGGTTGTATATGACTGAAATGGGATTATGGGTCATATCTGACTGAAATGGGATTATGGGTCATATCTGACTGAAATGGGATTATGGGTCATATCTGACTGAAATGGTATTATGGGTCGTATCTGAGTGAAATGGGAATATGGGTCGTATCTGACTGAAATGAGATTATGGGTCGTATCTGACTGAAATGGGGTTATGAGTTGTATCTGGCTGAAATAGGATTATGGGTTGTATCTGAGTGAAATGGGATTATGGGTTGTGTCAGTTTATCCTGGACCTGGAAGTGCTTTTTCTTAACGGTCCATACACCCCTCCATTCCCAAATGTGCCAGGCCCCCCATGTCTCTATACAGTTCTTTATAACCCATCTTCCCCTGTTTCTCTGCCAATTCGCCCTGCAGCCCATCAGTCTTCCTGTCGTGGCCCCGCCCCTCACCCCAGCAGCGTCCTGTTTCGATTGGGCCAGAGAGAGGAAGCCAGGAGAGGTGGGCATTTTGAGGGGGGGAGGTGTGTGTCGTTACAGTCTTTCAACTCGGAACTTCAGCTCAGAAAGTCGGGCAAGATCCAGCCAGCCCAAGTTCGCCACCATAAACACACGTGACCTTATGGCAGTGTGATGGCGCACACTCTAAACAGTAGGCAGAATGACCATCTCATGAAATTTCTACTTTATGTGGAGTTTGCGTTATAAAACGACCAGTGATAACTTTGTAGCCGTCATTTCTAATTTCATTTGAATGATTCGTGTTTGACCGAGATCTTTACAACCAATCCTAGAGTGCCTCTCCCCTTCGCTCGCAATCATGTGTGAAACACTGCGCTGAGTGGACAGATAAAAAATAAACTAGTAGAATTTTTCGTAAAATATCTTTGACATTAATGGCCCTGTGGTATTAGATGGAGCTTCTCAGTCGTTGATCGTGGAGCTCAGAGACTTTCAAAACAGGCACCAGGACACATTCAGACAGGCGGTGAGAAATACTGACTTGACTTCTGATGTCCAGTGGACCGCAGCATTAGCCCTGATTGATGTTGGCACTGACGTATGGAGCCCTTTCCTCAGGGTGGGTTAAGTGCTGTGGGGGCCTGTTTGTAATGGTGCTGCAGGCTGAGTCTGCATCTCCGTCCCTCTCTCTGTCCATACTGACGGGTCGTGTCGGCTTCTCTCAGCAGATTCGGGGGTCCCGAAGCCCGATGCAGAGGTACCCAAGCCCCCCGAGCCCTCGGAGTATGTGGGGGAGGAGGCCGAGCTGGTGGAGCAAATGCGCAGGGTGAGAGGATCTTCCCATGATGCAACTTGCCTTCCCATAATACATTGCACAACCTGTCAGTAGCGTCCCTTAAATGGAGAAAGTTGCGACAACTCAAGAACTGGAGCCAATTTGTTTCCATTGAGCGAAACTAAGCTGTTTGGCACAATGGAAATCGTTGGATTGTTTTGTGCTATTCTTGGAAGGAAAACGCATCTATTTTAGGAGCAAAAACAATAAACTGGCCAGCAATGGTATCGATAAGCGTAAGTGGGGAAATATTTGGACATGAGAAAAAGGGGAAAAACAACTCATTCACTTTGAGGTCAAGCCCAATAATGCTGTGGAAACAAAATGGCTTCATGATTCTCTGGAACCTTTGTGTCGCTACTGTGTCTCAGAACTCTCCTGTGATCTGGAAAAACCTAGTACATTTTTCGCTTCTGGGAAAACCTGAGTTTGAGCCTCATTTGTAGTAATAACGAGTGGTGAAAGTCTTAATACAATAGCTATTAGTGTTATTATATCCCCGGACGGCGTTTCGGGGATATTATGTTTTTGGTCCGACGGCCGCCGCGCGGCCCTACGTGTTAACGCGATAACTGCAGTAATATTTCAATTAGAAGTTTCATGCTTTGCATATTAGTAAGTATTATAAAGAGGAAGAACTGATTCGATTTTGGACAATTTCTAGATTGGCCACCAGGGGCCAAAAACTGAAAAATCGCTGTTTTTATCATATCTCTGGAAATATGTGTCCGATTGACCTCAAATCAAGTGCAAATGAAAGGTCATGACCTGAGGATGTGTCCCACTATGACATTATACCTGTTTGGTTCAAAATTTTGACACATGGTGGAGCTTTGTCACATAAAATTCACCATTTTTGCCATATCTTTGGAACCATTTGTCCAACTGACATGAAACTATGTGCAACTGCAAGGTCATGACGTCACAATGTGTCACATGATGACATAATACCTGTATGGTTCAATATTTTATGGAAAATTACCATTTTGGCCATATTTCCAGAACCATTTGTCTGTTTGACCTGAAATTAAGTTCAAATGAAAGTCTATTCAAGGATTGAGGAATTGGAGGATTGGGGGTGTTCGGGGATATACCCCAAGCCGTCGCCTCTAAGGGTATAAGCCTAGTTTGAACTGTCAAAATCAGGTTTTTATAATTTCTTCCGATATAGAAAAAGTCAAGCATCCATAGGTTTTTGTTCAGTTACGAGAATCCTTGCTACTGATAAATTCACTAGGTTTTTCCAGATCACAGGAGAACTATACCTGTCAGCAAAGGTAGATAACCCTCAGTTTTAAATTTTGAAAAGATACCTTCAATTGGCACTGCAAACTGCATTGCCTACTGTCCATGGGGTGGCTGTAGCCCAGGAGGTTGTTGGTTTCAAGCCCCAAAGCAGCCAGAAGAAGATCGCTGTTGTTCAAGACCCTCAACCCCACGCTGCTCTTTGTTTCGGGGTGATCGGCCCCGGCTTGGCATGGTCAGTGCAAACTGGCTTTTAATGAATGCGTCAGCTGAATAACTGCAGTGTAATGCATGCCGAAGAACATGTAGGTTCCTGTGCTCTGTAATGGGTGTGGCCACTGTATCCCCAAAGGCCTGAGCTGGCTTTACAGACGCTAGCCCCGTTAGCCTCTGGCGAATCACCGCCACACGCCTATTGTGTAACACCTGTGCTCGACTCCCCACACCCTCCCCCGGCAGAACATCGAGTCCCGGCTGAAGGTGGCGTTGCCTAGCGACCTGGGGGCAGCGCTGACGGACGGGGTGGTGCTCTGCCACCTGGCCAATCACGTGCGGCCAAGATCTGTGCCCAGCATCCATGTTCCCTCCCCAGCCGTGGTGAGATTGCGGACACAGCTTTTATTCGCTCTTTACTCATGTGCATCTTTAAACCTTTAAACTCAGGTTTTCACTTCAGTTTCCCCTCAAGAAGGTTCAAAGTCAGAAAATGGACTTTTATAACTTTTATAGCTAGACAAGGTCACTTACTTACTCTGTATCAGCTGGTTACAGCGCTTCAGTGAAGCTGCATCAATCTTATATTGAGATGAATATTCAAAGCCAGGATGCCGTGTTTTTATGGCCATAGCATTAGAACAACTGGAAAATTTCTAGACTTTGTACATTATTACTCCTGGATAAGCGAAGTTTAGGAAGGAGTTGTGATGAGGCTCTACCGTCACACGCTAATCAATCAATTAATCTATTTGCCGTTAGCAGGACCACGGGCGCAGAGATTCAAACTGCTTATCCAGGAGTGAACAGTAGTGTCACTTTGACTTTATGCACATTTCTCTGTGATTCAGTGAGACATGCTAGAGATTTTTGGAAACCCTGAGATCTCCAGTAGAATTTAAAATCGATCTAATGTTCCTCTGATTTGAGTAAACGGCTGCATTTGACCCACAAATTTGTTTGCTGAGCTGAAGTGGTTAGAAAAACCAGAAGACCCAGTTCGGCCCAAATTTACAGTTATATGGTCAGAATGTTCTAAACAGAACATCGTCATGCTGATGTCAGTCTGTACCTGTTACTGAAAGCACTGGAGTTCTACAACAAACATCCCAAAATCTCAGCGTCTCGCACCGTTTGCAGAAAGAGGAAAAATAAAACCTTTTGAAAAGCAAAAAAGTTTTTTTTTCCCCCCCATAATTCTGTGTCTGTGTTCCATAACTCCTTTGCCCTTGTAGCGATAGTTTCATCAAAGATGAAAATGTCCATTTAAAAGCATTCTCAACCCATGACGTCACAGCTAAAACTCTCATTTTTTTTGTACCTTCGATGCACGAAGTTCGTGTATCGTGTCCAGTTATTGACACCGCCCTCTCGGGAAGATAATGCTCACAGTTTGAAAAGGCACAAAGGTGGGCATTTCTGAGCGGGATTAAATAGCATTACCTCAGACTGTGAGATGTACCAGCACCCCAGGGGTTTGTGTCAGTACCCCTGGATCATGCAACAGTTCGGCCCTGTGTGTGAACGATGGATTTGCTCAGTGTCTGTGTCTGTCCATGTGTCTGTCCAGCCCAAACTAACGATGGCCAAGTGTCGGCGAAATGTGGAGAACTTCCTGGAGGCGTGTCGCAGGCTTGGGGTCCCGCAGGTGTGTGTGCACGCGTGTGTGTGTGTGCGTTTGTGCACTTGTTTGTTTATACTTGTGATGAAGTCTGGAAAATAACCCTGAACAGACATGTTTGTGGTTCCTCTCAAGGAAAAGGCTTAATTTGGGGCAAGCAGTAATTTTAGGTTTAGAGTAACAATTGGCCTCATGGTCTCATGGGCTGGGTCTAGTTTGTTTAAGATTACGTATTAGTATTCTACTTTCGGTTAGGGTTCTAAATTGTGTTAGTTTGGGGGTTTGTTGGTTAGGGTTAGTGGGGGGGTTAAGATGATTATTGATTTTAATGTTTGGGGGGGGGTGTACAGAAATAGGATTTTGATGGTGAAATAATTTCTCAGTCCCCTGAAGTCCAGTAAAACCAAGTCTGTGCTTTTATGTGTCTGTTAATCTTTGTGTGTTTGAGTGTGTGAATGTGTGCGTGTTTGCGTTTGTGCCTCTATCTATTGACTCACGGATCAGATGTATGTGTTATTTTAGATGCTGTACCCACGATTTGGTGCCTGCTTTTAGTTACTAACAGTACCTTCTCCTCTCTTTTTCTCTGGAATTATTCCCTCATTTCTCATTCTCCCTCGTATATTCTGTCTGACACTCTTGGTTATTTGCCCCCCCCCATCGGGTTGACACAAGAGGGCAACTTCAGTTGCGTCTTAGGACAGCTTATCACTCTGCCTCCCCCTGCTGGCCACATTTGCCATTGCACCGTGCTCAGTCAAGCCCGTCATATCGTCCCATGAATAACAAAAGGTTGCGAGTGACATTCCTGATGAGACCTGTTTTTCTGCACCACAAAGTACTACAGCAGCTGACGATATGATCTCTCCATTGCCTCCTGGTGCTTTTACACTGCACTGCGCAGCACTGGCACTCATTTAACATCTGGTGCCTTGATAGACCACGCATATGGCCACTGTGAGAACAGCGTGTGTACTCCTTGAACTTTGCCTGAAAGATATCAGTACACTACTTTTCCGTTACATCTTGGCGGGCTTGGTGATTCATTACTGCCGATTCATTGGCTAGTACCTGTCCGGGTCACTCAGGTGCGCAGTCTGTTTGAAACCCAGAGCACAAGGGATCCTCCCCTTTTGGGGTAACAACCATAAGCTCCACCCTCAGTTGCCTTACCTGCAATGTGGGAGGGGTCAGTTTGTTTGACTCCACCTGCTTCCGCATTAGCTGTTATGTGATGGGCCCTAACCTGTTAGCTCCACCTACAGCAGCTTATTATTTATTTTTAAGCCTAAACCATGGAGGTAATGTAATCGAACTGGAGAGAGCGAGGAAGTACCACCCCTATTTCTTTCAGTGGGAGATGCTAGGCTAGTTACTTCAGCCCAGGAAGTATGGAATTGACCGACGCCATCTACAAAAATGGTGTTCAATGGTTGCTTATTTCCGGCACCACTTCATAAGATTGCCAATCTAATTACACTGCACAAGTGGCCAAGAAAATGTCGTCTGTGCGGATTGGCGAATGTGTTCGAGGGGAAATGACGAGCAGCGCTATTAATCCGGAACTCGCACGCACTATACACTCATTGGCCGAACTGCTGCAGTCAGAACAACAGCTGGAACTCGTGCACGAGCGGTCATCAAGCTCTAAGTGTCAGATCTTATTTTACATGCCCTCTTGAAAACATCGAACAGTTGCGTCACACAAAGAGCAAAATAATGAAGGATTACCGAATACATTTTCTTTTGTTTTCGCTTTATTTGGCAAGAAAAAAATGCACACTTTTCAATTGGTGTCTATGGAGCTGCCGCATCTTTGGCCACAAAATGCATCCTTGGGAAACGCAGGAGCAGGAAGCTAACATGCTAACTGGCTGAACCAAAGGTACTTCCTCATTCTCTCTGGTTCTGTCATATATCTCTGGCCTAAACTATGATGGCCTCCATTTGGGAGGGGCAAAGTGTCCTCAACTCCTCCCTCTGTTCAGTCTGCTGGTCTCGTTCATTAAAGATGGGAGACTGTCTGTTATAATGCGTCGTGAGTATATGAGGTGCTGTTGGAAGGGGCTGCTCCGTCATGTGTCCCACGAACAGCTCCAGGCTTCTGATTTTTACAGCCTGTATAGAGTTGCGCCAGTCATTCTTAGGCTCCTCCCCCATCATGCTCAAGGACCGCCCAGGTGGGAGGAGAGGTCTGGGTCCTTTGTTTTAGTGCCCCGCCCACCCTCTAATGTGTCAGTCAGTCTGTGCCCTTCTGCCCTGTTCTCTCTGATCTGTGGTCATACTGTGCCTCTGCTCATCTTGCATCTTAGGTGTTTTGCACTTGTTTTCTCATTTCATTTTACATATTTATTTAGTGTTGTTGTTATTATTTGTGTCATCCATCCATTGATCAGTTTATTTCTCCCTTTTTTGTCCAATGTTCTGTTGTTCCCAACTCCATTCTACCCCAACGCCCGTCTCCACCCACCTGGACCCCTCATCCACCCTCTCCTAGGCCCAGCTGTGTCTCCCCCTCCACATCCTGGAGGAGAAAGGGCTCCCCCTGGTGGCAGGGACAGTGAGAGCACTGCTGGAGCTGGCTCCCCCAAAGCACACCCTCTCCCCCTCCCCCTCCTCAGCCAGTGCCACCCCCACGGCCACGGCTTAAGGACAGACAATCGGACGGACAGACGGACACGTCAAAATGACCCACTTGTGGACATGCTGGTCGTCCACCCTCCCCAAAGCCAACAGAATTCTCCCTCTCGCTTCCATTGACCCCCCTACCTGTGATTCAAACATCTCCTGAGCCCAAGAAGTGGGACCCCAACACTACCAAAAAAAAAATATCCACCGCCAGCGACACTGCGATGCAGAAGGAGAGGAGGACAGATGGGAAGTTGGAGGGTAGAAGATTCTAGATGGTTCTGGAGGTTGAGACTTCAGGTCGCCCATCACCCAGGATCAGCAGACTAACTGCTCACGCAGGCGGGGGACACGGTCGTCATGGTCAGAGGAGAGGAGAGACGATTCTTCCTTTTTTCTTAAGTTTTTAGGCTTTGCTCTCCTCTCTTTCACTCATAGAACGTCTTCTTCCTTGGCCCCTTGTACATTCTCACTCTTATTGTTATAATTGTTATTATTGTCACAAGACAGACTTTTGGCAGGGAAGAGGATTGATTTGGCATGGCGTTGTGATGCCATGGTGAATCTCATGACCTGGGCTGTTCTATCCCAAAAGGAATACGATTGATGGAGCTGGGCTCACTAATGTTTCAAAAAAGCGCGAAGAGGTCTTTATAAAGCTAAGTTCTGGCCTAGGCCAAAGATCTGCGCCAGGTGCGAACATCTTTCGGCATCCTAAGTGGGGAGACCTGAGGGTTTAAATGTGTGTGGTTGGAACACTGAACAACTGCCTGCAGTGACTAAATATGGCCAGTGGGTGGCAGTGAAACAGTTTACTTATTTTCCCTTCATTCATCCCAGGACTCAAATACAGAGGCTAAATCTGTTCTCCTCGGTCTTGTCTGTGTAAACACAGGAACCGAGGTTTAAACCCAGAGTAGAAGTTAGTTGACCGTGGGGAAAGCTGCTCCCTTTACTGATTTTGAGCGCTTAGTTCAAGTTGAAGTTAGGCTGTCTTTGACGCTCCATAGGGTTGGATTGCCACAAAAGAGCCACACACTGCAGCCCTCTAGTCTGGGTATGTCTGGACATCAGCACTTTCTGCGGCCCTACAGGGTTGGGTAACCTTGTAAATTACACCTCCTACTGCCCGAAAACACAGAGGTGCCCTGAAAATATTCGCACCGTATAGACATAGTGTTGCTTTTTCCCTGTTGTAGAATGGTCCCAATGAAAGACTTATGGTGTTAGGATTGTTATAAACCCTTAGTTGAGTTACAAACAGAAGGGCTGCTGTGATCCCTGTTGGTATTATACCTGCAGAATTGCTGTGTAATTTAGGTTACACACTGTGCATTGACACAAACAGCAGCTACTTACTTTCTGCAGTACAATATGACACACCCTGAGGCACTACAGCACTATATGCTGAGCATCGACATAGCACTACATATCTACAAAACGCAAATAAAGACATTGTGTTATAACAAGTGATGGCACTATGCAAACCTTAACACAGCTCAATGCAACTGACTACAAAATTACTTGCGGCACTACTTGTCCCAGGACAAGATAACACTATCAGCTTAAGTACCTTTCATATACTACACTGCCACTTAAACCATAAACCTGTCAGGCAGCTTGACAGCAACCTTAAGGAGCGAGATGGGGCTGTAATTTGAGTTAAATGGATTCTTAGTACCCAGTTGTATGTACCAGCCCCATAGGCCTGACATTGAGAAATGTCGCTGCACTGCTGTCATACAAGGGCAAGCACTGCAAGCTGTGCTTCATCTGTGACTCTCAGCTGTCACCGTGTGCTGTCATACTGACTCACTGTGATTCCAGTCTCTTACTGTGGCTGTGCTGACTCTTGGTGCTTCAATCACTGTGACTGTGCTATTACAGTAACTTACTGTGATAGTGCACTGCTTCTTTGACTCGCTGCAATCGCATGCTGATGGCCTTGACTCGCTGTGATTGGCTACTGGTACCGTGACTCCATTTGATTGGATGCTGTGGCTCAATCATCTTACTGTGGCTCAATGTTATCACTGACTGCTATTACTCTGACTTGCTGTGATTGGCTGCTGTTGGTTGGGTATGCTACGACTGGGCACTTTTGCTCTCATTCGCTGTGACTGAGCAGGTAATGAGGGCTTGCTGCGATTGGGCGTAATGGCTCTCCCACTTTATAGTGCCTCATTGTGATGACTTTGACAATGCTGTTACTCTGACTTGCCTCGATTGGGTGGTGTTACTCTGACTCACTGCTCATTGGTTGCTGTGACTCAGTCCTGTTACAGTGACTCTGTTGTTGCTCTGACTGTGCTGTTGACTGATGCCTTTCAGTTATATGCAATACTGATGCAGCTCACCCAGGCACTTTCTATGCTTTTGTTTTTACTTGGTCTTTTGACATGGATATAGATCTGTTGGACTGAATTACCGTGGCAGACATGTTACATTTTTAGATTCTGTTACGTAGGTTCTGTATCGACCATTTCATGATAATTCACTGTCAAGCAAGACCGTGACTTTGACCTATTTCTATCAAATTTTATTTGCGTGAAATTTCCTGGAAACTTCTTTCTGTGAGTGACATCTGACCGCTGTGACCATTTTGCAGGCTGGGCTTCTTTGTAGCAGGGGCTTATGGGTAAATGTCATGGGGATTACTTTATTTCTCCACTACTTTTTCTTTTGCATGCTGGACCTACATGCACACAGTTTGAAAATTTTTAAATTAAAATTTACACCGTGTAAAATTTATAAAGAACTAGAATTATGTTTTAACACGTTTAACTTTCCTTTTTAACTGTCTTCAGCCTTTGAAAGGGAAGTTAAAATGAAGAAACTGTGTAATTATTATAAATGTGCTTTTCTGTATGTACAGTACAAATATTTTTATGTTTTTACCTGAGTTTGTTATGCAGCAACTGTTGCAATGTATGCAGTCATGTGACCCTACACACTGCAGTTCACTTCCTGATTCTGCACAGATCATGAATATAACATTCCACTTCACGACTAAGTACTCTTCCTGTTCGCTCTCCCGGTTCACTCTTTCTGTACTCCCAAATGGACTTTGTTTCCTTCTCAACAGCGCCCCCTTGTGAAGTCTTCCCCTCCCCCCCTTTTCATTTAAATTTTTTACAGCATTTTTAGAAAACTTGTCCATCAGAACATGATATAACTGGTTTGAAATAAAGAGGTTTTAAAAATGAGTGTTGCTTCTCGTGTCCTGCTCCCAGTCTTGTGGGAAAATTAGCTGCTTTTATGACAGTCGCCTTTCTTGGATATAACATTAAATTCAAACCTGTTTTGTAAGAAAGGCTCAATCAAGACTTGGCAAGCACATTAGAGAAGTATGGAGGATATTGTTTCTAGATGTGTAAAAATGTTGTTTTTAAGTTATTGGCGTGCAGTAGAAGGCTTTTTGACGGCAATTCTCTTATTTATTTTATCACATTTTATTTATACTTGGAGTCCGATTGAGAGCAAGCTGTCTTTTGCAACAGAGCCCAGTTGTGATCCATAGTAAAGCAAGTACGACAATAAATTAAGAAAAAAAAATACAGAACATATGTACCTTCCAGCTGCATGGCAGCCAATGACAGAAATTTTAAACAATCAAATGCAACTGTTTAGGCCTATTTCTGTTTTAAAACGAAAAACTGATTTACCCAGTTCAGTATGAACCCTCGGGATGTCTAAAACCAAATAGTCATGAGCATGTAGATGGTACTCACCCCTTCTAAAATTAAGGAAACTGGCGATACATCCAGGCAGCTTACCCAACAATGCTTTGTTTATGAACAGGCAAAAATGCTGCTCTCTTCTCGTGGCCAGAAAAGACCAACCAACCTTCAAATAAAGATTGCAGTGATGCGTTCTGAAGCCAGCTCCTGTTATGAACGTTAAAGCAGTATGGGAAACTGCGTCAAGCGGCTTCAGCGATGAGGGGGTAGAGTACATATAAATTATACGTCACCATAATCTACTCTAGAGAGAATAGTTGCCTGAACTATCTTTGAAAACCTTGCAGGAGCCTGATCTACCTCAGATCACTTCCTCATGACTGTCGCTACTTGGGGTCAAAATTTTTAGTGTATTGTATACTTTAACTGCATACGTTGTCATTCGTTGCATATTTTGCTGGATATTGTGTTACTGTCTTGCCAGGACTCCCTTGAAAAGGAGATGACCTATCTCAAGGGGTTTTATCCTGAAGGTGAATAATTCTCAAAAAGCTTATCATTCTTTTGTGGCATTGTCAACTATGCATGTGGCAGTGGTTGGCTAATCGCCCTGGCTTTAGTACAAAAAGATCACCATTTTTTACAGTTTCAATTGCTATTTGAGACTGCTATGCTTTTGTCAATTAAGTTGTGTTGGCAAAGCCCATGTATTTAAGATTTTTAATCCGTTCCAAGGCTGGGCAATATGGCCTAAAATGCAAAGCACAATGCCTTTTAAATTCATGATGATGATTATGTACGAAGTATATCACTGCATGTACTTTTTTCCCCCCCAATATCAACATAGCGTGCAACTGGCCCGAACCAATTTCTTGTATATTGCTTACACTGATGTATTGCCCAACCTGACTACATTCTTTAGAATAAAATAAGGTTGTATTCGATCAGTAAAACTGAGAGCCATGGGTATTCACCAAATCCCATAATGGGCAAATACCACTGGAATGCCAATATTAAAATGATTATACTTGCTGCATCTTCGGGCAAAGGGATATTGGATGTGATTTACGCTAAATTTTCATTATGGAGACATAATGGAGTCCAGCTTTAGTGTGGTTAGCAAAACCGCTTGCACTAGGGAATTTCTCCGCAGAGTAGAAGTCCATAGTAACGGCAGTCATTCCAACAGCCCAATCTTCATACTGACGTTTCCTTCCAAAATCTGCCATGAAGTGGAGCTCTGGTCCCGATCGTGCTAAAAAGGAAGAATATGACCAAGAATTCGGCGCAGTCCTTGTACGAGAAAAATATAGGTTTGGAATCTATTCCATTTCTACTAATTCAGTTCAGGATATGGAAAAGTTCCATTCTAATTGGGCATCATTTTGAATGAACCCCTTTTCACTCATGAATGATTGAAATTAAAATTATTTTCCAGATCCGAATGGAGTACAGTCAAGTAGGCTGTAATGCAAAAATAAAAAAATGCTGTAATTCAGCCGTATTCAGGCCCGGAGTGGCTAATCTGGACAATTCCAGATGGGCCGGTCGGATTTGGGGCTGCGAGGGCCGGTGTCCAGTCATAACCCGTGGCGCAAGAAGTGGGCATGCAGTGCATTGGGGCGCTACACACTCGTGATTGAGTGCGCAAAATCAACGAAATGAAACGTATCTTGCCCAAACCGCCACCACTCAGCAAAATGAACCGCATCTCTCTCTCTCTCTCTCTCACACACACCGGTCAACAAAACTAAACGTGTAGCACCTGCTCGCAAAAGACCGCCGGTCTAAGGTATGAAACTCCTGGGCCGAAAATGAGTCCCACTTCGGCCCTGGCCGTATTAGAGATTTTATTCCTGTACTTTGCTCGGAAATCTTGTCTCTGCCTCTTTTTGGCTTTATGATACAAAAGTATGGCCTGTTTTTTGTTCAATATTTTCATTAATTTCAAAATTTACAGTTGAGTTTAGAAGATTTCACTTATCTAGCCAGTGAATTGAAGGAGAAATGTTTACCTTTTCAATGAGCCAACATTCTCCAGCATTGGAGAAAGTTCACATTTAAAAAAATAAATAATTCAATAAGACTGGCTTGTACTCTGCAGTAGCCGTATTGCTTGTCTGTACAAGTTTGGTATGCAGGTGGAAAAGATCTGATCAGAGAAACAGGATGATGTTTCCATCTACAAGAGCTCAGGGAAGCTGGAGTTTTCCTCCATCTCTCCTCCTTGGCTGTCTCTCCCCCTCTTTTCTGAAGCTCTACAGCTCCAACCTTTTATTCTCAACTGTCACATGCCGGGATCTGGTAATCTGGTAGAAGAGGGTTGGGGAACCGCAGATGTGCTCCAATGGTTGGAAACCCATCCTCCTTTCCTCCGCTACCACTGAGTCTCCTGTCTAGAAGTATGGGGAGGGAGCCAACAAGTGGAGAAAAATGGTATTGGGACACACCCAAATTATTATTATTTATTTATTCTTATCCAGGTCAGCCATTTTGGGATTATTGCTGTACCTCCAGATCCTCTGACCTCCTCTGCAGTGCCCCCTGGGGCTGAGCAGGGAATATTTCATTCTCTCTGAGCATGCAGGATGTGCCTATTTTAGCTCCTGCAAGGCCAGTTCGAAGGCCTCCTGGAGGTCGTGCAGCTCCAGAGCTCATCTCCTCTGCAAAGCCTGGAGCTTCTACCTCAACAGACATTAGGGGTGGTTGTTAATCTGAAATGACCAAGTTAATACATTCCTCCTCAGGCGACGAGTACATTTCCCATGCACCAAGCTGGAATCAACTGCGTATTATTGAGAAGCAATTCAATAGAGCAATCTGACAATGGCCATTTGTGCACAAGGTATCATTAGGACAGCCCACCATTCAGTACTTCCCCAAGTCAATCATTCCCCTGGAGAGCCTGATGGATCTGCTGCTGGGTCGTGGTGAGATAATAGACATTGGCCTCCTGATTCCGGAGTATAGCCTCAATCTCTCAGGGAAACCCATCCTGAAGGGCCAACTCTTCCCTGGCCTCCATCAGGAACTTCTTCAAAACCTTCCATCAAGAAAAAACTACCCCTGCAGATCCCACTAATACGAGGAAACCATGATCTATCATGACTAATTGAGCCTCAAACTTCATAGGGGTTTCGTATGACTGATCAGTTTATTGGGGAGCACCATTTACCTCCATTTCTACTGCAATCCTTCTTGTGGTTTCTTTGAGCTGAGAAATGGCCATGTCACGCTCCTCTATGAGCCTACACAGGTCTGCCTCCAGCTCGAACAACTCTCTCTTGAAGACTGCCTTAGCAGTGAGCTGCTTCAGGTCCCTGCCTTTCACTTGTGCTTGCATTTGCTGCGTGGACCGTAACCATGAACCAACCACTGGGAATCACATGTAGGAGTGTATGGAGTCCTTCCTGCGTTCAGCTCTACTTGAGTCATGACTACATGACTGCTAGCGGACAACACAAACACCCGTGGACCTCACTGGGCCATTGGGCTTTAGGAAGTTAATGGCTTAAGGTGGATTTATACGAGGTAGCTTTCCGTCAAAATACATTTATGGCAGTGTTTCCCAAACGAGGGTCCGCTTCCGATGCAGGTATTTTATGTGTTCATATCAAGCACGGCGTAATCATCATTCGGTCATTTATTTGTGTCCAAAGTACCTGAGGTGGAACATATTGAATATAGGGACCTGGTTGAGGTGCCTAATTAGAAGTTTCAGAATCTCTGGTACAGCACTGCCACCGACCCTGCAGAGGACAAGTAAATGTGCCAACAGGACTTGAACAACAATATGGGGATTTATGCATTAGCTGGCTTGATGTCTTTGGCTGAAAATGGCTTGTGCTGAGTTCTCTATTACAAATCAGCCACTACATGACCGCTTCTGTGTTGATACAGTTATTACAACACCAATTCCGAAATAATTGGGACAAAGTGTAAATTGTGAATAAAATCAAAACGCAATGACTTTCAAATCACACCAGCCAGTATTTTATTCACAATAGAGAGAGATAACAGAGATAACATAGCAATGTTGAAACTGAGAAATTTTACAATTTTATCCACAAAATGAGCTCATTTCAAATTTGATGGCTGCTACAGTTCTTAAAAAAAATTGGGACGGGCCTGTTTACTATGGCGTAGCATCCCCTCTTCTTTTTAACACAGAGTGGAGGCATCTGGGCATTGAGGAGACCAGTTTCTTGAGTTTAGCCATTGGAATTTGATCGCACTCTTTTTTTTTTTTTTTAATACAGGCTTCCAGCTGCTGGAGAGTTTTGGGTCTCCCTTGACGGACTTTTCGTTTAATTATGTGCCAAATGTTCTCAATCGGTGAAAGATCAGGACTGCAGGCAGGCCAGTTCAGCACACGGACTCTTCTACTACAAAGCCATGCTGTTGTAATAGCTGAAGTATGTGGTTTGTGTCCGGCAGAAATACACAAGGCCTTCGCTGGAATAGCTGTCGTCTGGAGGGGAGCATATGTTGTTCTAAAACCTTTATATACCTTTCATCATTCATGGTGCTTTTTAAAACATGCAAGTGTCCCACACCATATGCACTAATGCATCCCCATACCATCAGAGATGCTGGCTTTTGAACTGAACGCTGGTAACAGGAGGGGTGGTCTTTCTCCTTTTTAGCCCGGAGGACACAATGCCTATGATTTCTAAAAAGAATGTCAAATTTGGACACTTTGCCACTTTGCTACAGTCCATTTTAAATGAGCCTTGTCCCACAGAACACGGCGGCACTTCTGGATCATGCTCAACAATGGCTTCCTTTCAGCATGATAGAGTTTAAGGTGGCATCTGTGGATGGCACGACGGACTGTGTTTACAGACAGTGGTTTCTTGAAGTATTCCTGCGCCCATTTAGTAATGTCAATGACATTAATCATGATGGTGAGTGATGCAGTGGCGTCTGAGGGTCCGAAGATCACAGGTGTTATGGCCCCAATTTGTTATTACATTTAAAACAACAGCACCAGCAACAGCAAGGGATGACAGACACAATTTAAAACTTAAACACATTTAATTTCCAACAAAGACAACTAAACTACTGACCAAGATTGAATACAAAAAAAAACAGATATTTACTGTCCCTTTTTTTTGATGGGGTGGCTTGGTGATGTCCTGGGTAAGAAAAAAAAATGCTCAAACCCAGGCAAAAATCCACAAAAGAGAACTTCACAGGTCTTGAACAGAAATGACAGGTCTGGTCACATGTATCCTTCTTCTTGCAATTTCTCCTACTACTTTACTGTCTCAATTCTCCCCTTTATATATTCTTTTGCAGACCCCACCCACATTTAGACCTCTTTTTTTTTATTTTCTCTGGGACTTCTTTCAGACATGCCCAGGACATGTCTCAACATAACTCCAGTCTGGCCTTAACAAAAAAAAGGGTAAATACTGCCATCTAGTGGTCTCTATTCTCATTACACCTCCATTCCAAAAGGGAAAAATTTTGACTCATAAAGGCAAAATTTTTCTTTTCAATACAAAATGGTTAAGTGGACACTTGTCTATATATACATATCATACAATATTCAAATAAACACATGATATATATATATACATATTCAAACACGCGATAAGCAATCAGCAATTACATTGTCAGTACCCTTTACATGCTTAATTTCCAAGTCAAACTCCTGTAAAATCAAACTCCAATTCAACAATCTCCGATTCTTGTTTTTCATTTTACTCAAAAACATTAACGGATTGTGGTCAGTGTATACAATCATTGGCTTTTGTCCCGTACAAACATAAACCTCAAAGTGTTGTAAAGAAAGGACCAGAGCCAACAGTTCCTTCTCTATTGTGGAATAGTTCCTTTGGTGGCGATTGAACTTCCTGGAGAAGTATGCCACGGGATGCTCAATGTCATCAGAGTCACTTCTCTGTAGGAGCACAGATCCACAAGCTTGGTCGCTAGCATCGACCGCGATGGAAAACGGTTTGTTGAAGTCAGGAGATTTGAGCACGGGGAAGTGACACAGCAGAGACTTCAGGCGATCGAAGGCTCTCTGGCATGCATCATCCCAAGTGAACTTTACGCCTTTCTTCAGTTGGTTAGTTAGACTGAGAGCAATCTCAGCAAAGTTCTTGCAGAACTTGCGGTAGTACCCGATCATTCCAAGGAAGCGGCGCAAAGCTTTTTTGTTGTGAGGAACTGGAAAGTCCATGATGGCTTGGACTTTAGCATTTATGGGTGCCACCTTACCCTGGCCTATGACGTAGCCAAGATAGGTGACAGTAGCACAACCAAAGTCACTCTTGCTCAGGTTAACAGTCAGGTTAGCCTGGGTCAGGCGCTGGAACAACATCTCTACATCTTTTAGATGTTCTTCCCAGGAGTCACTCCATGTGATCAGGTCATCGATGTACGCACCCGTGTGTGGCAATCCGGCGATTGTAGACTGTATCATCCTTTGGAACGTGGCTGGGGCATTTTTCATGCCAAAGGGTAGGACTTCATACTGGTACAATCCAGATGGTGTGGCAAAAGCAGAGATGCTCTTGGCCCTCTCAGTTAAAGGCACACACCAATAACCCTTCAATGAATCAATCTTGGTCAGAAACTTTGCTTGCCCTACTCTGTCAATACAATCATCAATCCTAGGTATTGGAAACACATCAGTTCTAGTTACAGCATTGACTTTGCGATAATCTGTACAGAATCTAGTACTTCCATCAGGTTTTGGAACTAGCACACAGGATGAACTCCAATCTGAGTTGAAGGGTCTGATAATATCATGTTTTAACATGTACTCAACCTCTTTCTCAGCAATCTTTCTCTTTTCAGGATTCATCCGGTATGGATGCTGTTTTATTGGTTTGGCATCACCAACATCTACATCATGAGAGGCTATAGTAACTCTCTTTGGAACATCAGGAAACAAATCCTCATATTTCTTGATCAACCTTTCAAACTGATCTCTTTGTGAGGGTTCTAAGTGCTGGAGTTTTACATCAAGATTTTGCAACACTTCAGTGTTTGACAATTTACATGAAAGAACTTCAGCTTTAATTCTTGGTTCGTCATCTTGAAACTCCCCCTCATCTTCACACGTTTCAACCATTGGAGAATCTGAAGTGACAGCTGCAACCCTAGCATTTCTGTCATGATAAGGCTTTAGCATGTTAATATGACACAATTGTTTTGGTTTTCTCCTATCTGAGTCTTCGCAATGTAATTGAGATCATTGAGTTTTGTCAGAATTTCATAAGGACCATGAAATCTAGCCTGCAATGGATTGGACTGCAAGGGAAACAACACAAGGACCTTGTCTCCTGGTTTAAACTCACGGCTTCTAGCCTTATGATCATACCAAGTTTTCATTTTTCCCTGACTTGATTTCAAGTTCTCTTTGGCTAGGTCACAAGCTGCATGCAATCTTTCCTTGAACTTGCTAACATAGTCTAACAGACTGATGTACGGCTCTTCCTCTTGCCATTGTTCACTCAATAACAGCAAAGGTCCTCTCACTTCATGACCAAACACTAGCTCAAATGGACTAAATCCAGTAGACTCCTGCACTGCTTCTCTAGCTGCAAACAACAGCAAATGAACACCTTCATCCCAGTCTTTCTCATGGTCATAACAATAAGTCCTCGTCATTGTCTTGAGAGTGGAATGAAACCGCTCTAAGGCACCCTGACTTTCTGGATGATAGGCACTAGAAAGAATCTGCTTTGCACCTAGTTCATACACAACCTGCTGAAACAATCCTGAAGTGAAATTGCTACCTTGGTCTGACTGAATTTCCCTGGGAAGGCCAAACAACGTGAAGAACTTTATCAAAGACTTTGAGATTGCAGTTGCCTTGATGTTACGTAGAGGTATGGCTTCAGGGAATCTGGTAGATGCACACATGATTGTCAGCAAGTACTGATTTCCAGATCTAGTCTTGGGTAATGGACCAACACAGTCAACAATGACCTTAGAGAACGGCTCCCCAAATGCTGGGATAGGCTGCAATGGAGCTACAGGTGGGTCTAACTGGTGTTTCCCAACGACCTGACAAGTGTGACAGGTTTTACAAAAGTTGGAAACATCTTTCCGAAGCCCAGGCCAAAAGAAGTGTTTCATGATCTTATCAACAGTCTTGTTAACACCAAGATGACCTCCTAAAGGTAAACTATGAGCCATTGTTAAGATCTCATTCCTGTAGACCTTCGGAACAACAATTTGCCTGACCACTGCCCAATCTGCATTGGCAGGGATATCAGGAGGGCGCCACTTCCGCATCAACACACCATCCTTGAGATAATACCCAACTGGAACTGCGTCTATTTCTTTATCAGGAACGGCTCTCCTCTTTAGTACACAAATTTCAGGATCATTAGTTTGCTCCTCAATCAACCGCTTTCTGGACAGAGACAAGTCTCCAGACACATCAGAATCACCAGACCCATCCGGCTGGCTGAATAGAGAACTGATAAAAGTATCTGATAAGTCCTCAAATGGAGAAACCATAGTAGGCCAATCAGAGTCATGAGGCAAACCACCTGAGTCCTGACTATTCAATGTGCTGGACGGCACCACAACATCTTCTTTAGCCTTCTTGGCCATAGCACGAGTCACTGCGCAAGAAGGATACAGAGATGGGTCCTCATCCCCATCTTCAGTGCTCGGCTGTGAAGTAAGATGTACAGGGGGAACTACTTTGCCCCCAGCCAGGTCATTGCCTAGCAACAGAGAAACACCCTTTATAGGTAGACTTGACATCAGTCCCACCTTTACCTGTCCTGTAACTAAATCTGACTTCAAGAATATAGAGCGCAGGGGTACAGATACAGTCCTCCCTTCAATACCTTGTACAAGTATGAAATCCCCTGAAGCGGTCTCATCACGTAACTCCAAGGAGTCCATCAACAAAAGTGATTGAGAAGCTCCGGTATCCCTTAGGATATATATGGGGACAGGAGTAGTATGCTCATTCAGAGCCACAAATCCCTCTGACACAAATGGAAGAAATTCCTCCCTCACGAAGTCAGCTGTATCAGGCTTTTTAGCCCCACAAGAAGCAGGCAATTTAGCAGATCGGTTATCTACAACAGGGGTTTCTAACCTTGTTTTCACAAAGGCATTTGGTTTGGTATCCTTTTTTTTTCTTTCTTAGCTTTAAGGAACCAACAGTTAGTTGTAACATGACCAGATTTCTTGCAATAACTGCAAACTAGACCACTTTTGTCACTGTCAGCTTTCACACTTTGATCAGACCTGTTACTGGATTTCTGAGCACCATCACCAGATTTGTCTTTGGGTGAGGAATCTTGGGTATCACCATAACCCTTTTTCTGAAATTGGGACCATCTATTGTTACTGCTAGACTGAAATTTGGACTTATGTGTGAGAACATATTCATCTGCAAATTTGGCAGCTGATTGCAAATTCAGTGCTTGCTTCTCATTAAGGTAGGTCTTAACATCATCCTTAACACAGTTCTTGAATTCTTCAACTAACACCATCTCTTTTAGTGAGTTGAAATCATCCTTCACCTCCATAGAAGTACACCAGCGCTCAAAGCAAACTTTCTTCTCATTAGCAAATTCCACATAAGTCTGATTTTCAGATTTCTTCAGACCTCTGAATTTCTGTCGGTAAGCCTCTGGAACCAACTCATAAGCTCTCAAAATAACCTTTTTGACAACCTCATAATCAGAGGAATCATCGGCAGACAAAGCCGAATAGGCTTGTTGAGCTTTACCCTTGAGGACAGTTTGCAACATCAGAGGCCAGTGTTCCTTTGGCCACTGGCAACTCTTTGCTACCTTTTCAAAACACTGGAAATAGTTGTCAACATCCTTTTCCAAAAATGGAGGCACCAATTTTACCTCCTGGCTAGCCCGAAATTTATTTTCAGTTGCTATTTTAATTTTTAGTTGCTCCATTTGGAGTCTTTCTTCTCTATCGAATTTCTCTAATTCAAAATCTCTCTGTCTCTGTCTCTCTCTTTCTGCTCTTTCCTCTTTCTCTCTTTCTTTTTTCTCTTCTCTTGCTAATTTTTCTAACTCAAATTCTCTTTCTTTCTCTTTTTCCTCCCTTTCTTTCTCTCTTTCTTCCCTTTCTTCTCTTCTCTAGCTAATTTTTCCAACTCAAACTGCCTTTGTTTTTCTTTTTCTTCCCTTTCAATCTCTAGCATTTTTAATTTAAGTTCCATTTCTATATTTGGATTTTCCACTGGAAACTGTTCCAGATCTCCTGGTGCAAACACATTTTCATCAATGTAATATTCAACTATCTCTCTAGCCAGTCTTGCTTTTCGCATGGCTGGTTTTACCTCTGTCAGCTCCAAATGTCTGCATATTTCCAACAGTTCGGTCTTTTTAAAAGACTTCAAAACCCCTACGGTTGGTGATGCCAAGAAATCATCCATTGCTGTTGTCAATATATTTATATAGGAAAATTCACAAAAACAATTTTACAATCTGAAATGTTAGATTTGTAATAAATGACTCACAAAATGGTCTATCCCGGACCTTGAGCCCCCAATTTGTAATGGCCCCAATTTGTTATTACATTTAAAACAACAGCACCAGCAACAGCAAGGGATGACAGACACAATTTAAAACTTAAACACATTTAATTTCCAACAAAGACAACTAAACAACTAAACTACTGACCAAGATTGAATACAAAAAAAACAGAGATATTTACTGTCCCTTTTTTTTTGATGGGGTGGCTTAGTGATGTCCTGGGTAAGAAAAAAAAATGCTCAAACCCAGGCAAAAATCCACAAAAGAAAACTTCACAGGTCTTGAACAGAAATGACAGGTCTGGTCACATGTATCCTTCTTCTTGCAATTTCTCCTACTACTTTACTGTCTCAATTCTCCCCTTTATATATTCTTTTGCAGACCCCACCCACATTTAGACCTCTTTTTTTATTTTCTCTGGGACTTCTTTCAGACATGCCCAGGACATGTCTCAACATAACTCCAGTCTGGCCTTAACAAAAAAAAGGGTAAATACTGCCATCTAGTGGTCTCTATTCTCATTACACAGGCATCCAGTGAAGGTCTTCGGCCTTGTCCCTTACGCACAGAGATTTTTCCAGTTTCTCTGAATCTTTTGATGATGTTATGCACTGTCGATGATGAGACCTTCGAAACCTTTGCAATTTGACGTTGAGGAACATTGTTTTTAAAGTATTCCACAATTTTTTACAGAAGCCTTCACAGGTTGGAGATCCTCTGGCATCTTAACTTCTGAGAGACTTGGCCTCTCAAAGACATCCCTTTTGTAGCCCATCATGTTACACACCTGATGCCAGTTAAATTAAGTGCTTGTTAAATGTTCTTTCAGCTGATTCTCTTATATATTAATTGCTTTTCAGCCCTTTTTTGCTTGTGTCCCAACTTTTTTGAGACCTGTTGCAGCCAGAAAATTTGAAATGTGCTCATTTTGTGGATAAAAATTTTCAACATTTCAACACAGATTCAACATTTGAAATGTTATCTATGTTCTATTGTAAATAACATATTGGCTCATGATCTGAAAGTCATTGCATTTTGATTTTATTCACAATTTACACTTCATCCCAACTATTTCGGAATTGGGGTTTTATTAATTCACTATAAATAACTAGTGTCCTGATCAAGATTCCATTCAAAATGGGCTGAAAGACCTTCCCAGACCGTAAAGAGCCATTTGTAACCCCTTATCCCTTGTTGCTACAATCCCGCTCACCTGAAGGTCTCCGTCCTTCTGCTTCAGAGCAGCGGTGAGGCTCGGCCTTAGGTCTCCTGCTCCTTCAACTGGGCCTAAAGTTCAAAGAGCTGTTGCTCTTTAAGGACCATCTTGGTTTTGGCTGAAGCAAGACATCTCTCCAGCTCCTTTCAGGAGAAGAGCCAGCATCATCAATATGGAAGAAAAATCCTGTTATTTATTGTAGCTGCATTATCATGCCATAACTTGCATCTCAAGCAGTGCATCCAGTTAAGATAGCTGTTAATAAATGCTTAGATTGCAGGCATCAAACTCTGGTACCGGTGTTCTCAGTGCCCAGCGCTCCTTCACCAGGTGTGCAGAATCAACTGATCTTGCTCTCAGGCGAGCTGCAGATTGAAATGAAATGGCAGAAACCAGAGTTGTGACCAAGTCATCATTTTCAAGTCAGATTAAGTCACTGGTCATTGGGTCAAACTTTGGCTTTGAGCCTTTGAAGGTGCAGTGTTGTTTCTAATAATATAATATAATATAATATAATATAATATAATATAATATAATATAAATGGATATAAACCTTTAAAAAGGCTATTGAATATTAAACGGCTGAACAAGTCAGGTTGCACAGGTTGAATACAAAGCAAGTTGTTAAGCTGAAAGGTCAGGTTGTGAGGAGTAGTGAAGCAGGGGGCTATATATAGCGAGAGCCCAAGTCTCCGCCCCTTCATTCAGTCCATTGGAAAATCGATATTGGAATTCCACTTAGACTTCCAAATTTGTTCACTGAAAATACAGTAGCCCTTATAATGGCTTTAAGTCTGAAGGTACACTATTATTACAATACAATATAATAAAATGTAAATGTTAATGAGCTTTTTAATAGGGTGTTGGATGCTAAATCTGATAGTCTAGGAAAGGTTTTAATGTAAGAATGTTGTTAGGAGTTTCGATAAATGGATTTAACAATATTGGATTTTCACTTAAACTTCCAAAATTTCTGCCATGTGAGGAGTTTCGATAAAAGCAATGTCAAGTGTAATGTGGGAGTGTTGTATCGATATTGGATTTTCACTTGGACTTCACTTTGTTGGCATTGGTGTGTACAGTACTCCTCTTTACGGTGGGGACATATGGAAGCGAAATCTGCAAAGTGAAGAGGGGCGAAACTCAGTGTTCTTAAGGTGAATATCTACCAGTCTACTACTCTCCTCGAAGATAACTAGGTTATAATGACACGTGAATCTGCTGTGTATTGTGACTGGACCACTGTACAGCCCGCCCCTGAGTCTAGCTCGGCTATTGGACACTTGCTTCACGATATGGTCGCGACGCGCGATAAATTTGCATGGAGTTAGAGATTTCTGAACTTTTGGAAGTGTCGCAATGACAGTTTCGATGCATTCCAAGGACCATGTTGTATTGTGTACACACAATACTGTGCGAGAGCGAAATCACTTCTCATAGAAAATAGGTCCAGCTTCTACTAGCTGTCTACTAGGGCCAGCGTTAGGCCCAGGATATGCTTGCCGTGTGCACATTTTATGCCCGAATGCGTTGCCATGCGTATTTTATGTCGATGTTACGCGTGGTAGCACACCTGAACACAAGGTACGCAGACATGTGCGCATGTTGCAATATTGACACAACCGCGAGGGGCGATCTTCCGAACTCCCATGTGGTAGAGTCAAACAATGATGGAAAATATTAATGAGAGCCCGATTGGCTATCTGTTCCGTACATGATACCGCCAGTATCCAATGTTGCCAATTTAGCGACTTTGGTCGAGAAAAAATGAAAGGTTTCACAAACAATACAGAATGACAGAAAGTCTGGAAATACAAAAATGGGTGCGGCTTACATGGATTGATTCGTCTTGACCCACAGAACCTAAAGAAAGAATTTTGTTTCTACAACCTATGGCAGGGCTATTCGACATTATCCTGTAAGGGCCGGTATGGGTGCAGGCTTTCATTTCAACTTACTCACCTGATTTTACCAATCAAGCTCATTAGCAAAGACTCTTGGAGTTGATTAGTGGTGTCAGGTGTAACAGCTTGGTTGGAATGAAAGCCTGCACACACACCGGCCCTTTCTGGACACAAGTGAATAGTCCTGACCTATTGTTTCGAGGTTATTGCCCAGGACATATTGTACCTCTCTTTAGCACCGCCATGTGGCCAATCAAAGTCATTTTAATGAATATGGCTCTATTCCACATATGTCAGAAAAATATTAAGTTTCATGATGACAGGTGACAGGCAGCACAAAACAACACAGTCATTACTCCATTAAGATCAAACATGGGCAAACAATCTACTTTCATTTTCTTATTTTTTCACGTTTCAGGATTTCCAATAATCTCATTTATTATTATTATTATTATTTACATTCGACAACTGTCTGAGATGTGGAAAAGAAAGTTTAACTCAGAAAAAACTACCCTTGTGCCTCTGCGTGAGCTGGCAGAATTTGTCCGTCGAGTTTTATTCCTCATTTGTGAATAGTTCTGATTATTTGACAGTTAATTTTCCTTTTCAGTCAGGCGCTGCTGTAGTGACTCTGGGTCCACATTACTTCCCGTCATTCTCTGCTTTCAGTCCTTTTCGCATTTCGGCCGTGGGGTTGAGGCGGTATGATGGTGCGAGTAAAGTCATCTCGTGTTTTAATGGTAAAATAGATCAGTACTGTGGGTAATTCTACTCACTACACATAGCGACGGGTCGTGCGTTTTGGTTCACGTGTATGAGAGTACTTTAACTCCCAGGATGGTTAAGATAATATTAAGATTTACCTCAGCCGAAACGGGAATCACATGCACCGGTAAGTAGGTTTTTCTCTCCATAGTGCGTGATATACTGTAAGTGAATCGGACAGATTCTCTACTACATTCACTTTGATGTCGGTAACGACCAAGATCTACCGACAGTTTACCTCAGTTATGAGCACTTCTCACTCAACTAATTTCGTTGTTGGCTTGACTCAGTGTTCGTGACAAGTTAATTTGGTTCCGGACACAATGATTTTGTTGCTGTTCATAAATTTCAATGATAATAAAAAAATTTCTCATTTCCCTACAGAAAATGTATAGTCTTGATGCAGGTTTGCGGCGCTGTGGGTACCTCGAGGGTCTCAGCTACTGGAGAGTGAGTTTAGTACTTCCGCTCTGAAGCGATTTGCGATCAACTAGCTACTTTTGACAATGTTGTGCGCCTTAGAATAACATGTCTAACAGGGTATGACCTGAGTAATGGTGATTGCCAGCCAAGACAGCGATGCTGGTACTGATTTCAGTCGGTCTGTGTGTGTCATCAGGGAAAACATTAAGACTAGTCTGAAACCGCTGTACCATTGCTGGTTATGATTTTTGCGCTGTTTATGCGGGTGTGAAAATGATTGTTTCTGACTGCGGACAATTCTTGTGAACAGGATGGCTTGGCAACTTCGTAAGATGCAGCCACAAAATCATTACAGGTGAGTAGTTCGGATAGTAAGGAAGGCTGAGTTTGAAGATGTGTGGTGAGAGTACACCCGCCCGCACTGGCTGAACGCATAATAATGAGGACTGCTGCACTGAAAGCTGCGAAAGCGTTTCTAACACGGATGATCCTGATGGTGTCTATTTTGCCTTTGTGTTGCCTGTTCATTCCCTGTGTTGTGAATATGGTGTCAACTGAGGCGCACATTAACTCTACAGGTGGTCTTTTACTGAGATGCCTTCAGTGGTGTCTTAAGTGCTACCTTTAGGACATGATGATCTTACCGGTATAGTGAGGATGTGTGGCAAAATTGCGGGGACAAATTTTGAGGAGCTCTCTGTCCTGTATAGAGCCAGGGCGACCAGAAGAGCTGAAAGCATCCTAACTGACCCCAGTCATCCGCTGGCCTGCCAATACAGGCTACTGCCTTCTGGTCGCAGGTACATGGCAGCAAAGGTCAGAACAAACAGATTCAAAAACTCGTTTGTACCAATGACAATTGGCCTCATAAATATGTTGTGTTGATTGGTTCCCTAAAACATTAGTGCACTGTATTTATTTATTTACTTATGTATTTATTTATTTATTTATTGTGACTCGTGGTGAATGAGCATGTTGTTGTCTTTTTGTATTGCTGTGCTGTTTTTTTCTTTCTGCTGGCTGTGAAACAAATTGCCCCCTTGTGGGGATAATAAAGTTTACTAAATGCTAAATGATGCATCAGGGGATTTTAAAATAAGAATGCTGACAAAAGAATTCAAAAAAGTATTGTGCACTAAATTTATCCTTTTCATTTAACTGCTTTTCTGCATGCTGCTTGCATAATGATCAATGCTCATATTAATTCCTGAAAACATTTTGTCCAAAGGGGTAACTGAACTGAATTTGAATGATTCTTGTCAGTTAGTCATTTGGACAGTCACCAGACATGGATGTTCTGTGACCTTGCTGGTTTCTTAAAGGGTCAATAAGGATGCTTCACATGGGATTTTATTTCCTGAAACTTGCAGTTCATTAATGCACTTTTTTTCAGACAATGTAAAAGGAGGGATTTTTTTTTTAAGTGAAAGAGGGCTCATTGTTTCTGATGGGTTATGTTGGCAGTGAACTGTAAAATGCCAAGTAGCTGCATTGAATTTGGGTTTTTTTCCAGGATCCAGGAACACACTGATCCCTGAAGGCAAGCTTGGCAGAATCACCTGCGTCCTCAGAGGTGGACATAGATCACCCATGCCCTCTGCTGCAGTGGGAGGACTTAGGTCAAGTCCACTGGCAGCCTGCCTGCCAAAGCCATAGGGCACAAGGTTAGAGCGGTGAGTTCAGTCCCATCTCAAGGTCACCTCCTTCCTGCCCCTTCATGCTCCTCCCCCCAAATCCAAAGGCAAGCACCCCAACTTGCCTTGTGGGATTTCAATGCATGTTCACATTGAATAAATAAAATTCTCAGGATTTCATTGTCTTCATAAGTCAGCCATTGAGACTGCAGTCGATGGCTCATTGCCCGTGTGGTTGCATGATTGAATGCCTGTAATTGATTTGCCTTTAAGTGTTGCCTGTTCATTCCTCCTGTAATGAATGTGGTGTCAGCAAAGGCAAACAGCATCTCTTGTGGTGGCCTTATGGGGGCAGCGTTGGTGGCCTTTATTCGGGGCCATGACAAGCACACTTCAGACTCCGCAGTACAGTTTGCGCCTCGCGGCCATAATGTGCCAACGTTATCACATGATATTAACGCCACATTACTGTAACATTTGGTGTACGTTGTGCCTTTGTGGTCACTCATGACTTGTTCCTCCTTTTTTACAGGTGTTGGGCTCTAGCAGGAAATTGATTTGTGCAAAAATTAAAAGGTATATATTTCATAAATTAATAAACAGCCTTGTTCTGAAGCCTGTGTCTTGTACTTATTTGGTGCCTCTTGCATTTGAAACTGAGATTCCATAGAGAATGCACTGCCGTGTTCATCAGAACATAAATTGAAAACCATACTTGGTGTTTATTTAAATTAGTTTTATGATCACACATTTGGCTCAAATTTGCATATTTGTGCAGCAAGTGTTTTCCCTTGACGCAGGGTTGTAGGCGCACAGTGTAATATGATCCCTTTTCTCCTCCCCCTCGAGAGAATTGGTTTTTGCATTTCAATGATTAAGGTCTTTAAGCAGCGACACTGGGGAGTTTGGTATTGGTCGCTGAAAGTTTACTTCTCTTTTGGAGCTGAGATCTCGCAGCACTTCCATGCTTCCAGAACTGTACTCACACCTCCGAAGGCTCGCCAGATCTATTCTACCACCTGTTTCAAGCTGGAAGCAGATTAGAATCTGCTAGAGTTAATGCATGTCATACTCACCAATCAGGTTTGGAGCCCTCCCTGGTCTTTCATTTTTATCTTTATGTGATTGCTGGCCATTTTGTGCAATGAGCACAGTATAAGAGGGAATTGTATTCTCTGCCATTACAATGGCCATTTCTTTCATAATGCGCATCAAAGTGACTAATTTTTGTTAAAAGCACTTATTAAAAGTGTTGGAAATCGGGGATCTCCATTTGATTGGAATGACAACCAGCCTCGTGATTCAGTTTGAGAACCCCTTGATTACTCTAATGGGGGTATATTTGATCTCTAGTCTTAAGGGAATGTCAAAGGCTTCATGCATTTAATAGGTCTGATTAATATGTTAATTGCACTACACACTAGCCCCACCTAATTTTTGTGGATGAAGGTCCGTTTCTTACCACACTTGGGATGTGTATCCCAAAAGCGTAATTGCTAACTAAGTTAGGTACTTATAGTTCGTCCATTCACGGTCAATGGGCCCAACTATGCAATTTGGCATGTATGTTTCTGGGAAACTCATCCCAGAATGAGTCTTGATTTGCACTGAACAAAAACAACACCAGCACTTATTTTAAAATGTATGATGTTCAGAAACTTGCCGTACTTTTATTTCAGTCACTTATTTAAACAGTCACATGGTTGTAGAAGATAAATGGGAGGGGTCTATTCAAATTCCACTTATCAATACTGGATATGTCTAGTGTTGACATGCTGCACTGCCACACATCTCTGCTGTATGGACCTTGGGGGAGGTCTTCCCTCGACTCCTTCAAGAGCTGCAGCGATTTGGTGGATATTTACCGGAAGTGGGAAACGATGACGAGCTTGTTGGTCGAGGATGTCCCAAAGATGCTTTATGGGGGACAAATCCAGGGAATAAGCTGGCCATTCAAGCACACGTTTTCAGCCTGAAGTAACACTGTGCAAATGTGGGTCTGGCATTGTCATGCTGGAATAAGCCATTTTATCGTACAAATGGTGGTTCAAATGCAGTGGGGTGCCATGTCCACGGGATATTCCTAACCAAACCAGCACACTCGTTTGCCACCCTGCGTGGCCGCACTCTGCCCTCTGTCCACTACAGATTCATCAGTAAAGAGACCTGCCCTTCATTCTGCCATCAGCCAATGAGCTTGTCTGTTTACCCAGTTCCAGCCGATTTCCTGGTCGAACAGGGGTGAGATCCCGTCCACAAAAACGAAGATGTGCGGAGATGGCCCGCCAGTAGACAATTTCTCATGGTTTGGGTAGCGCTTTTGGTGTTCAGCTGTCTCATCCGCAGTGACAGTTGCTGGTCTCAGGCAATCACGGAGATGGAGACAGCAGATACGGCGATCTTAGGAGGGGTCATCGCATATGGTCATCATATGTGGGCAGTTTGCTGTTGCGCCTAATTTTTCAAAACAGTGTCTTGGGTGACCTATTTTTGAAACATGGATATTAAGAGCCCTTTTCACAGCCAAGAGAGATACTCCCGCGTAGAGTACGCCAGTAGCCTGTTCCTTGAGGTTTTGAGTCTTCTGTGGCATTTTGATGAATGGCTGAACTGGGACGTTTGGGGTGGCCTTTTATTGACAGCGATGTGGTGAAGGAGTCGAACGCACTCAAACCAGCAGCACACAACCTTAATCATGTTGTTAAAATCCTATAAAGTCAACCTCAGAATTAAACTTGCAGAATAGTGAAAGGATTGAACTGATAAATTTATGCGTTTGTTCAGGGTACATCAACAAGCAGTGAAGGTTAAACTGTTCATGCCCTCAAATAACACATTTCACTGTGGCTCTGCAAATTGCTACGAGCCAAAGCTACGTTATGTAAAAGAAGAAAAATTCTCATCTTCAGAAATGAATGGGGACCCTATTTGTGTGTGTGTTTTTTTTTTTTTTTGGGCATTGCAAAATGGTTGTGCAGCGGGGTACACTGTGCTCTCACGCCAAGAAGAATGTGGGTTCAAATCCTGTCTGGGATCTTTCTATGTGGAGTAAGCATGTTCTTCCTGTGTTAAGCGTACTCTGGTGTCCTCCCACAGTCCAGAGACCTTAGGTTTAATTATTATTACCTGGCCGGGTGGGGGGAGCCAGGTTAAGCAATGATCGTGTGTGTGTGTGTGTGTTTCTGTCACTCTGTCTGTCAGCCCATGGCCATTACCTGCCCCCCCCTCCCCCCTAGGGGGAGCCAGATTAAGCAATGATCATGTTACAAGGAGAGTTAGCTAGCTGCCCGGGATAAACTACGCCATGCCACGGGGACCGCTGTGGCTCGTAGGCCTATTTGCATGATGCCTGAGGAGCCTGGATTGTTGTGTATTATATTGTTTTCTATGTCTGCTTAGGTAATTTTTGTATTATTTTTGCGAAATGAACATTACGTAGAATTTCTGTGAACGTTTGTGCTGTATGTAATTATTTCATTATAAGTGTGTAGCTAGCATGCTAGCTAGCTACATGGAGCTCCGTGTTGTGACACGGACCCCTGTGAACCATAATCGTGATGCATTTTCATAAAACAGCATGCTAGTTTGCATTAAATAATTATGTTTCCTAATTGTATGACATTTGTCGGTTGTGATGTTACGATTGAATTTGTGCTTTTATTTCTATTTGCGTTGCATTATTCCGCATACTTTCGCTGCATACTGCCCGTTTTTTGTTGGCGGACAAAGTGATCGCGTTGACACGGATCTTGCATGGAATTGCACATAGCACACGGGGTCCGCTTTCCAGCCAGCTGGGCTTGCTGAAATAACCGATTTTTTAATATATATTTTTTAAAGATGGTATAACGTGTTCTATCGTCTTCTGTGTCTAGTTAGCATTTTGTTTTACCTAGCTGGACACAGCTAAGCATTTTTGTGGTCATTTGTGCAGTATGAATGAATTTGACTTATATTACAAGGACAGTTAGCTAGCTAGCTAGCTGCCCGGGATAAACTACGCCATGCCTCGGGGACCAGCGCAGTTCACCGCTCTTCGTATTAAAATGGAGGCCGCTGCGGCTCGTAGGCCTATTTGCTTGATGCCTGAGGAGCCTGGATTGTCGTGTATTATATTGTTTTCTATGTCTGCTTAGGTTGTCATTGTATTATTTTTGCGAAATGAACATTACGTAAAATTTCTGTGAACGTGTGTGCTGTATGTATGATCGTGTCTGTGTGTGTGTCTGCGTCTGTCACTCACTCTGTCTGTCAGCCCTGTCTGTTCGGCCCGTGGCTGGGGCCAGGTCTGCTATGTCTGATTGCCTTGTTACCTGGCCCCTCCCCTAGGGGGCCAGGTTAAGCAATGATCAAGTCTGTGTGTGTGTGTGTGTTTCTGTCAGTCTGTCTGTCAGCCCGTGGCTGGGGCCAGGTCTGCTATCTCTTTGTATTTTTTTTCATTTTATTTCATTTTATTAACAACAACACGGTCACCAAGGCACACATATCCATAAACACACGCACACACACTTCTGACTGATAAAGAGGGATACAGATAAAAAAGAAAAAGAGAGAAATTCATAATGGCGCTTGACAAAGGGCACAGAAGTATACATTGAGCCTTCCATAGTAATCCTTAAACATCTTTGTACAGAGAATAACAACGAGCAATAAAAAAAAAAAAAATAACAATAAATACATACAAATGCGATTAGGATGATTCCAGATGTTGAAGGAGGGGACCCCATGTTTCCTCCAATTTGAGTTGGAATTTAAGATTACTGTTTCTCAGTTTTTCTAGATGAATGACCAAAATTAATTCATGCAGCCAGTTTTTGAAGCAAGGTGGAATTGGTGTTTTCCAATTTTTTAGAATAATTTTTTTTGCTAACACCATGCCCATTAGGAGAGCTGCTTGTCTGTGTGCAGGGAGTACTAATGAGTCCTCTGAGGCTCCAAAAAGAGCAAACTCCCTGTCAGGAGGGAGCTTCCTCTTATAAACCCCAGAGAAAAAAACAAAAATTTCAACCCAGAACTGGTAAATTAATGGACAATCCCAAAATAAATGCAACATTGTACCTTCACTGACTTTACATTTATCACATTTAGGAGAAACAGAGGGGTAAAACTTATGAAGCTTGTCTTTAGAGTAATAGAAGCGATGAATTACTTTAAACTGTATCAACCTGTGTCTGCTATTTATTGAACAACTATGAATACGGGAAAGGACAGTCTTCCACAGTTGGTCAGAAAACACAACAGTTTCTCTTTCCCAAGCCTTGTTAATACTGTCGGTAGATAATGAGTCTTCTGAAAAATATTTTGCAATCATGGTAATGAGCTTTTTACTGCTAGGTAAAAGAGAAAACAGTTCAAAAAGGGCATGTCTCTCACAGTTTGACTCAAAGTGAGGGATGTTTTCTCGCACAAAGTGCCTCAGTTGTATGTAGCGAAAAAAACTGGAGTGAGGTACACCATATTTAGAACTTAACTGCTGAAATGATGCCAAATTGTTGTCTACATATAAATCCCCTATACACCTCAACCCTTTGCCACACCAAAGAGAGAATGTGTTGTCCAGCAATGCTGGGACAAAAGCATGATTATGGCAGATAGGAGCATAAGCCGATATACCAGGAGTTTTAAAGACATTTCTTATTTGGTTGAGAATTTTAAGAGAATTTCTCACAACAAAACTATGACTAACTGATTTAATAGCAGAAAAGAGGTTGGTGAAAAGTAAGGATGAAAGGGAAGAGTATGGTTTTTTCAAAGATGCAAACTCCAACTTTAGCCAGAGGGGTGCAGAATTGAATGACTGGTGGTCTGGAGAACCCCACTGCCAGTATGCCATTGCCCTAGCATTTGCTGCCCAGTAGTAATCTCTAAATACTGGAAGACCAAGACCACCGACCTGAGTCTGCCTGTATAAGTGTTTTTTGGAGAGTCTATGTTTTTTGTAACCCCAAACAAAATCTAGAACAATTGTCTCAAGCTTCTTAAAGAAATCAGTTGTGATCCAAATTGGCAAGTTTTGAAAAAGGTACAAAAATTTTGTTAGTGATACCATTTTTATAGCATTAACTCTGCCTATCATAGATAATGGTAGAGTCCTCCAGTATTCTATGTTACGTTTTAATTTATCTAAGCCCTCTAATAAATTTAATTTTAACAACTGTTTTGGATTTTTAGAGATTTTAATGCCTAAATAGGTAATGTAATTCTGGACCGTCTTGAAGGGACAATTTTTTATAATCCTACTTTCATTAGTGAACATAAGTTCACTTTTATCCCAATTTATTGTGTAGCCAGAAATTTTGCCAAAGTTCATTATATACTGTAAAAGATGGGGAATACTTTCTTCAGGATTTATTAAGGTGATAAGTAAATCGTCCACATAAAGTTTCACAAGACATTCTGATCCACCGGCTGCTATACCCTTTATATGCGGGAGATTTCTTATCCCAATTGCCAGAGGCTCCAACGCTATATTAAATAACAAGGGAGACAGGCAGTCCCCCTGTCTCACACCCCGATATAAGCTGAAGCAGGTCTGCTATCTCTGATTGCCAAAGTTGGTGTCGAATATTCTAGTGTATATACGGTGGAAAATGGTACTCCGCAAGGTAGTGTATGCAGCCCTTTGTTGTTCAACATAATGATTAACGATATATTTTTACAGGTTGAACAAAATCTAGGGAAATCTCTGTATGCGGATGATGGGGCCTTGTGGATAAGAAACCGTAATGTATCGTATGCCAATAAGAAAATGCAAGAGGCAGTATTGGTTGTGGAAAAATGGGCAAATAAATGGGGATTCAAACTATCTGTTGCAAAAACACAGGTGATTTGTTTTTCAAAACGACATAAAATCATTCCCATTTCTTTAAAATTATATGAACAACCTCTTGAGCAAGTAAAAGCTATTAGATTCCTTGGTGTATGGTTTGATGAAAAACTCACATGGAATGTTCATTTGGATAAAGTCAAGAGCAAATGTAAAAAGGTGATTAATATTCTTCGGTGTTTGTCAGGGCAGGAGTGGGGAGCAAGCAGAGCATCTTTACAGAACATATACTGGGCTCTTATGAGATCTGCTTTGGACTATGGTTGCATAGCCTACATGTCAGCAGCAGAAACCAACCTGAAGAAGTTAGAAGTATTGCAGGCTCAGGCCCTGAGGATTTGTAGTGGGTCTTTTAGAACATCTCCAGTATCAGCTATGCAGGTTGAAATGGGGGAAATGCCTTTAAGGATCAGAAGGATCAAGTTAATGCTAGCATACTGGGTTAATCTCCAGGGGCAATATGCTACACATCCTGTCAAGAGTGTGTTAGACGACTGTTGGGAATATAACAAGTCCAATTTCATGAATTTCGGCTGGATTTGTGATGCAAAGGCAGAGAACTTGGGACTAAAACAACTACAGTACAGCCCCACAGTTGCAATCTCCCCCATTCCTCCCTGGTTATTCCCTTTGCCTATTATTGACCTGAATATTCAACAAGAATTGAAGGAGAAATCGGAGCATATTCCAGTTTGGTATATAGTCCAGGAATATTTTGAACAACATTTTCCAGGTGCAGTTTTTATATTTACAGATGGCTCCAAGGACCCAGGTACAGGGTGTGTAGGTGCTGCAGTATATATCCCAGTGAGTGAAACATGCATAAAGAAAAGGTTATCAGACCATATATCAGTTTATACCGCTGAACTAGTGGCAATATTATTGGCTTTACAGTGGATAGAAGAAAAGGAAATTAAATACACGGTTATTGCTTCTGACAGTTATTCTGCACTTCAGAGCATACAATATGGCAAATCACTGGTAAGAGCAGATATAATCAATGAAATATTCAACGTAATGTATAGTATGGAAAGTAAGGGTGTATCAACACGCTTCCTTTGGGTTCCTGCTCATGTTGGTGTGGAGGGTAATGAGCAGGTGGACATTCTTGCTAAACAAACACTTCGAATAAAGCAGATAGACATGCAAGTCCCATTAAGTAAATCTGAAGCCAAAGCCTTTATCAGGAAGTATGCGCAATCTGTATGGCAGGAGTATTGGGACGATTGTGATACTGGAAGGCATCTGTATAACATCCAAAGACAAGTTGGTGCTGGTAGGATGGTGGGCTGGAAAAGAAGGGAGGAAAATATTATAACTCGCTTGAGAATTGGCCACACAGGGCTTAATCAAAATTTATACAGAATAGGGAAGCACCCAACCGGGAAATGTATTCACTGTGAACAGTTAGAAACTGTCGTTCATGTGCTGCTTCAGTGTAGAAAATACAGTCATGAAAGAAATCATCTGTTTCAGTCACTAAAGAAGAAAGAACACCATGATTTTTCACTAATGGGTCTGTTGGGGAAAACCGCATGCAAGACATTCTCGGACATCATTACATTTCTAAAAGAAACTGGTTTGTATAAGAGAATCTAGGGTTTTTTTTTTTCCCTGCATAATCTCGATCCACACTCCAGTCTAGATGGTGGCGGTAATACACCTTAAGTTGGTTTGTCACCCGCCAAAAAAAAGTGAAGAAGAAGAAGAAGAAGAAGAAGAAGAAGAAGAAGAAGAAGAAGAAGAAGAAGAAGAAGAAGAAGAAGAAGAAGAAGAAGAAGAAGAAGAAGAAGAAGAAGAAGAAGAAGAAGAAGAAGAAGAAGAAGAAGAACAACAACAACAACAACAACAACTCTGATTGCCTTGTTGGAGAAAGTGATTGGTATCTACGCCTGATGATGGATTGGTGAGCTGTCCAGGGTGAGTCCCAGCATTTTGCCAAAAGCATGCTGGGATATGCTCCATGTCTGCTGTAAATTTACATGGGAGAGAAGCAGTTAAATTGAAGACTTGAGTGCAAGTACCTAAGTTACAAAATGATACTTTTGAGATTTTGAGGGTCAAAGTTTTCTAAAGATGTTGCAGATCATAACAATGGACAATGGCAGCACACAAATTTGAGTGCTTCTTTGCAGAAATCTTTGGTATCAGATGATGCTCTGGCCATTGTGGCTTTTAATATTGGTGTCAGCATATTCTTTGCAAAATGTGCCTTACTTCTTGCACACAGGTCTTCAATTGGAGGGTATTTCATCAAACTTTTATCTTGGGAAAGTTCCACTGAGAACGTTTCTCTTTTTCTAAGTAGCTCTGGGGTGCGTTTCCCAAAAGCGTAGTTGCTAAGTAAGTTAGCAACTTACATAGTTCGAACTATGTAGTTGCGCCGCCAGTGTTTCCCAAAAACGAACGTTCGCAACCACTGTCGTTCAGCTGTGTAGTTCAAACTACTACTCCCCAGCTGTAGTTAGAAGCTTAGTTCCGGGTGATTGCGTCGGAAAATGCATTCTTGAAAGGTAATCATAAGGTCAGTAGCAGAAAATGTTCGATGATCTTGCTGAACAAACATATATAACATTAACACAGTGATTTGAAAATGTAGCTACTCGGGAAAAACACTTTTTGTTGTATTTCTCTGTTCATGAGTGGGCCTATGGTTGGATCTCTGGAACTATATCTCTTGTAGCCTTCGCATGCGTTAGCAAAGAAACTTTAATGTTCAGCAACGATTTATTACGCTAGTCTAGTAACAACACTTGTTTTTATTTCCCCGCTGTCATTAGAGCGGAGGTGGTTAATTAGCCTACTTTACGAGATCATGGTTCAAGACGGTAGTATTGTTGAGTAAATCTGTAAAGCTCGTGACTTCGTGTTGCTAGTCATAGGAAGAACATATGATCTCGCTGTTTACCTTCATGTATTTTTATGTATCGATAGGAGAGGATGTTGTTTGCCCACTTGCAACTGTGAATATGGTAGTGTAACCGAGTGGCTAAGGCTCGACGAATTATACTTAGGTGTAACTAAGGACATAAGACACGGAGTCGGATTTGGAGCACACAGCAACAACTGCTCATCTTCTTTACTGTTTTCTCAGCATACCTCAACATAACCAAAACAAGGCGGAAGTCCGCCAGCATCTCCTCTTCTAGCTCTACGGTACCCGACAGGGGACACCGTGCTGATCATTTTTAACCAACATGAACTATCCCAAATGCAGTTTTAAAGAACCACAGTGCCGGTTACAGTAGAAATCATATATATTACGGTGGATGGGAAAGTGTTGATAAAAAGAAAGGGGGTGGGGGAGATGGAGGTCTATTTGCATAACATTTGTCATTCCTTGTGGTCTGTGGAATGCACGGTCATCCTCAGCATCCTTTACAGAGAGCCTCATCTTCAGGGAGCTGGACATTTGCTGTGATGGCCATGCTGTGCAGGACATAGACGAACTGCCATTCTGAGGGGATTCTCGAGACTCAGGGGAAAGAGCGGCCCTGACACACAGAAGGCCATGCCAGAGTGGGCCCAATGTGGAGTGGCCCAGTGAGAGGATGGCCGATACTGAGGGGTCCTGCGTGTGGGTGCCCAATGTTGGGGAGCCCTGGGAATCAAACTGCAAGGGACAAGGTGTAAATGGGCTTAGAGGAAGTGGGCAGAGGGGGGAAGGCACTCATGTTAGGGAATTGTGCACCACAGATACCTACCCCTGGGACTCCCACCAGCACTTCTGGGTTGGACAAAAAAGCCTGGACAAAACTCTCCTCAGGACTAAGAGGAGGCCGGCAGACCGGCGCTACCTCCACCAGTCCTCTGTAGCTCACTCCTTAGAGCTGCTGCTCGCCTTAGTAATGTCTAGCTGGCAATCCCCCCCCCCCCCCCCATATCCACTGCACTGCATCTCTATCTGTGGCCCTCAGAATATATATATTTTTTTCTGTGTTCTTATGCCATTTTTTGTTCTTTGAGTCAATGAAATAATTTTTATGTTAGGAAAAAGAAATAAAAATGTTTACTTTATATATTCCATTTTTGTCTGTGTGTGTATTGCTACGCCCATGAATAGGGTGGGTGACCTCAAATATTTACTACATATATCAAAGGAGACAACGTGACACGCATCGCCTAAATTTAATGATCACTTGTTCATAGGAGCACACGTTTCCATGAATAAAAAACGGGGAAAAAAAATGCATGCATGTTCTACAGGAGTCGAACCTTCAGTCTGTGAAATTAGCTCATAAAATGCATTCATCTTAACCCGCTGCACCACAGAATATTCATGACGGGAAGAAGTTTAGTCTGTACATATAACTGTAAAGAATGAATTAAAAAACTTTGTAGCCTACTCGCTGGTGGAGCTCATCTTATTAAATGCACTGAAATAGCAAATCGTTCTTTAGATTTTTTTTTTCTCGAAAGAATCGTTGCCTAAAGTGTCTTTTCATTTAAATGATAAATTGTTTTGTAGCTAGTTTGAGTATGATCGCAAAATAATATGCCAAAACGACAAATTAGTATTGTAATATCGATCACAACTACTGTATTTAGGCACAAATACCGAGTTTTTAAGCTAACTGCGGTGAAAAACAGACCGGAGTGCTCCTGGTAACATTGTTGTTCGAGCGACAATCGCTCGATGGGAAACCATCGTTCTTCTGATGTTTGTTAGTTTAACGATGCATCGTACCATGTTAGTTCAAAGCTAACTTCCGTCGTTGTTCGGGAAACGCACCCCTGGGTGGAGGGATAGAGACAAATGAGTGAAGCCCTGGGAACAACCTTGGACTGAGGGGAGTTGCTCGAGGGCCCACCTAGTTCTTCTCAACTCCGTCTCTTCAGAACACCTTTAATATATCAGCAAGGTATATTGCCTCGACATCATGGGATCATCGTGTCTTGCCGCAGATTCTTTGTGCTAACACGGTAACTCTATGAAATTTTAGATAAATGGGTGTTTTATGTAAAATTTTACATGCCTCTAGATCTTATAAAGTCAGGGAAAAGGAATGATTTTGGGCTTTGTATTATACATAATAAATCAATGAACCAATTAATTTCCTGGAGCTCTGGAGTTCCATCATATTTTATGATACGAGCACAAAATCACCTTGAAATTTTGCAATTTGATTCTTTCATTTATGATCAATTATTGCCAAATATTGCTGCAAAAATAGTAATAGATAAAACAATATGTAGTTAAATTTAATTGACCACAGGAAAACTATTTTTGTATTTTGTATTATTAAAGAGTAAAAATATGTATGACCATATATAATAGAAATTTAGAAAAAAACAACAGTTAAGTGTATTTTTTCATTATTAATGAATTACGATGGGCAGTTTGTGCATATCTACTGCAAAATAATTTCAGCTTATTATTTAATAATTTAGAGTGGTTAAGTTTTTAAATAATCTTTTAAAAAATTTGTTAAGTGTTTTATTCTTTATTAATGGATTAATTTGGACAGTTTGAGCATACCTAAAATGAAAACGGGTTTTTGCTCTTGTCCATGTTGTTAGGTGCAATACTGTGGCTCGGCTTTCTTTTTGGGAGTTTTCATTTTAGTGCTTTCTGCTGTCGGAGGCAACAGAGTAGGCCTTGTGTGGCCAGTTAAAAATTTGTAGCCCCTTTTGCTGTAAAATAAAATGCTTATTCTGCTTGACATAAATTCAAAGCCATTTACTGAGAGTGTGGCGTAAGAAGACAACCATTTTAAACATGAAAAGGAACTAATAAATGCATTATCAGGGGGTTAAAAAAAAGAGTAATTTCTGTAGGAACCCAGAGAGCAAGCACCTGCACCCGATCTGCGCCAGCTCTGTGCCGACTCCTGCTGATCAGGCTAGAATCCGGCATGGAGTCGCCTTTGATCTGGAAATGAGAACCAGCATGCACGGGCCATCACTGAGACCAATACCGAGCTCAAACAAACACTTTTTTGTCAGTAAAATCTGTTCTTAGCTGTTCTGTGCAGATAAGGCAAACTCTGTGGTCCTGCCTCATGATGGGCCTCCTAGCGTTTTTTAGTGATGGGGTCTGTCTGTCCCAGCATCTGTGATTTCTCCCCATTTGGGAGAAATTAACTTCCATTATTACATTGTGAATAAGACTTGATAGCAAATGTGCAATAAATTGAGTCAAAACACTGCAGTACCTACTGCCATCAGGGGTTCAAGGAGGCAAGAACCACGAACCAGCAGCTTCTTGGACACCAAATATACTGGTCTGCTGACACTGTTTGTTTGACAGACTTATTCTGGCGATACAAGGAATTGGGCCGGAGGCCTTAATGTTGTGACTGATCTAGGCATAGCCATTTTACCGGAGTAACGTATCAAAACCTGCTTAGTTTGAACGTCGCTCAAGTGGGAGGAGTAAGCCTGCAATGAAGTTGCAGCTCCGTCGAGTTGAACAGGGCAGTTTCGACTAATGCGTGATCGGCGGACCTTGAGAATCACGAAGTCGGAAAATGGGTGAGTATGTACATTATACTAGTTTTTCATTTACGCATTCTTCAACGCGCGCCGCTGCCTCTGAATTCAGACATGAGTACAATCTTTAAAAGATTGGAAGAGCGTATCCATTAATAAATGCGTCTCTCTGACAAGCGAGATACAACTTTTGCAATTTTAAGTGCGTCATGAAATTGGTAATTTGATATTTTTAAACAAGCCTATGATATTTTGGTTGCCAATTTATCTATTTTCTATTTACGTATTTACTTATTGTTCGTGCAATTAAAAACTTTGTCTTTGCAGAATCGAGGGACCAAAAATATTGTGCAATAGTTATGAAAGATCGTGGCCTAGTGTAGCAAACAAAGAGGAAGCACGCGCATCAGTAATGAAATTCAACAGGTGCGAAATAAAAAGATTCAAAAAGAGAAACCATTTCTGGTATCGGCACTTTGTTTTAAATGCTATAAAACAACTTTATTATTACTTTAACAACGTTTCAGCCCCAGAAAGGTCTTCGAACCGTTGTAGTAGTAATAATAAAGCTGTTTTGGGAGCATTTAAAACGGTGCAGAGATATTCGTGTAACCATAGGCGAAATATAAGTAAATGGATTTTTATCGTTCTCTGAGCAGAAGACGAAACCCGTCCATCATGATGTTTTACTTCAAACAGCTTTGACGCGGCTCTATTTTCCGTGTCAGGAACAATCAGCTTAATGGAACAAATAGGCTTATCTTTGGCCATAACCTTAGTGGCTCACGCTAGTTTCGTATTGGGTCTTCATTTAAACTGTCGCCAGTGATTATTTTGCGTTGCAAAGGAAGAAATTGCCACGCATGAATCAAATTAACTGAACTACGCATTCTGTGCAAATGTTATCCAAAGCCTCCCCGAAGTGATCCGACGCGACGTTTTTTTTTTTTTTTATTATTTTTGCAAGGCTGGAAACCTAAATACTGAGTTCTGCCTAACAACACTAGGCTTTGGCTTTTGATTGGCGCGTGTGGAATTTGCTCTTACTGCACTAGCAGAGATGGGCCTAATGCGTTAATATGAAACAAGGAAATAAGCGATTACGCCACTTGGAATTTTACTAGTTACCTCCGCCAAAGAGGTTATGTTTTTGCCTTGGTTTGTTTGTTTGTCTGTTGGTTTCCAAAATAACTCAAAAAGTTATGGACAGATTTTGATGAAATTTTCAGGGATTGTACAGATTGGTATAAGGAAGAAATGATTCGATTTTGGAAGTGATCCGGATCTCCGTCTGGATCCAGGAATTTTTTAAAGGATTCTTTAACATTGGGAGATAGGACCATTTTCGACATTTATGCATATAACTCCACCAAAAATGGTCAGGGCACTTAGAAAAAAAATACAGGACAAGTTTCGAACATGTTCTACAATAATATCAGAGACTGATCCTGAAAATGGAATAATTCCGGATACTATGATACTATGATCCAGAATACGAAAGTAGAGGACCTTCGGAACTTTCATTATAGGAAGAGAACAAATGAAGCTACAAACATGCGACAAACACCATTATATAGCCAAGATATTGCAGAATTAGTAAGGTGTCACCGGATTTACTGTATCTTCAAAAGCCAGGGAACTAGATCCAGAAGAAAACCACCATTAAGGAAAATTAGATTTTCGTGAATAACTACTGAACTAATATTGATATCATTATGAATTCAGTTGCTAGTGGTATGTTTTCTTGGTCAGGGAATCTGAAAAAATAGATGAAATAAATGTAGGACTAATATTTATGTGTAAATCACAACATGAGGGGAAATGTTGCATCATAAGAAAAAAAAAACAAAAACAAATGAAGCTAGAAACATGCAACAGACATCTTTAAACAGCCAAGACGCTGTGGAACTAATATTGATATAGCATTATGAATCAATTTGCCATGTTTTTATGGTCAAGGAATCTAAAAATAAAGATAAAATAAATGTAAGACTAATATCTTTGGTGGAAGTCGCAATATGGAGGGAAATGTTGTGCTTGGCGGAGGTCTGCGCTCTCCAAGTGCTTTTCTAGTTCCGTCATTGATATCACTGTAGCTGTTCGAAGCCTTGATGTCGGAAGTGGATTCATAGTTTATCTGCAGATTTACAATAGTATATCAGTGAATTTATGACTAAAATCCAAAATGCTGATTTTAAACATTTTTGCGCTGACTTGCGGTTTCTACGGTCAACTTCATAAACTCTGGCACCCCAATGATCAAAACAGTGATAAAATGCATTATGATTCAAGTTTATGCTAGTTGGGCGTAATTGCTCTACTTATTTAATAGTTTCAGTTCATAATGCAGGATTGGCTTCGCATTGCGCATGTGTAAATCAAAGTTCTATGTGATGGAATGTTTTTCTGTTTCTCAAGTATGTTTTTACAAGCCTTTTAATTTCACTGATTTTACCAGTGCACCCTCTCTGTCTTCACTTAGTGGTCGATGTTTTAACTTGCTGGTGGATTTTTTTTATGGGGTTGCTGGACTATGCATGCATAGGTAACATGAGTTACTAGATGTATTTGTAGTTGTATATGGTGTTACGAGAATGACAACTGATCAGCTCGACTCAATGTCTAGGCGTCCGTAGAAGTTGTTAGTTCAATTTTTAGTTTGGGTTCTTATAAGGTTGGCAAAAGAAACAGTCGTTAACACAAAAGCTGGGGGGGTCATTCCAACGAAGGTTCCCGCAAACAGGGTCAGTCGTTCTGTTGGTACACTTGTTCTTCGATTGGAGCGAAACAAGGCCTTTTCACCAAAAAACTTACAAACAAAAAGCTCCTTTTTCAAATCGCCAGGTGCCTCATCAACCCTGGGGTCACCAGGTTAATTGATAAGCCCCCGCCCCCTACCAACCAGCCAACAAAACTGATAATGGGAAACTCAGGTTAAAGCATAACCTAACAATCCTCCCCCCTTACAAAAGAAAAAAAACCCAACCCTTTTTTTTTTTTTTTTTTCCAATTTTAGAATACATACATACATGAAACCATTCATAACATCATTTACAATAGGTTATTAACTTTTCTTATTTAGCCTTATAAGAGGGATAACATTTTGACATGACTACTCCTAGTCAAACTACCCTAACAATAATAAAGCCTCTCTCACACTTGAGACGCTCAACCTCTGGAAAGCGCATCCGCGATTACGTGTTCTCTACCAGGTAAATGCTGTATCATCAAGTTATATGGCTGAAGGATCAAACTCCACCTTAACACTCTCTGATTGGACAACCGAAACTTTGCTAGAAAGGTAAGGGGGTTGTGATCGGTATAAACCACCAAATCACCTCCAGCACTACACACATAGATTTCAAAATGTTGCACAGCCAAGACAAGGGCTAAGGCTTCCTTCTCTATGGTTGAATAGAGCTTTTGGTGCCGATTCAACTTTTTTGAAAAATAGGCCACAGGCCTATCTATCCCATTAGCATCCTCTTGCATGAGTACCGCTCCAACTCCAATATCACCTGCATCTACAGCAAGCTTGAAAGGAGCTGAGAACACAGGTGCAATCAACACAGGTTCACTAGATAAAATGGCTTTCACCATGTCCAAAGCATTCTGGCAATCCACAGACCACTCAAACTTCATACCCTTCTTCAACAAGTTAGTCAAGGGCGATGTTACAGCAGCAAAGTTTGGCACAAACCGTCTATAGAATCCACACATTCCAAGGATGCGCATCAGCTGACGCTTAGTCTGAGGTACAGGAAAGTCCAAAATGGCCTGTACCTTGGCGGCTCTTGGCATAACTGAACCGCGGCCCACACGGTGCCCTAAATATGTTACCTGGCCTTTCCCAATCTCACATTTAGGCCAGTTGACCACCAGTCTCGCTGCCTCAAGTCTTTCAAACAGCTGTTTTATATGCTTAACATGGTCTTCCCAGGAAGAGCTGTACACCACCACATCATCTAAATAAGTAACAGTGTTCTCTAGACCAGCAGACACTCTATTCATTAATCTTTGAAAGGTAGCCGGCGCGTTCTTCATGCGGAAAGGAAGAACTAAACAGCGATACAAGTTCTCTGGGGTTACAAATGCGGACACCTCCTGAGCTCTCTCAGTTAAGGGAACCTGCCAATAGCCCTTCAATAAGTCAAACTTTGAAACAAACTGCGCGTGCCCTATCCTGTCAATACAATCTTCTAATCGAGGGATAGGATAAGCATCAGACTTTGTGACGCCATTTACCTTACGGTAGTCTACACATGGCCGAACAGTCTGGTCGGGCTTAGGCACTGGGACCAAAGGTGAACTCCACTCACTAGCTCCCTGTTCAATAACTCCGATCTCCTCCATGTAAGTCAACTCATCTTTAACCTTAGCCCACTTACTGGGATGAATCCTATATGGGTGCTGTTTAATGGGAGGTGCATTGCCAGTATCTACATCATGAGTTATTAAATGAGTAAGACCAGGTTTATCTTTAAACAACGCCTGATGCTCTCCCACCAACTAAAGTACATCATCCACTTGTTCATCTGTAAGGTAGGATAGTTGTACTCTCATATCTGCCATAGCCCCAGAGTTATTCAACCTTACAATAACTGGTTCTACACATGGGATTTCATCATCTTCCTCACAATCTCCCTCAACTGGATTTCTTTGAGCCACTAGGACCACTTGAGCCGGGCCGTCTCGCTCAACATAACGCTTGAGGAGATTGACATGACAGAGTCTAGTCTTCTGTCTACGTTCAGGAGTGCCAACAACATAATTATGATCATTCACTCGTTTTATAATGGAATATGGGCCACAAAATTTCACCCCAAGGGAAGTTCCAACCATAGGCATCAGGACCAACACTTTATCTCCCACTGAAAACACACGTTTAACCGCCTTCTTATCATAGCGGGCTTTTACTTTCCTCTGAGAAACTCCCAAATTCTCTTTAGCGACCTCACAGGCAGTTTTCAGCCCATCTTTAAAAGTAGCTACATACTGGAGAACCCCACTCTGTTCCTTTGGCTCCAGCAACTGATCCCTGGCTATCTTGAGAGGCCCTCTCACCTCATGCCCATATACCAGTTCAAAAGGACTAAACCCTGTTGATTCATTCACCGAATCACGAATAGCAAACAACAAAAATGGCATGGCTACATCCCAGTCCCCCGGACAATTCACAGAATAAGTTTTAATCATAGTCTTGAGGGTTTGATGATAGCGCTCAATAGCACCTTGAGATTGAAGATGGTAAGCAGAAGACATAATCTGTTTGATGCCTAGCTCATGCATTACTTCCTGGAACAATCCAGAGGTAAAATTAGACCCACGGTCATGCTGAACCTCCACTGGAAGACCAAACCGGGAGAAAAACTGCAGCAGGGCCTCGGATATCGTCTTAGCTTTAATATTTCTCAAAGGCACAGCTTCGGGAAACCTAGTAGCAACATCCATAAGCGTCAAGAGATATTCGTTACCTTTCTTAGTTTTGGGAAAAGGCCCCACACAATCTATCATGACTCGAGAAAACGGTTCCTCCATCACCTGTGGGGAACATAAAGGCGCTACTGGAATCCCCTGATTGGGCTTACCTACCAACTGACAGGCATGACAACTACGGAAAAATGAAACCACATCCTGATGTAATTTTGGCCAGTAGAAATGGCGCATTATTTTTTCCTGGGTTTTACGTATCCCAAGGTGACCAGCCATTGGAGTTTCATGAGCCAAACGCAATACCTCATGCCTGAAACTTTGAGGTAACACTATCTGAGCTACCGTTGTCCATTGCTCATTAGCAGGACGGCCCGAAGGCCTCCACTTCCTCATCAAAACCCCTGCCTGAAAAAAGAAACCCTCTGCCACGTCCTGTACTTCTTCAAAACTACCCGCTTGCTCTCGTAAATGGGCTAATGAAGGATCTTGCTCCTGATCTCCAATAAGTCTCTCACGCGAAAACTGCTTTGCTGTCTCCAAACCAGCCAACTTAACAAAGAAAGTGTCAGACAAATCGACTGGCAACACTTCCTTGACTTCCAGCGCCCGCTTAATAGAGCGAGTAATTACACAGGCCGTAAAAACCTCAGGATGTTTGTGCTCCAAGGCTATGGTCTCTGGCACCTCACATGGCTCCTGAGTGACCACAGGGGTTATACAAACTTGTGTCCCAGCCAAATCATTACCCAGCACAAAATCAATCCCTTCTACTGGCAACAAAGGCACAATGCCCACCACTACAGGGCCATTCACAACATTTGATGTCAAAAAGACTTTGTGCAATGGGACACCGACAAATCCCCCTCCGACACCCTTCACTGGAGTAGACGCATTCATTTGGGTGGTTGATGGTAAATCTATGACTCCCTGAACCATTAAAGATTGAGTGGCTCCCGTGTCCCTCAATATAGATATTGGGACCATTTCCCCATCCGTGCTTATGGCCACACCTCCGTCAGACACAAAACCTGTATAGGCCTTGGGAGGTTGCCTAGTAATTGGAATCAATGGGTTTTCTGGAATTATCCTGGACGGAATAGTAAGCAGAGCAACAGATTTCTCTTCCTTTCTTTTCAAAATTAAACAATTAGATTTTATATGACCTGGCTTCTTACAGTAATGACAAATGATTTCACTTCTAGAGAATGGGGGCCTGTTGAGCTTCTTCCCAACGGTCTGAGAGGAGAACACAGTCACAGCGTCTCCTGAGTTCTTAGACTCATTAGCCAGCTTCCCGTCTTGTCGCCCTATCTTACCCTTCCCTGGCATGTCCTTATTAGTTAGTTCATAGGAATCGGCCACCATAGCAGCCTTTCGACTATCCTTAACTTCTAGATCATTTAGGTGCAACTCAATATGCCTTGGTACTCTAGATACAAACTGTTCAAGCAATATAAGCTGACGCAACTCCTGGAACGTAAAAACCTGACATGCTGCAAGCCACCGGTCAAAGGCTACTTCCTGCTGCCTTGATATATCAAGATAGGTCTCACCTTGCTTACGACGGAGTGATCTAAACTTTTGTCGGTACGCTTCAGGAACAACCTCATAGGCAGCTAGAACTGCTTTCTTAACCAGCTCATAGTCCCTGCTCTGGACACGGTCAAGGGCAGCATAGGCCTCTTGTGCTTTACCTCCCAGGACACTCTGGATAAGCAGTGTCCACTTATCCTCTGGCAAATCTAACTCTTCAGCAATTTTCTCAAATGCCTCAAAAAAGGACCCCGCTTCCTCCTGATTAAACTTCGGCAACAACCTCAAACAACTAGTTATATCAAAACGAGCCTCAAATTTTCTCTGCAGATTTTGAGATGAATGTTTCAATTTTTCTTGCTCCAATGCAAGCTTTGCCTTTTCCACCTGAAGTTCCTGTTCCCTTATCTGAATTAGACGTTCCCTCTCCCTTTCTTGTTGTTCCAAAACCGAATCGGGCAACCGTAAAACTCTAACAAGGGCATTAACCATTTCAGTTTTCTTAAGCTGAGGATCAAGTTCTACTTCCAGGAATTGAGCCACTGCGCCCAGCTGTTCCTTCTTAAGCTTACACAAATCGCTACATCTGAAATCACCTTCACAAAATTCCTCTACATTAAAGGTAGCCATTACAAAAAATATCGACAATTGAGTTCGTCTCGATGATAAAGCAGTTTTACAAACCGGCCTAAACGCCAATCAAAGCCAATCGCGAACAACTCTACAAGTCACATACAGCGCTAATGTGCCAACAAAACAACCAATTTAGCCCAAGCTTCAACGCATATACAAAAAGACGCCTCACAGGGCAACTGAATGTATGGAACAGAATATGCGCACTAAACCCAATGCAACGCTAAGGTAACAAACAAAGCGTTTACTCAAACGCACAAACAACGTTACGCGACCATCATCATGACCAACTGAATATATAGCACAACCCAAATATACTTACGTCTAGCTGGAGACAAATCCCCGACACTCAGTCATCCGTTTCCACAACAGCAAATACAGCGTGGCTTACCCACACTCTGAACGCACACGTCCGTCTAATCTAACAAGCTCGCGACGTGCGATTCTTTGACGAGCTGAATACAACTCCAAGTATTGCTATTTGTAAAAACGGAATGCCTACGTGCCACTAACAAGTGCATGTAATATGCTCAACGACACAAACAAACACAACCGAAGTCTCAGAAGTATCAAAATAGAATAATTTTAACTTAATAGGAAACAGCCCCCTGGACGAGCCCTCATTAATGTTACGAGACATTAATGTGCCTCATCCACCCTGGGGTCACCAGGTTAATTGATAAGCCCCCGCCCCCTACCAACCAGCCAACAAAACTGATAATGGGAAACTCAGGTTAAAGCATAACCTAACAATGGACATTCCTGGTAAGAAATATTGGTATCTATCTATCGATCTATCTATCTATCTCCTGCTCAAGTGTTTGTTTTTTGTTTTTTATTTTTATTTTTTTTTTGGGAACAGTTTACTCTGTCAAAAACATACGTGGTGAAATTCTTGGAATGCTTGAAGAATACTATACATTTTTTATTTCACTTTTAGTGTCTGGGAACTTCATTGTTATCCATGATCACGGGAATTTTATTGTTATCTTTGACCATTTCTTATTTCACTGGGGTATAAACATGAGGTAAAACACTGGGAAAATCCTTTTTTGCCTCCCATTGATATGGGTGAGACTAAGGAACTCTCAAGACAGTTTAAAAAAACAAATAAATAAAAAATCAGTTACGTAGACTGGGATATCTACAAAAACAATTGGTTTTCAGTATAAATTACCAGTGAGCACAATCAGGGCTGTGATGAAGTTGTTTCGCTAGCTAGGAATTGTAAAATTTTTAAAAAAATAGCATTATTAAATGACAGATTAATTTTCTTCCAAAAATCTATTTGAAAATGAAAGCATGATGTGCACCCATTTAGTGAAAGCCAAAATATCACTGTTTGCTTGTGTGTTTCATTTTGTATATTTATTTGAGCTCATGTCCATGGAAGGTAGCGATATTTCTGGAGTTGGCCATATATTGTATTGTTTTCATTACTTTGGTGCCATTTTGTTTGTATAACCCATTTGTGTCTTTCAACTGTCAATGCATTAGGTTACCCCGGAACAGATAAAGTGAGGCTGGAACCTGTCCGCCCACCAGTGAACATTATCTTACTGGGCAGGACAGGAGCTGGTAAAAGTGCCTGTGGAAACACCATCTTGGGAGATGAGAAGTTTGAGTCAAAATTTGGTGCCAAGTCCAAAACGAAGGAGTGTAAGGAAGCGAATGCGCTTGTTTGTGGAAGACGAGTGACGGTGCTCAATACGCCGGGACTGTATGACACCAGACATGGTATGGAAAGATTAGAAGATGAATTGCATAAGATGAAGGAATTTTCACGTCGTGACAGATGCGTTTTTCTTCTGGTGGTGGAGCTTGGCCGATTCACAGAGGAAGAGGAGAAATCCATTGAGAAAATTTGTGGGTCCTTCCCTGATGAGCCACTGAGTAAATTCATGATTCTCTTCACCAATGGAGACAAGTTAGAAGGCCAATCTATTGAGGAGTATCTTGAAGAAGCTGATGACAACCTGAAAGGGGTATTGAACAAATTTAATAACAGATACCTTGTTTTCAAACACAAAACCAGCGCTGATGACCTGCAAGTCGTGCATCTATTGGAGATAATTGACAGCATGCTGGAAGAACAGCAGCATTCTTTGCAAATGAATCAAGAACGTTTTCGTGAACTCACAGATTCAGTTTTGCTGGATATCATAAATTCAGAAAGTAAGTGCATTGTTGGAGAGGAACACAGTGCACAGTGCCATGAAAAATTTGCCCTCTTCCCGATTTCTTAGATTTTTCTCTATTTTTCATACTTTCGGATCCCTTAACAAAATTAGAAATCACTCGATGGTGGTGCTACATTGCTGCCCAGTAGTCATCACCACGGTCTGGATTTGAATCCAAGCCATGTCGATGCTGACTGTGGCCAACAGCCTTTAAAGCGGCGCAAAATTGGCTTCATGCTGCTGAGGGAGTGGGTGGGATACATTTGGTTAGGGTCAGCATTGTTTATTGCTGAAGTGTCACCAGCTGACCAGCCGGATGCTTGACAGCAGTAGCGGCTCTAGACCCAGGAATGGCGGGGCGCAGACACGTCCCTTTATGACAATTAGTCCTGGTTAGTTCGCAATCATTTTCCTTCACTGACGCGTTTTCCAATTATGGTACTTGGCAACTTAAGACACAGTCTCTCCATATGCGATGAAACAGCGATGAAATCATGGGCTTAATTCAGCTCAGTGGCGGAACCTGTACTGAGAATTGTGACAAAACATCCGTTTAAAACAGTCGTTAGTCCTGACCTGTTCTCAGTCATTTTCATGAGTAACCGAAGGTTCGCTCCGAGAGCACTCCACAGTTAACAGCTGCTGCTTGTTTTCCTTGATTACGTAAGAAGACAATCATTCATCTGGACGCTTATTTGCTGTATTTAAATCGTCGTTAGTCAAACTTGCATACCTGTCGCCTCTCACGCAAACAGCTTGAGCAGCACGCTGCCTATTTAACTGCCAAGTGCCACTTTTTTTATCAACCCACACAATACCGAGAGCGAAAGGTTATATTTCACTGGAACACGGACCTGATCAATCAACGCGAAGCACTGGCCTATTAATGAGTAATTTTTTTTCTGTACTGAATTTCGCCCATGATTTCATCGCTGTTCGATCACATTTGGAGAGACCGAGTCTTAAGTTGCCAAGTACGATAATTGGAAAATGCGTCAGTAAAGGAAAATGATTGCGGATTACCCAGGACCAATTGTCATAAAGGGACGTGTCTGCGCCCCGCCATTCCTGGTCTAGAGCCGCTACTGCTTGACAATAAAACTTTAAGCCTTTGCCCTCTGAGCTTGCAAGGTTTCGAGCTATGAGTGTAAAGAAGCAGAGGCTGGCAGGTGTGTGTCTGCCGGCTCTCACCTGAGATGGCAGCAAGATTTGCGTGTGAGCATGCTTGTGCATAGTTTGCCGAATTGGACATTTCAAATATGGGTGCAGTTGGAGATGCCAAATTTTGTGACCAAAAAAAATTAATTTATTGAAAGAAAAAGTAATCCAATACCTACAAGCCCCATGTGAGAAAGTAATTGCCCCATCAGTCACTCAATCAACCAATTATTCAAATTTAATTGATAATTTGGTTACAATCCATGAGTCATACTCAAGGTTTGATAACTGGCAGCCATGTGGGGAAAACATCTCTGAGATCCCCTCCAGCTGAAAACCACTGGTTTATTGGGAGATCGAATCAGGTTGTGGAGGATTTTTTTTTCTAAAGCTGCATGTAAAGGACCCTACGTTTAAAGCAGATGTGAATGTAACATCTCAGATGTTCTAGCTGGATATGTCATTTTAAGTGTTTTTTCAAAAGCACATTTTCTAGGAATTTAGGACATGCTAAGAACTCCTCAAAGGCTGGTTTTAATGATGAAATATTGTGTTTAACCCACGTTTTCTCTTGCACAGATCTCCAAGGAGGTTCTGAAAAGTTAACACGAGAACCACTGAGGCTTGTTCTGCTCGGTAAGACAGGAGCTGGGAAGAGTGCCACAGGAAACACAATCCTGCTCCAAGACGGCTTCCCATCACAGAGTGGGATTTGTGCTGTTACAAAGGAGTGTCAGAGACTAGAGACAACGGTGTGTGGTAGAAAGGTTGTTGTGGTGGACACACCAGGCTTCTTTGGCACTTCAGGTTCCAAAGAGGAAATTACAGAGGAAGTTCTTAAAAGTGTTTGTCTGTCTGCCCCGGGACCTCATGCTTTTCTTCTGGTTGTTTCTTTAAGTGAGCGTCTCACACCTGAGACGAAGGGCACCATTAAGGAGCTCCACCGTAGATTTGGCGATGATTTTAAAAAATACACCATTATACTCTTCAGTCATTTGGATAAGTTTGGTCAGAACAGGACAGTTGAGGATGTGATTAGATCCGACCAGGGGCTCAGCGAACTCCTCTCCGGTTTTGAGGACAGGACTCACGCTTTTGATAATACTAATCGGAGAAACCGTGACCAGGTCAGAGAACTGCTCGAGAAGGTTGATAAAATAGTACAGCAGAATGGTGGTTTTTACACTGATGTACTGTACAGAATAGCTCAGGAGGTCGCCACACGAGAGGCAGAGAGAATTTCCCAGGAGCGTGAAGAGGAGATTTGTAATTTGCACATAATTGATTGCGAGAGTAACGGAGCAGAACAGGATGTGAGGACAGGTGAACAGGTTAGGCAGCGTACAGATGGAGTTAGACGGCGTAGAAACCAAGTCGAGCGGGATGAGAATAGAGATGGACAGCAAGAGAATAGAGCTGAATCGGATGAGGAAGGGTCTGCTTTGGACAGATTGATATTGCGCTTCGTGAGGGGGCTTGCTGATTTATTGTTGCCGTTTTTTTGAATTTGTGAAGTATTTTGCTGCATTCTGGAGATGCCGTTCACAGGAAAATTATCATGAAATGCGTGAACCTCTCCTGTCTGTCAACTGAGAGTGGAGATACTAATCCATTTAATTCTGCTCCTTTTTCTGAATGAAATTGATGGGCAAATTTTTGTAATTATTTTGAAAATGATGTTAAGTTAGTTGCTTGTTGGATTCGTATTTAAAATTTGGAGAAAAAAAATTTGAAAGAAATGTTTGTGAAATGTTGTAATCGCCTGACTGTGTTGATATTTCTGAAAGACGCTGTATTGTAAAATGTTTTGTAAATAAGTTGGTCTCAAGGATTAAATGAATTATTTACTCAACTTGTCTTTTCCAGTTGTCTCTTATTTATCTCCAAAATGAATGCTGTGAAAAAATGTCTGCCCCTTTCTCGGTAACTCCTGTTTTGGCATATTGTCACACTTAATTGTTTCAGATTTTTGGGATTTTCTGAAATTGTGGAATCAAGCCGGAACCGTTGAAGTAACAAACTAACTACACTTTATAAGGAAGAAGAAGTTTATTCAGCTGAAAAAAAGTTCTTTAGAAAATGGCTTTGTGTGAACTTATAATGTTATGCTGCTGGTTTCCTTACTTTTTAAAGTTTGGTTAACCTTTTTTTTTTAGGGTACCATCTTTGCTGCTGTAAAGCTTTAATATAATATGATGTGCTACTAGGTAAAAGTACATTGCATGCTCTCTGACAAAGCCATCCGACCAGGTTTTCACAGAATAGCCTGAAGAGTTTAGGTATGTTTGGTGAGAAATGGGGAAATGGCCAAGTCTAACTATTCCCAAGAGGGAAAACATCTTGCACCCAAATTTCTCATGGACACCTATCTGGCCAGCTGTGGGTGCCGCCCTTTTGACCAGTGGTTCCTGTTATTTCCTTTTGAGAGAACAATGCAAACAAAATTGTTATGATTTGGGCTGCAGTTCAGTAGTCAAAAAGAATTAAGTCTTATCATCTAATTCCAGATAAGTTTCCTTGACATCCATGGGAAACATCTTGAGGTTAAGGAAAGATGCAAATGGGAATTCATGAGGACTTGGGGAAAAAGACAACAGTGGTGCGAAGAGAATCTGACTGCACTTATACTTGCAACATTATCATGCCATCCCTGTTTGTCATGTTTGGAGCTTTATTACCATTTTATTGTTATTACCTAGCCAGCCGAGGATGGGCTTCCCCACTATTGCCAGGTTCCTCCTGAGATTTCTTCCCACTGGGTAGTTTTTTCTCACCACCGTTTGAGCATTTTTCTCCCTACTGGGAGTTTTTTTTTTTTTTTTTGCCTCATCTGCTATAGTGGGGAATAGTGGGCACTGCCCCTTTTATTTATTTATTTTCTCACTGTTAAGTGTCTTTGTGACAGTCCATCTGTGAAAAGCGCTATGCACATAAAATTGAATTTAATGTTTCAGTGAAAGACTGCATGATGGCGCTTCCATAGATGTAAAACAGTTTTCTTTTATATCTACAGGTAAATTGTTTTTAATACTGCTGCCACAAAGAACGAAGGCATTGAAGCACCTTTCCTTAGCAATTACAGAATTCACACAGTTCTCATCATGGCTGTCGCTTGTCTTTCCGAGGAGTCAGGAACTTTTCTTGGTGAAAAAGACCACTAGACTGCAGCCACACACTGATCAGCCACAACATTAAACCACTGGCAGGTGAAGTGAATGACATTACCTCATTACAATGGCGCCTCCCAAGGGGTGAGTGTTGAAGATAGACGGGACCAGGCATCTTAAGGAGGTGCATCGAGAGGTATGCACACAGACAAGGCAATTCGTGAAAAGCAGTGTACAGTTTTTTTTAATTGCTTGACCTCCTCTGTCAACTTAGAATCCGTGGTATCAAAACAGTAGATACATAGGCCTAATGAGAGGCACTCTGCCTAAAATAACACATTTTGTTTGCAAAAGGCTCTAAGCATGGCAAACATGTAGCAAAAGCACATTTGTCACTGCTCAATACAACTTGCAGTCAAGCGAGCTAATCCAGCCACTCACTCACTTCATATTCAACACCAAAATGCAACATACCCTTTTCAGTCTGAGCTGGTTCAATCTTTCTTTTTCCTAAGAGTATTGCTATCATGCATAATACTATTCTACTAAAAAGTGTTAATTGTGAATAAAATCAAAATGCAATGACTTTCAGATCACATGAGCCAATATGCACTGTTAGCCAGATATGGTCGAACTGACATAAAAAATATGGTCGCAGCCAACCATAAAATTTATGGTATAGACGTGACATACCATGTTTTATAGTCATTGTGCGACCATAAAAATAATGGTCAGATTTTTAAAAAATTTTTTTGAAGGATTTTTTCCATTATTTGACGGTTATATAGTGGAGATAGACAGGAAAGTTGGGGAGAAGAATGGGGAGGAGGCCAGGCCAGTCAGTTTAACTTGCATTGCGTGCAACATATTGGAATCTATCATAAAAGATGAGCTGGACTCATTTCTTGAACGTAACAGTATCTTGAGGGATAGCCAACATGGTTTCCGTAAGGGAAGGTCATGCCTGACAAACCTTCTGGAATTTTTTGAAGAGGCCACCAAGACTTATGACCAGAGCAGGGCTTATGACATCATATACTTGGATTTTCAGGAAGCATTTGATACAGTACCGCAAAAGAGACTAATTCTTAGCTCGCCGGGACGAATGTCCGGAGAGCTATCGTCGTACCCCCGGCGTCCGCGTCCATCCGCGTGCAGTAAAACTTTAACCTTGCCTATAACTTTTGAACCGTGAGAGATAGGGCTTTCATACTATGCATGTGTACTCCTTGATGCCAGACCTACCTAACGATGCCAAAATTTCTGACCTCCTGACCTTGACCTTGACCTTTGACCGACCTTTAGAAAACTTTAACCTTGCCCATAACTTTTGAACCGTGAGAGATAGGGCTTTCATACTTTGCATGTGTACTCCTTGATGCCAGACCGACCCACCGATGCCAAAATTTCTGACCTCGTAACCTTCACCTTGACCTTCGACCGACCTTTAGAAAACTTTAACCTTGCCTATAACTTTTGAACCGTGAGAGATAGGGCTTTCATACTTTGCATGTGTACTCCTTGATGCCACACCTACCTACTAATGCCAAAATTTCTGACCTCGTGACCTTGAATCTTGGGTATCACCGTTCCCTTTTTTCTGAAATTGGAACCATCTATTGTTACTGCTAGACTGAAATTTGGACTTATGTGTGAGAACATATTCATCTGCAAATTTGGCAGCTGACTGCAAATTCAGTGCTTGCTTCTCATTAAGGTAGGTCTTAATATCATCCTTAACACAGTTCTTGAATTCTTCAACTAGCACCATCTCTTTTAGTGAGTTGAAATCATCCTTGACCTCCATAGAAGTACACCAGGGCTCAAAGCAAACCTTCTTCTCATTAGCAAATTCCACATAAGTCTGATTTTCAGATTTCTTCAGACCTCTGAATTTCTGTCGGTAAGCCTCTGGAACCAACTCATAAGCTCTCAAAATAAGTGACAACCTCATAATCAGAGGAATCATCTGCAGACAAAGCCGAATAGGCTTGTTGAGCTTTACCCTTTAGGACAGTTTGCAACATCAGAGGCCAGAGTTCGTTTGGCCACTGGCAACTCTTTGCTACCTTTTCAAAACACTGGAAATAGTTGTCAACATCCTTTTCCGAAAATGGAGGCAACAGTTTTACCTCCTGGCTAGCCCGAAATTTATTTTCAGATTCAATTTTAATTTTTAGTTGCTCCATTTGGAGTCTTTCTTCTCTATCCAACTTCTCTAATTCAAAATCTCTCTGTCTCTGTCTCTCTCTCTCTCTCTCTCTCCAATTCTCTTTGTTTTTCTTTTTCCTCCCTCTCAAATTCTCTTTGTTTTTCTTTTTCCTCCCTTTCAATCTCTAGAATTTTTAATTTGAGTTCCATTTCTATATTTGGATTTTCCACTGGAAACTGTTCCAGATCTCCTGGTGCAAACACATTTTCATCAATGTAATATTCAACAATCTCTCTAGCCAGTCTTACTTTTCGCATGGCAGGTTTTACCTCTGTCAGCTCTAAATGTCTGCATATTTCTAGTAGTTCTGTCTTTCTAAAAGACTTCAAAACCTCTACAGTTGGTGATGCCAAGAAATCATCCATTGCTGTCTATCTGTCAATATATATATATATATAGGAAAATTCACAAAAACAATTTTACAATTTGAAATGTTAGATTGTCAATAAATGACACACACAATGGTCTCTCTTGGACGAGCCCCCAATTTGTTATGGCCCCAATTTGTTATGACATTAACGACAGCAAAGGATTACAGACAAAAATTTTAAAACTAAAACACATTTAATTAAACAAAGGCAACTAACAACAAACTACTCTACTCTACAGACCAAGATTGATTATATACAAAAAACAGAAATATTTACAGTCTCTTTGGGGGACTTCACAAGCTTCACAGGTCTTGAACAGAATGACAGGTTTGGTCACATGTATCCTTCTCTTTGCAATTTCTCCTACTACTTTACTGTCTCAATTTTACTCCTTATATACTCTTTTGCAGACCCCTCCCACCTTTTAGGCTTTTTTTTTTTATTTTTCTCTGGGACTTGTCCCAGACATGCCTAAAACATGCCCAAACCTATCTCCAGTCTGGGCTTAACAAATATTCACATTACAACCCAAAGAGTAATTTCAATGTAGAATAGCTTGCCTGACCATATTGTTGAGGCAGAGACCTTGGGGGTTTTCAAGAGCAGGCTTGACTTAAAGCTAGATAGCATTGAGTCATTGAGTATCTGAAGGATTTATATTCACAATAGTATAAAGAAACTGGTGAGCTTAGTTGGGCTGAACGGCCTGTTCTCGCCATTCATGTTATGTTAAATGACCCAGGCTGGAATCGAACCCGGGTCGCCGCGAGAAGAACACAGCCTTTATGGTGCACGCACCTAGACCGATGAGCCACCGGGCCACCCTCTTTGACTGTTTTTGATTCAAAATATGCTTACAAATTAGTTGCAAATACACAACCCAAAACCAGTGAAGTTGGCACGTTATGTAAATCATAGATAAAAACAGAATACAATGATTTGCGAATCCTTTTCAACTTATATTCAATTGAACACACTGCAAAGACAAGTTTAATGTTCAAACTGAAAAACTTTTTTTTTTTTTGCAAATAATCATTCACTTAGAATTTAAAGGCAGCAACATATTGCAAAAAAGTTGGCACAGGGGCCTTTTTACCACTGTGTTACATCGCCTTTCCTTTACGCGACACTCAGTAAACGTTTGGGAACTGAGAAGACCAATTTTTGAAGCTTTTCAGGTGGAACTCTTTCCCATTCTTGCTTGATGTACAGCTTAAGTTGTTCAACAGTCCGGGGTCTCCGTTGTCGTATTTTACGCATCATAATGCACCACACATTTTCAATGGGAGACAGGTCTGGACTACAGGCAGGCCAGTCTAGTACCCGCACTCTTTTACTACGGACCCATGCTGTTGTAACACGTGCAGAATGTGGCTTGGCATTGTCTTGCTGAAATAAACAGGGGCGCCCATGAAAAAGACGTTGCTTGGATGGCAACATATGTTGCTCCAAAACCTGTATGTACCTTTCAGCATTAATGGTGCCTTCACATATGTGTAAGTTGCCCATGCCTTGGCCACTAATACACCCCCATACCATCACAGTTGCTGGCTTTTGAACTTTGCGCCTATAACAGTCCGGATGGTTCTTTTCCTCTTTGGTCCGGAGGACACGACGTCCACAGTTTCCAAAAACAATTTGAAATGTGGACTCGTCAGACCACAGAACACTTTTCCACTTTGCATCAGTCCATCTTAGATGAGCCTGGGCCCAGCGAAGCCGGCGGCGTTTCTGGGTGCTGTTGATAAATGGCTTTCGCTTTGCATCGTAGAGTTTTAACTTGCACTTGCAGATGTAGCGACAAACTGTAGTTACTGACAGTGGTTTTCTGAAGTGTTCCTGAGCCCATGTGGTGATGTCCTTTACACACTGATGTCAGTTTTTGATGCAGTGCCGCCTGAGGGATCGAAGGTCACAGCATTCAATGTTGGTTTTCGGCCTTGTCGCTTACGTGCAGTGATTCCTCCAGATTCTCTGAACCTTTTGACGATATTAGAGACCGTAGATGATGAAATCCCTAAATTTCTTGCAATAGCTCGTTGAGGAATGTTGTCTTTAAACTGTTCGACAATCAGCTCACGCATTTGTTCACTAAGTGGTGACCCTCGCCCCATCCTTTTTTGTGAATGACTGAGCATTTCAGGGAAGCTGCTTTTATACCCAGTCATGGCACCCACCTGTACCCAATTAGCCCATTCACCTGTGGGATGTTCCAAATAAGTGTTTGATGAGCATTCCTCAACTCTCACTGTCTTTTTTGCCACTTGTGCCAGCTTTTTTGAAACATGTTGCAGGCATCAAATTTCCGAATGAGCTAATATTTGCAAAAAATTACAAAGTTTACCTGTTCGAACATTAAGTAACTTGTCTTTGCAGTGTATTCAATTGAATATAGGTTGAAAAGGATTTGCAAATCATCGTATTCTGTTTTTATTTACGATTCACACAACGTGCCAACTTCACTGGTTTTGGGTTTTGTACTATTAAAGTGAATGATCGATATTCCATGCTCATATTTGATATTTTTGTTAAATTGTTGCTCTGTGCAATAGCAGCAGTTAGTATTTATGATATTGTAGAGTTTATATTCTGGATCTATATCACTTTCCAATTCCATCATGTAGTATGAATATACAATATGCAAATATGATATACAATTTATTTCACATACTATAGCAGTATACAGAACCCATGTTCAATGCAGTTTGCAGACTTGACCTGGTATATTGGGCTTTAAGACCTCTCAGAACTTATCTAGTTGTGCAATGTTTCTGATGCACAGGACTTTAGCTTGTTCTGGTGTGGCTTTTGTTTTAATATAGACCTTGCAGTTGGCAGACCAAGTAGATTGGATCTTGCCCTGTTTCCGTAAGAAGCGTGCTTTCCGTGCAATTTCTGCATTTTTCTTAGTGAGGTGTCCATTAATGTACACATTTGAGCCCTTTAGTTTCCTCCCCTGCCTAAGTAGGTCAACCTTGCATTTCCTATTTGTAAAGCGGACAATTACAGCAAGTTTATTCTTCGAGTTTGTCATTGGAAGTGTATAGCAGGCCTCAATATTATTTTTGTCAATAGTTATGTTCTTGCCAGAGAGGAATGCCGCCACCTGATCTTCTGTTGAGTCCTCATACTCAGTACTGTCTGTCCCCCTGTCCCCTGTCAGGGCTTGGGAGTACGACCGTGGTTTGATGACTAATCCAGTTATGATGACATCATTTATTCTTGAGTACTGTTCCAGATCTGATACCCGGTTTTCCAAGAAGACAATCTTCTTCTCCTGTTCCTCATTCAGTTTTTAAGTTCCCTAATTTCCTGCACCCAAGTTCATTATTGTACGTTGCTGGTTGGCTATGGTTGGCTATGGTTGCCATTTCATCATGCATCATGTTCATTGCAGCCTTTAACTCCTCTATGTCTCTCTTGATTTCCTTTGTGCCCATCTCGGCTCCAAAAAAGAAAAAAAAAGGTGATCTCGTTCCGGCTGTAGAAAACACTCCACCTCAGGTTTTTCTAGCTTCCACTCTGACTATTGAGCAAGAGAGGAATCCGAAATCCGAAAAAGGCTAAACCTTCGAATTTGGGTTAATTATTACATATTGTCTTCACTATTTTAATTACCTGTTGTCTTTTTGGGAAAGGAAGAAAGTGAAAGTGTTTGGGACGTAGCCATACCGAGTGGCCTTGAATAGCGAGGTGCAAAACTCTCCTGATGCCATGCTCTGCCAATCAGCGGTAGACGGTTCTCTCACTTACCCCCATAAGAGCAGCAATGTCCCCGACATGCACATCAGCTAAAAGATAGTTTTGCACAGCTTCCATGGGGAGTACGGGAGAGGGGCATTCTACAGCCTTAACAGCAATTAGGAACAAACGATTTAGGCAAAGAACCACTTCATAAAAATTGGTCAACACCTCAGGGTCAACCTCTGGGTCATTAAATGAAAATATGTGCAAAATATAGTTCCTCGAGGCTTCCACGCGAGATGGCAAATAATCAAAGTTGGCGTTTTCATATCCTGCAATGTCAGCTAAAAGTCTCAAATCTCCCGCTACCGCTCGTCTTTGTGAAGGCATTCCCGCTTATACAGGAGGTAGGCCTGTGTAATCAATCTAAGCACTCTGTTATGGAACAACCAATGGGAATAAGGCGACGCGATGACAGGGATGAAAGCCACACCCCCTCATTACCATTAAATTTCCTGATTTCTTGGTCCTAGACTGCCACGGAAATAAATAAAGAAATAAATATATATATATATATATAAATATATATATATATATATATATATAAATATATATATATATATATATATATATATATATATATATATATATTTCAGGTCAATGTCTGTGTGTATGTACACGTTTTTCTCCTACATTTCTCTACGGATTATCACCAAATTTGGTGTGAATATCCACTTGGACACCAGGAAGGACTTGACATCGCCCGATTTTTGAAAAACGGTCATGTTCGCAAAAAAATGCCAATTTCACTCCGGGTAGCGAGTAAACTTATATAACCTGATGCGCGTAGCAATATCCGGCTGCACCGCTAGGAGCTGCAGCGTCCTTACGAACGGGCGTTGAGGTCACCTGCGAGCAGGCTACTGTTTGCGATGGGGCCGAGGGAGTGATAAGAGAGCCTGCACGAAACCCGGGCTTTTGACAGGGCACCGCGTTCGTCCACGAATGCAGCATTCTGATTAGTCGAACTTCACAGCTCCCAAATTCAAATTTGACAGTTGAACACTCGCAGGGCTGGCGTTGAGCCTCATTCACACATATCGCTACTCGCCCATCTCTGAGCGAGAACCGTCAATGGAATGTGAACGCGTTCCAGCAGAATGTGGCGAGGACTGGCGAGTCGAGGACTAGCGATGCGATGTGGGCGGGTATGGACATAAAATACTTTTTACTGTCAGCGATGCAAGTGAAGCGAGTTACCAATAGGAATGTAGGAAAGAGATGATTGACTTGACGTGAACAGACAGTTCCACAGAGAGTTTGAACACCGCAACGCACAAGAATTTTGTTTCCTACATCATGTCTGACGAGCAGCTAATAATAGCGATCTCAAACCAGCCGGAGCTCTATGATACCACCCTCAAAAATTACAGAAATAAAAACCGAAAGGATGACGCATGGAACAGAGTGTCTGCAATCATCTGCGTTTCAGGTGAGAGCATGTTTTAAATTCCGTTTTTCTCTTTAGCCGAATATGCTTTTGGAAGCTAATTGTCAGCAACTGTGGACATCAAACCATGCCTTAGCTGACAATAGAAAACAGAAAGGGCGATCTATAAGTGGTACTATTTACGTGTTAATTTTATGCATTTAGAATTGTCAGCAATCTTAACCAAGGCAGATAATGATGTGTATGCACCCGCTGGTATTTTATACAGCCACAACTTGTCTCCCTCTGACACGTTTGCAGTGGGAAGTAAACCATCGGTAAGCCATGGCAAACGACGCTGACGGCAGAGGATTTTTCTGCCGGCGAGTACAATTTCAGCCAGCAGCGAGGGGCGATGGGCGAGTAGCGATATGTGTGAATGAGGCGTAACACCTGAAAATTCGGCGGCAATTATTCACAAAAATTAGTCCCGGCTGATTCTAGATGGTGTCCCTTGATTAACACGTTTTCCAATTCAAGAATAATCAAGTGGTAATTGAGGACGCGGCTTCTCTCCCTCATGCGATCTAAAAGCGACAAACTAATGGGCTACAAAGCAGGTAACAGCTAGTATATATATATATATATATATATATATACAGTATATATATATATATATATATATATATATATATATATAGAGAGAGAGAGAGATAAATTAATACTTAAATAAGTATGTACAGAAATAAATAAATAAATTAGGAGATAAGTATAAATGGATATAAATTAAGAAATAAATCAATATGTAAATAAATATAGAAATAAATGAGTTGAAACCAATTTATACATACATTTTATTTATTTATGAATATGTTTTTTTATTTTGCAATTTTATTGCATTTAAATGTATTTGTTTATGTATTTATTTATAGATACATTTATTTATATATTCATTTATTTATTTATTCATTTATTCATTTTTCATTTTGCCTGTTTTGGGCTTCCATATCCGGTTCCCGCGACAAGATGGAAATAAAAAAAAAAAAACTAATTCCGTTCCGGATCTTCTATGCAACCTCCATAAGAGCCCGACCAAGACCATTCACAGCGTCATGCGGTAAAAACAACTCTGAGATGCGGAAGTTTAGTGCAATGTGAAAGGCAAGAATAGCCTCTACTGTGAATTACTAACTTCAAAACTTTTATTAAGAACCACAAGAAGCTTGAACGCGAACAGTTGTCACGTCACTCACTCCCTTGCCAGAGACCGATGCATACTCATTACACACACATTAGGCCAAGAGTTGCCGTGGAACGCCATACCTTCCAGGCTAAACCCGTCCGCAATGGGATGCCGGTTTGCGGAGACAGCAAGCAGCCAAACCACCACAGCTAAATCGACCGCACAGGAATAAGTGGAGACTTACCCCGATCGCAGGCAACCACCTGGTGAGGAGTCGCTGGATTGGATAGCACGTACAGCCCCCGGACTCAGCAGCACAGCTGATAAGTGCAAATTTTCCCGAATTTGCCAGTTATGAAGGGTGACCGGCCAGTCAAGCCCAAGGCTTACGAGGCAACCACAGTGACCGGTCCTCAGAACTGACAAGGCTTAGACCGATAGATAGATAGATGTCTTGCTCATTATTCTGCTCTGGTTGCGAATGTTTTGATTACGATTCTGCTTTGTCTGACCATGATTTGCCTAGATTCTGTTTCCATGCCTTGTTTTTGTTTTTGCTTTGTCTGTATTCTGCCATGATCCATTCCCTCAGTTAGATTCCAGTCCTTGTTTTGTTTCATGCCATGCATTGCACTTTGTCTCCCCTGTCTGGTCTCATGTCATGTGATTGCTCACTGCCCCAGTATTATGTGCCACACTTCCGGGTGATTTCATGGTTTCTGGGATTTCAATTATTCCTTCTAATCTCATTGACTTCCTTCACGTTGCTGTGCTATCATTACTAACCGTACTAATAGTTTGTTATTTTAGTTAAAGATACGAACCCAGACCAACATCGTTTATAGTACTAACTTACTAACGAGCACTAGGGATTGTATAGCTGTACTTTACTAATAGACTAACGAGCTCTCAGCATTCGCCCTATTCTAGTCTCCACCCCTTTGGCTTTACTCAATCTACTTTTCTGCAGTTTCAGCGGATCCTCTGCACGTGTTAAACTCTTTTCTCCCTCCTTATCTGTGCCCGTTAGAACTCCCTAACCGGAGCCGTATGTCTGTCTATAGGCTGTCTTGTGATCCCTGTACGCGTTTTTGGCTTTCCCCAATTTCATGTGGTTAGGAACATCCTCTCGTTCATTCCTTTGTTAATTAGTCTGATCCAGCTCAATTGTTCCCTATCATAGCATGTGACTTCCCCTACGTGTATTTAAGCAGTCTTTTCACAACCAGCCTCTGTCAGAACGTTTCCCTTGTGCTACGATCGTTTATGCCTTGTACGCTTGATTCTCTTCTGATTGGACTGTCCCTGATTGTGATTTTGGCTTTGACTTGGATTTATTTGCACCTGTGTATCGAACCTTTGCCCGACCACAAGATTTGTGTTTGCTGCCCTGTTTACCACTTGGATTACGTCCCTGGGATTCTGATTTTTGGATTGTGGACTTTGTACTGTTGCTGCCTGCTCTGCGGGGTTCACCCCCATTCTTAATAAAGCACCAGTTTTTTGGAGTGCTTGGTTCTCACATATGGTTCCTGAGCGTAATCTCACAAAATGTTAAACAATTGAGACTGCACTCCCTGACCTTGAGCAATACAGTTTGTTCCTTGAACAAAAAAATTCCTTGATTGTTATTTTGTGAATATCTGTCAGGAAAATGATCTTATGAATTATGATGAATAAATCATTGTGGACTTACCTAAAAGTTGTCTTAGTTGACCAGGTATGATTGACAAGCATTTCTGCGGTTGAACAAAAATTCATAAGCATCTATGGTCACACATCAAGTAACCATAATTTTTATGGTCGCCCATGTTTTATCACAAATGTTTTACCACCATTTTCATGGTCATATTCCAAGTAACTATAATTTTTATGGTCACCCATGGTCGGTCAAAAATTTTTCACGAGCTTTTGTATGGTCGCTTTTTGAGGTAACCATAATTTTTATAGTCGGACAGGGTCGACCACAAATTTGAGACCATCTTTTTTATGGTCACATTTAATGTAACCATATTTTTTATGGTCAGGCCGACCATGTGTTGGACAGTGTGTTATTTACAATAGAACAGATAGCATTTCAAATGTTGAAACAGACATCTTACATTTTTATCCACAAAATGAGCTTATTTCAAATTTTCTGGCTGCAACAGGTCTCAAAAAAGTTGGGACACAGGCAAAAAAGGGCTGAAAAAGCAATTAATATATAAGAAAATCAGCTGAAAGAACATATAGCAGGTAATTTAACTGACATCAGGTGTGTAACATAGGGATGTCTTAGAGAGGCTGAGTCTCTCAGAAGTAAAGATGGCCAGAGGCTCTCCAACCTGTGAAGGCTTGCATAAAACAATTGTAAAATACTTTAAAAACTATGTTCCTCAGCGTCAAATTGCAAAGGCTTTGAAGGTCTCATCATCGACAATGCGTAACATCATCAAAAGATTCAAAGAAACTGAAAAAATCTCTGCGCGTAAGGGACAAGGCTGAAGACCTTTACTGGATGCCCGTGATCTTTGGGTCCTCAGAGTCCAATGCATCACTCACCTCACTGGCATGGTTCTGTCATTGACATTAATAAATGGGCCCAGGAATACTTCAAGAAACCACTGTCAGTAAACACAGTCCGCCGTGCTGCCCACAGATGCCACCTAAAACTCTATCATGCAAAAAGGAAACCATTTTTGAGCATGATACAGAAGCGCCGCCATGTTCTGTGGGCCAGGGCTAATTCAGATAGAGTATTACACAGAAAAACTCAAAGGAGTTGAAAAAAAATACAGAATACAATTTATAGAGCCTACTATAATCACTAGGCTAAATCGTTCATGGCGAAGGGCCACATGTTTTCATCCACATCACATTGTATGTCTTCCCTATGAATACATCGGGAAAAAAACCTCTTAGAATGCCTTATCCATCCCTAGCATTCGTCAGCAGCTCCAATTTGCTGGGCAGCAGTAATCGTGGCTTCAATCAAATCCATTCAGACATAGGGTCGATGGTCATACACTTTCCATCGCCGCGCATTGAAGAATTCCTCAATAGGATTGAGAAACGGGGAGTAGGTCGGTAAGAATTGCACCATCAACTGGGGATGTTCGGCAAACTATTGATTCACAATGCTAGTATGGTGGAAGCCCACATTATCCCAGATGATGATGAACCTGCTCAGCCTCTGCAGCTCTCTCTTCTCTGGCAAGATCAACCTCTCATGTAGTGCAGTGAGGACAGTGATGAGCCGCTCTGAGCTATATGGGTCAACAGCTGGAATACAGCACAGGACACCGTCTGCTGATATTCCAGCACACATTGTGATGTTTGCTCCCCTCTGTTCTGGTACTGTTATGGTCAGTCCTGTGCCCAATGACATTGCTTCCATGCCTCCTCACTTTGTTCAGACTGAACCCGGCCTTATCAACGTAAATGAAAATATGGTCCCCTACAGCTTCAAGTTCCATGATTCTCTATATACAGCATAGGTGTGCACAGATAGACTCTAGGTGGTGCCATAGCACCTGGCCTTTGCCCTCTGGATCAAGAAAGTGACCTTTTGAAAGTTTTTTTTTTGGTTTGTTTTTTTTTGCAGTGTACAGCATGTGGCCTATGTTGATGTGATCATCGATAAATTCTCGAAGATTAAAAGCGTGAAAGAAGAAGCAGCTGTGAGCAGTTGTTGTACTTTTGGCTGCCATAGTGAAGGCAATGGAGTGAAGGGCCATGTAAATGACACGTGAGAAATGTGCAAAAGAGCGTGAAAAATGTGTGAATCCAATGAAAAGGTACGAACACATTTGCAAAAGAAAACTTCTGCGGTGGTTTGAAGGTGAGGATGATGACAATGTGCATCCTAGTTTCAATATACTGGAAAAAACAAATGAAAAATGAAAATGAAAAATGAAAAACCTGTATTTCACTCTTGATTGCAGAGAATGGTGAACAAAATGTTACTGAGCAAATGAGGAAAAAATAAATATAAACCAATATTTTAAATATTTACAATTTTCAAGAAAAAAACTGACCCAAAACCCAAAACTGACTTGAGAGTTAAAATAAGGATAAGTAATGGACAATTGATTTACGGGCTAATTAAAATAATCCTCCCACAGCTGAGGGAAGAGCATACACCATTGACAGCAACACACCAGTGGTGATGTTACCTGTGACGCCGAAGCTCTGAGGCGTGTGTCAAAAAAAAAAAACAATTTATGGTTTGACACACACCTCGCAGCTTCAGCGTCACAGGTGACATCACTTGCTTGATGTTGTTAAAGAGGAAATGGCCTCTCAATGTGAAAGTAAGCATCAAAGCCTTCTTGCTATTCTTAAATAAGATTAAGCACTATTGCGATTTCTCTTAATTGCTGAGGTTTCCGCATTCTACTAATTCGATGCTATTAACGTTACAAGGGCATATTTTCATACTTATTCTTGTTTTTTTTTTTTGGGTCCATTACTGCACGATCTATGGCTATGCATGATCAGAGGAACATTCTCCAGAGGAACTGCTGGAGTGCACCGGCCTACGTCATCCGAAGGCGAGTTGGATTTCCCTGACGATGTAGGTGACCCACAAAATTAGACACTGCACATGGCGTGACTACATGTACTTCCAAAGTGACCCATAGCCTGCACATCCCTAGCTAATTATCATGCCCGTTCGTGTGAGGCTTAGAAATGCATGCATATTTCTGCAGTTTGGAACACGCATGAAAAACCTGGTGTTGTAAGTTTCCCTATATGTCATAAAAGAAGTTCAGACAGCACCTCTTGCAAGGGTGGGTGGGGAGATGAACGTCCACACTGCCCTACATGACCTACATATTGTGTACATCATGCCTGCAGTAAATTCTGAAAAAGTAGGAGGGGAAAACCTCCTAATAAATTTGAAGATTTCATCAGTTACACATATAGATGTGTTGGGCAGTAGGTAAATCTCATATTTGATGAATATATTGCATTTTGAACGCTGGACTTACATATATAGTTGCTCGCAGTGTTTCACTTAAAACTTGACTGATTTTTTCATTTGTACATTTATATTTACAAATTGGAGTTATCTGGATTAGCTTCTTTGTTGATCGTGTTTAACTGTTCTAGTTAGAGGACCAGTGAGCTACTAACTGATCTGCTGCTCTTTACGATGTCTAATGATAGGTTGAGAATTGAGGCCATATGTACCGTGCAGAATGTTTCATGAACGATTCTGAAGATGACTGAACTGGACTTAAGATATCAAATCCATGCTTTGGATGGACAGATTTCAAAATCATGGGACTTAAGTGCCACACATGCACACTCATTTTCTAGATGGTGGGTACCTGATTTTCTTTAAATGTGGCTACTAAGTTCACAATAACCACAGATACTGATCCATCAGATGAAGTCTGGGGACAATATACACCCATTAACCCTATGGTTAAATAAGGGATAAATAAATAAAATATATATACAGCGCCCTCCATAATTATTGGCACCCCTGGTTAAGATGTGTTATTTAGCTTCTAATAAATTCAGTTTTTTTCCAAATAATATAGGACCACAATGAAAAAGAGGAAAATCCAACCTTTAATTCAAGTGCATTTATTCAGTGGGAAAAAAATCCCACATTAAGAAATAATTCTTTTACATCAAATCATGTGTGCCACAATTATTAGCACTCCTGATGTAAATAATTTGTACAACCCCCTTTTGCCAACAAAACAGCATCTAATCTTCTCCTATAATGTTTCACAAGATGGGAGAATACAGAAAGAGGGATTCTCGACCATTCCTCTCTGCACAATCTCTCTAAATCATCCAGCGACCTGGGTCCTCTCCTCTGCACTCTCCTCTTCAGCTCACTCCACAGGTTTTCAATGGGGTTGAGGTCTGGGGACTGAGATGGCCATGGGAGGAGCTTGATTCTGTGTTTGTGAACCATTTCTGTGTAGATTTGGCCACATGTTTAGGGTCATTATCTTGCTGAAAGACCCAGTGAAGACCCATCTTCAGCTTTTGGGCAGAGGCCACCAGATTTTGATTTAAAATGTCCTGGTATTTCAAAGTGTTCATGATGCCATGCACCCTTACAAGGTTCCCAGGGCCTCTGGTAGAGAAACAGGCCCACAGCATCACTGATCCTCCCCCATACTTCACAGTGGGCATGGGGTGCTTTTCTGCATACTCATCTTTTGTGTTCCGCCAGACCCACTTAGAGTGTTTGTTGCCAAAAAAGCTCTATCTTGGTGTCATCTGACCAAAGCATACGGTCCCAGTTGAAGTCCCAGTACCGATTAGCGAACTCCAGACATTTGCGTTTATGACTTTGAGTGAGAAAAGGTTTTTTCTGTGCATGCCTCCCAAACAGCTTGTTGGCATGTAGATAGCACCTGGTGGTTGTTTTGGAGACTTTGTGACTCCAAGATGCTACCGTTAGTTGCGATTCTTTAACAGTGAGCTTTGGAGAACTTTTTATTTCTCTTGCCATCCTTCTCACTGTGTGTGGTGGTAAAATAACCTTGCGTCCTCGTCCAGGCATGTTTACCACTGTTCCAGTTGTTTTAAACTTCTTAATGATTCCTCTGACAGTAGATATGGGCAGGTGCAGGCGAGTGGCTATTTTCTTGTAGCCATTGCCTGACTTGTGAAGGTCGACACACATCTGCCTTACTTGAATGGTGTGTTCCTTTGTCTTTCCCATGTTGAAGAATGGATAAGAGAAACGGCCTCTGTGTCACGACATATTTATACCCCAGGAAAACAGGAAGTGATGATTTACTAATTAAATGTTCCTAGATACTCTGATCAACTTTTTAAACTGCTGTAGAAATGACAGAAATACTTCAATTACATTTAATTCCTAGGAATTGTTAGGGGTGCCAATAATTGTTGAACAGGTGATTTTATGAAAAATAATAATTTCTTAGTCAGGGATTTTTTCCCCCCTTAAAATTCACTTGAGTTGAAAGTTACATTTTTCTACAATTTTCAGTGTGAGACTATGCTTCTGCAATAAAAATTGAATTTATTTTAAGGCTTTTAACACATCTTAACTAGGGGTGCGAATAATTACGGAGGGTGCTGTATATATAAAACTTGGAGTTTTCCCATTGACTTCCTACTTCTGTTAGATATGCTTTATTGACCTGCTGATTAGCACTACTGCCTCACAGCAAGAAGGTTGTGGGCTCGAAACCGGCCTGGGGCCTTTCTGTGTGGAGTTTGCATGTTCTCCCCGTGTTCGCGTGGGTTTCCTCCGGGTACTCCGGTTTCCCCCACCCACAAAACATGCAATATAGGAACACTCCTGTATGGCTGTGTGTGAATGTTTGGTGGTGGTCGGAGGGGCCGTAGGCGCATACTGGCAGCCACGCTTCCGTCAGTCTGCCCCAGGGCAGCTGTGGCTACAAAAACGTAGTTTACCACCATCAGAGAGTGAATGAATAATGTATCCATTGTAAAGTGTCTTTGAGTGTCCAGAAAAGCGCTATATAAAATTGATGCATTATTATTATTAAGGAAAACCCTTTCAATATTACTTCGAATATATATGGTACTGTACCATTCCAGTGTATTCAAAACTTTCTATTAATAAAGATGCTGTGTTGCATTTTAATTCATTTTTTCATTTTTTTTATAGCTGTGTGGATTCCATGAAAGTTCCAGATCCTGCCCGATGCCACATAATCACATGTGCCGGATGGCAACACTGAAAAGCTGCAAATTTTTTGGTCCATTGGAAATCCAAAGTGTATATATGAACACTAGCAAGGTACCATATGGCCCTTGGAAAGGGAATCATACGTCTTTTTAATTCCCATCACCCATGCCATTAATGGTGGAAGTGTAAACCAACCACTGGGACTATTTTTCAGTCAACAGTAAGCGTGATCATGTTGAAGGGATGTATTTTAGAACCAATGTACGATCTAACTTTGACCCTTTTTTAAGGCACTTTGGTACAGGATTTGGAGCTTAAGAATGGTTGATTAGTATTTTGGACATCCCAAGGAACATACTGATGTTAGTTTAGTCTGTGTACTCGATCATGCTAATTAAGGGAAAATGTGCTAATTAGCTTGCCCGTGAACTTTGACCCATTCTTAAGTGCTTTTGGTACAGGAATTGGAACTGAAGAGTGACTGATCTATGTTCAGGACATCCTAAGGAATATTTTGGCATTAATTTGATGGATGTACTCAACCATGCTAATTAAACCCCTAATTAGCACTAATTAGAGTCATTCTTAAGTGGATTTGGTACAGGAGTTGAAACTTAAGAGTTCCTATTCTAGCAACTCACTACCACAATTAAGGAACACATTGAGAGTGTTTTGACTGATGTACTCGACCATGCTAATTAAATGCCCATTTTGGGGGCCTTTAAGTGGTGCCCCCTACAATTGGCACAGGAGGCGGAACTTAAGAATTCCCTTTTGGAGGTCTCACACCCCACAGGTGCACATCCCAGCCCTCAAATCTTTTGTACTCGAAATGCTAAACAAATCTTTCAAAGCTCCCAGACTAGATGCACCCATTGCAATGGCTTATTGGAGCCTTTCAAGGAGCCAACCAAACGGAAAATAAAAAATTCCACCGAATGGCCAGCGGAGGTCGCCTTTGTAATATTAATTTAAAATAAATAAAGCCTACATTCATTATTATTATTATTATTATTATTATTATTGTGTTTTTGTTGTATTTGTTATGACCCGCAATGGTATCGTAGGTTATTACGTAACTGCGGTTCACAGTAATAAATACTGCGTGTAAGACAGAAGCTTTGGCAAATGTGTTGGTTTATGTAGCTAATATTGGCCACTTGAACTGAACTCTACTCAATCTTGTTTTTAATAAGGGCCTAATTCATAACAAGCTTTTGTCCAGTTTCTTACATTAGATCAGTCGAAACAGGACAAACCGCGCCTTTTAGGATGGTCTTTTATTCTTATAATGTTTGTATATTCAGTAAATAAAAAGCTAGAACCCATACTCGTGAGCAAACCAATCATATTTCGGATAGTACGGGGCGTCATATTTTCAAGAATCACGTCAGCGAAACAAGGTTATTTTATGTCACCACCCTCACGGCTTCCTGATGTTGTGTTCAGAGGAAATTGCTTCTCTAAGTGAAAGTAAGCGTTAAAATCTTCTTGCTATTCTTAAATAACATGAAACTCTATTGAGATTTCAATTAATTGCTGAGGTTTCCGCATTCTAGCTCTAATTTGATGTAATCAACGGTTAGGTGGGCATATTTTCATGCTATTAATGTAGGCCTAATTTTTTTCTGGGTCCATTACTGCAGGATCTAGGGCTCTGCTTTATCGAAGGCACACTTTCCAGAGTAACCGCGAGAGTTAACCAGATATCTATAAATGATGTGACAATTCAATAGCGATTCAGAGATGTTTTTCGGCGTTATTGTGACCCTCCTCCGAGGTACCAGACCTCTCAAAACCGCGAGGACGACCGGACTCTAAACTTGATTTTGGCTGTGTTGTGGTTGTGAGAAATGACTAATCCATATCGGCCAGTTATTGAGCCTATAGGAAAAGCGTTTAACTCACAGTGGCTTCCTAGCTAGCACCCAAAGTGTGGCTAGCGTCCATCCATATAAATGTCAGCAGTTGGAAAGTGCCGACTGAGGCTGTTCGGATCTTTACCGGTCGTTGGTGTGAATAGAAGCCACAGATTATCATTATGCGCCATTTAATTTACCATTGTTCCCGAGTATTGCTATCTCATCGGACAACTCAAGATTGATTTATTGTGCAATAGCCTAGTGTCCGAGAGGTTGGTCTTAGAATACAGTATTTGCTGTTGAAAATGAATGGCATTAATTTCAGATCGTAAACTTAAGAGAGCATGTTGGGCGTGACGGGTCTTGTCATTCGGCCGCATTTACAAGGACCGAAGCCGAATTAGAACCGCCAATGTCAGGCCTACTAAAGAAAACGGTCAGGCTGTAACGAAAGTTTGTCACATGTCTACATTTTTCAAAGAGCCAGCAACACACAATTAAAAACTCATTTGGGCCTTCCCTGGGTTTGTTACAGGCCGTGCGATTTTTTTAATTTTAGTTATTTATTTATTTTTGGTTCTGATGAAAATGTATCGACATAAAAGTGTTGCGGTGCGAAGTTTAGCGGGAATGTTTTCGATTTTGTGTTAGCGGTTATTTGAAAAAGGTAGACATCTGACAAACTTTTGTTACTGCTTGGCCGTTTTCATTGGTAGGCCTGTATGTTGTGCTACCTTTCCTAATGATTCTTTGAGGCGAGACATTGAACTTTTTTTCAGAATGGAAAAGTAATGTATCCTACTGCCCTGCTTTCAATGTTTATAATTCCATTCATTCAACAGAAAACCCGGATGGTAAAATGAACAGACGAGACAGCATGGACACTCCTCCAAATTGTACGTGAAAATTTCAAGCAATTTTACTGTGAACACTGTTGTTTTGTACTTTTCATCTATCAACGAGATGCGTGTAGGCTACGAACTTGGTGACCAGTTTATTAGGTACACCCATTCAGTTGTGGGTAGGACTCTGTTGTTGGGTTCAGCAAGTTTTAGGGAATATTAATTGAAGATTTTGGTCCCTACTGACTCGATAGCATCACACTGTCAGCATGGCTCCTAATTTGATTCTGGAGGATGCTGTGAATTTCCCATTTCACCTCATCCTACTGGCTTAAGATGTTTGGGCTTTGCTGACCATTGATCATGGAAGCCCCTGTTGAGTTTGTGGAGCCAGGTTGAGGTGAAGTGTGCTTTGTGACAAGGGATAATACCCACTAGAGGTACAGATAGACTGTAGACATAATAGTATTTATGCATTTAGCAGCGATTCTAAGGTAAGCTGAAGCACACACACCATGAAACCACCAACAGCAGGCTGCACTTTTGCAACATGACGGGGATCTGTAGAGTCCTTCTGTTTTTTAGGCTAAACTCTGCTCTGACCCTGCCGTCTGCATATCTGAAATTGAAATTAATGGGGCCGTGCAATATTTTCTCAACCCTCAGCCATCGCATTTTAGCGAGTAAAATTCGGGAAAGAATTCCACTGACAAAGCTTCTAAAATTAATGTCCTCAGTTCCCAAATGCTTATTGAGTGTTGTTAAAAGGAAAGGTGATGTAACACAGTGGTAAACATGCCCCTGTCCCAGCATTTTTTGTTCGTGTCGCAGGCATCAAATTCAAAATGAGTGAATATTTACAAAAATAGTTTATTTGTTTGAACATTAAATATCTTGTCTTTGTTGTATACTCAATTGAATGTTGGTAGAAAAGGATTTACAAATCATTGTATTCTGTTTTCATTCACGCATTGCACAACGTCCCAACTTCATTGGAATTGGGGTTTGTAAGTAGCTTTAGGGAAGCGCTGGAACAAGGAGATGCAGAATATGAATGTGACACTGTCACATTCAAAATATGCTTTTTTTTATTTAACTTTGAAACTACCTAAGGGAAAACTTCTTTGAAAAATTAGGTTAAGGGGTTAATTAGAGGGTGTGTCTTATAAAGTGGTCAGTGATTAATGAGCACAAACTGAGTTCTTAAGCTCTTTCTGTGCTTATTCTTTCCCTCTGTAAAACCAGTTTTTCCTTTGTTTTTTTTTTTTCCTTAAGTACAAATGCCGCAAAGGATCGTTTTACTGGGGAAGACGGGATCTGGCAAGAGCTCATGTGGCAACACTATCCTGGGTGAGGAGGCCTTCAAAGTAGCGTTCAGCCCTTCCTCTAAGACCAAGGAGTGTGAGAAGAAACAGGGGGAGGTGGACGGCAGGCAGCTAGTTTTGGTGGACACCCCGGGACTGTTTGACACCTCGCTGCCCAAAACGCTTCTGGAGCGCGAGATCAGCAAATGCCTCAATTTCTCGGCACCAGGTCCACATGCTTTCCTGGTGGTGATCGGCTGCCGGCGATTCACGCAGGAGGAGAGGGTGGCGGTGGAGAGGATCAGGGAGATTTTTGGGCAGGAAGCCAATAAGTACACAATGATATTGTTCACACACGGGGACGAACTGGTAGGCACGGTGGAGGAATACTTAGCGGAGGCAGAAGAGGACCTAAGAGAGCTCGTTCGCCAGTGTGGGAATTCTCACCACATCTTCGACAACAAGGACCCGGGCAACCGCAATCAAGTGCTCTCGCTGCTGGATAAGATCGACGCCATGGTGGCTGCCAACGAGGGGAGCTACTACAGCAGCCAGACGTACTGGTACATCGAGCGAAGGATCGAAGAGAAGGAGAGGGAGCTCAGGGAGATGTACGAGCACAAACTGAAAGAGAGAGAGCAGGAACTGAAGGAGAAGTACGAAGCAGAGATCACGTCTCTGGAGAAACGACTGCAGACGGCTGAGGGGGACCTGCAGATAGAGAGGGAGAGGAGAAGGCTTGAGGAGGATAAGAACAGGAAGCTAAGAGAATTAATGCGGTATTACGCATCACAGATGAAGAACTGCAGACGTGAAGCCGAAAACACGCCATTTGTTGTAACCTAAAAATTGGAACTTTCCTTCTAAGTAATGTATAGCAACACTTCTCAAACCTCGCCTGGAGTATCTCTTGCGCTGCATGTGTTAGATCTCTCTTTGCTCTGTTGAATATATATATATATATATATATATATATATATATATATATATATATATATATATGTATATATATATATATATATATATATATATATATATATATATATATATATTATCATCATTCATTCATTTCTCATACTAATAATCAATAATCATAATCAATAACCATATTATGTAGGCAGTAGAAAGACACACACACATAACACACACATACATACAAGTAGTTCACATACTGCAGTGCAAACACACAGACAAATATACATACAAGCAGTTCACACATAGATAGACACACACATACAAGCAATTCAGTTCACACTTGCATGAGCAGCTCACACACATAAGCAGCAGCTTCTGTAGCTTTGATTAGTAAGCTTCTGTTTAGTTGATCCAAAAAAACATAATCGGAGGATGTATTTGATTTCTGTAGCTTCGATCAATATTTGTTCAGCAAAATCATTAGTTGCTCCTGAAAACATAATCAATTGAATCATTTGTAATAATTTGATATGCATCGAATTCATCCACTTGGTATCTTTTTCTTTTCATCATATTCATCTGGCTGTATTCTCTGTCTGTATATCTCTGTATATTTCTTGCTGGGTGTGGCTGCACGTTTCCACTGTGATCCGCATGCGTCAAATTCCTGATTACCTAACTGGGTTTCAGGTTTCCTGTCCAGTTGCAGTGCAAGAATGAGAGGTATAAGAGCTAGCGTCAGAGCTGGAAAACGGCAGTTCTTCTTGCGCAGGAGGAACTCTGCTTTACATTTATCAACATTTATCAATAAAGCCTAATTTTTCTTTTTCAGAATCTGTCTCTCTCCAATTGCTTGAGGATGGGGGAACCTCAATATGTTGAAGAAAACCACAACAGCTCCAGCACAGTCGATTCAGATCCTTAGGTCGTTATAAAAGATGCCTGACAATGAGTGAATCATTTGAATCACCTGTGCTGGGGCAGGGAGAGATCTAACACATGCAGAACAAGTGGTACTCCAGGAGGGGTTTGGGAAAGACAGGGTATGGTCTTAGTAATTGAATAATTTTTCATAACAACTTGATGGTTTTCAAAATACATACCAATTTGTTGGAAACTCCCAAGTGTGAACATGTCATGCGCCAGCCTTTGACTGTCTTTGAACACAAAGGTCAGAGTCTCAATGGCAGCTTCCCTGATCCGATCTTAACTTGGAATAATATCAAACTTAAGTGATGTTCTCGCAAGTCATCTGGAATAGATTTTGTTTCGTGGAGACCTCTTAGTCTGTGGCTTGTGATTGTATGCATTGTGTGAAGAGTTTGCATGATGGAAATTGCTGGTGATTTTTACGAGGCGGTCATTAAATGTGAGGTACTCCAGTGAATTTTGCCAGGATTTTGAAAATTGCATTGTTGTTCACACAGGGTGTATGATTATTTATTTTTTACCTTTATTTTACTACGGAAAGTTCCTTTGATAACATACTGTATTTCTCTTTTTCAAGGATGCCTTAGCAGAAATGTCAGATAAAATAGTTGCAAGTAAAGTGAGCTGGAGAGCAACAGAAAACAATTTTCAGGTTAAGGGTCTTGCTCAAGGGTCAGAAAGCGGAGTTCCTCCTGACATTTTTCTCAACCAAGTTAGAATCTCAAACCCCACCAGAGGCGTGAACCAGCAGGACTCACAGCTACCAGTCAAGCTATATACCACTAACTAAGCTATGCTGCTGCCCCACTTGTTCTATTACAATTAAAATGCGTCTGTTTATGTGTTTTAGCAGTTACACTCAGCTGTCAGCAATTCATATGCAATATCGTAATGAGACCACTTGATATTTTTTATGTTTTTTTCTGGTGATAAAAATGAAAGTTATGTCAAGCAGGAGAGGGTATGTTTGTCCCATTTTTTCTTTGCCATAACTCGCTAATCTCTTCCATGTAAATATGTAATGCTTATTATATCTTTCTGTGTATTCATTATCTTCTACCAAAAATCAGATCAAATATAGAAAGGCAAATCAGGTGAATACAGCGTAACTCTGTATGCATTCCATGCGAGTTTTTATGACATGTTCTGTAAATGGTGTATTATTTTTACCAAAAATACATTTTATCTCACATTATGTAATCAGATCAGTCCTGCAGTGCCACAGTTATCCCTTTGTGGACATTCTGTTTGCATGCTATATATACAGTCATTTTCAGAGTTGTTTCCTGACTAAGAATTCTTGTGTCATTACTCGCGAATACTGAGAGAGCGCAACAATGCAAGTGGTAAATCGGGGTCCGTGACATGTTTTGTTGTCTCATTCATCATATTTGCAATGAAACAGTCCCCTCGGCGAGGGTTGAAGCTAAGGCACTAGGTCCTAATGTGAGAGACCTGGGTTTCAAACCTCGAAGCGAGAGTAATTTTTGAGCAGTGGAAGCATAGTTCTTGTGTAAGTAATTGCTGGGGTGTTTGTTCCTTTTACTTTTTTTTTTTTTTTTTTTTTTTACCATTTTTTATCCCCCCGACATACAAGGATGGGGGGATATAGTCATCAGTATGTCCATCCGTCCGTCTGTAATCATTTTCTTGTCCGGAACATATCTTCATAACTATGCATCGTAGGTTCACCAAACTTCACAGATATATTAACCAGTATGAGTAGATGTGCCTTTTGCTATTTTGAGGTTTCTTGATTTCTTAATTTTTGCGGTTTTCATGGAAACATGGACCTTAGATTGACTTTGAAGGGGTCTACCTTGTCCGGAGCATATCTCATAAACCGTATGGCCTAGGTTCACCAAACGTCACAGATATATTAACCACTATGAGTAGATGTGCCTTTTGCTATTTTGAAGCTTCTAGATTATTTAATATTTGAGGTTTCCATGGAGACGGTGAACTTAGATTGACTTTGAGGCTGGCTGTCTTGTCCGGAGCATATCTCCTAAACCGAATGTCCTAGGTTCACCAAACTTCATGGATATATTAACCGCTATGAGTAGATGTGCCTTTTGCTATTTTGAAGTTTCTTGTTTTTTTTCATTTTTGCAATTTTCATGGAAATGTTGAACTTAGATTGACTTTGAGGGTGGCTACCTTGTCCGGAGCATATCCCCTAAACTGTGTGTTCTAGGTTCACCAAACTTGACAGATATATTACCCACTACGAGTAGATGTGCTTTTTGCTATTTTGGAGTTTATTGATTTTTTTTTTTTAAGTTTCTTTGGAGACAGGGAACTTAAATTGGCTTTGAGGGTGGCTGTCCTTCTTGGGGCATATCTCCCAAACCATATGATCTAGGTTCATTTAACTTAATTCACAGATACATTATCCACTATGCCAAGATGTTTTCATGAATACAGAATCCATTTACGTGACCACTAGTGATCATGACATCTCTTCTCACTCATGCAAACTCTGCATTCCAATATCTTCATCATAAAAGCTGAGTTACCATTTGTAGGGGTCGGTATATGTCATCTCCAGATGACTCTTGTTTATGCTCTTTTTCTGAGGTTTTCCATGGAAAGATGATGCATATAGTGATCATGTCTGGACTAGATATTCATATTTCATAAAATATCATGTTTTCTGAGACATATTCTTGACAAATTTCTATTCTACGATTTTGTTGGGGGTCGGGGGGATATACCATCTCCTGATGGCTCTTGTTTAACCTTGTCTTTGTATTTACCATTTTGTTTATTTTATTGTTTTATTGAAAATGAATTTGCACCAGTGGAATCAAACTTCGTATTTCTACATTTTCTTTGAATGGGAAATATCTATAGGACTGTCTGTAATATTTTAAATAAATTAATAATAAAAAATAAATGAATAAAAATGGAAAATTTGGTTGTATTTAGATGAAATGTATGGTTGTAGTGACATATAAGTGAAATTAAGAGCCAGATTCTGTAAGATTCACCCAGGGGGTGATACATCACCGTTCAGTTTTACAATGAAACCTTTTTGTGGGTAGATATATCCTAAAAACTGACAAAAATCATGTTTTTTATCTGAAAGACCACTCCGGTTGATAAATCCAGCCCGTTTTAGGGTAGGGGTCTGAAGGGCCTAAATGGGGCCAAAGTCAAAAATTGGACATTGTCCTCTAAATATCTTTGTGCGCCCTGAAAAACCCTCCTCCATTTTTTCGTATTTTGATGTGGGGGCAGAGTAGTTCCAAATTACGTTAATTTTCGAGGCTTAGGTGGCGCCTCAAATCCCAATTTTTGGCATTTTACACCGTGTTTGAGGCCCTCCCAGTTCCTGCACCCTCAAAAATGCTTGCTGATTTATATTTTAGACATGGGACTTCTAGTTTTAACAAGTAGATCAGAGGGGTCTAATAGCTGCGACCTCGCCTAGCATCCGTCACGTGGCCTAGTGTCCATGACTGGTGGTTTCTTGTACAAGTGTGACCTCGAAATTGGCAAATGACCTTGAAAATCAATAGGGAACCCTTCCTCTGTACCAAGAAGCTTGTTGTAAGATTTAATAGCCCTCCATCAAGTTAAACTCGAGTTACGGTACGAAAACTGTGAAATCGGGGCAAAATCGACACTTTTTTGACCGGTGTGACCTTGGGATTCGACAGATGACCTTGAAAATCATTAGGGAACCCCTCCTCTATACCAAAAAGCTTTTCCTAAGATTTCATAGCCATTCATTGAATTAAAGTTGAGTTACAGTGCGAAAACCGTCAAATCGGGCAAAATGGACACTTTTTTTTTTTTACCTGTGTGACCTTGGGATTTTACGGATGACCTTGAAAAACAATAGGGAACACCTCCTCTATGCCTAGAAGCTATTTCCAAAATTTCATAGTGATCCATGAATTCTAACTGGAGTTACAGCGAGAAAACCCGCAAATAAGGTCGTGACCTCTGTGAACTTGACCTTTGACTTTTGACCTCGACCTTGTGCATGGACATCACTTTGGTGAAGGTTGGTCGCAGCTAAAAAATAATGATACCAGCGAGGGTTAATGAGGGCGCTTGTGAATAGAGAGTTGTTGGGAAACAGGATTTTTGGGTATTTGCAATATGAGGTGAGCCAGACGGTTTGATCAACGGATAATGAATGTATATTAGGAAATAAAGAGAAGCCGTCGGGTCCGGCAGGACATATCGCCTATTTGCGACTTCCAGTTGGGATCTCCGTTTGTCTTCAGTTCTGACAGGACGATATGCACTCGCACCTTTTAGTCAGAGGTTCCGTATACCCACATATGGAGCTCACTTCCAGGGGTTGGGAATCTATTGAACCAATTAAGTTGGGTGGTCCAGGAGAGGCCCAATTGTAGAGTATTGCTTTTTATCAATGTGTAAACCCTGGAACCAATCAGCAACAACTTCTGATAACATTAAAGAAATCATATGCAAATGTCTGTACTTTAACATCTATAAAGTTTCTTACAAAATGAAGGAATTTTGGAACTTTGCATCACGCTGTTGTTCTCCCGACCGGCTGTGGAACTTTTCCTGCTTTTGCCACGAACATCGGAGTCTGCTTCTTCATTGGGACAATGTTCTTTGCTTTTTATTAATTTACCAACAGAGTGTTTTTTGCAGCATGGATCACCATTTAGTGCAATGTTCGTCGGGCCATACCTCGGTGCGCCCTCTATGGGAATTTTATGAAACTTGTATTATGTTCCAGTATATCTCTATAATATATGATCTTAATATCTAAGTGGGTTTTTGCCTCATTTACCCTATATGGGCAAAAACATGCACGCCAAATCGCCACTTTATTTCATAACTTTTCAGTTATTTTCTGACTGTGTTGCCATATTTTCAGAAGTTGCAAAACACTATATTTCATTTGGACAAGTATGCCAGTCAATTTTTTGGAATGTGAGATTTTCATAAGTCGCAAATTGCCAAATAATCCATTTGTTGCATTTTCTATTATTTTTGGACTCTTGTTTTCTGAATTCATCCTGCTCATTCTTGTATGGTTTTCTGAATTTATCCTGTCCTTATTTTTGGTTGGTGAATGAACTACTATGGAGCTATTATGGAACTACACATGAAGTCATAGTGACAAAACCTTTGACCACCATGTCCACTCTGGGCATGCCCGTCCATCACTTATACATGTAGTTGCTAGCCAACCAGGCATCTTTTTAGCACCTCCACGGTCAGGGTGCATTGTTCATCATTTTGTTTTTGTTCAAGTTTGGATACATTTCACTTGCAATAAATTGTTTTGGTTCAATTATTGTTATGATGTTTTTTGCTCCGAGGTTGTTGCCACCTATTAATGTGTACAAGAGGCAATCTTCGTCTCTCATTGAATCATGATCTGGTGAGTTTGTTTCTGCCCATATAGGGTTAATGAGGCAAAAAGCCTCATAGATGTTTATATCATGAATAATAGAGATATAGTGCAACATAATACAACAAGTTCCAAAAACTTCCATAGAGGGCGCACTGAGCTATGGCCCGATGAACATTGCACTAAATGGTGTTCCACACAGCAAAAAGCGCCCTCTATACACAAGCGCCCTCATTAACCCTCGCTGTTAATGTTATTTATAAAACTAGAAGTCCCCTATATGTCTAAATAAACATAAACCAGCAAGCATTTTTGAGGGTGCAGGAACTGGGAGGGCCTCAAACATGGTCTAAAATGCCAAAAATTGGGATTTGAGGCACCACCTAAGCCTCGAAAATTAAAGTTATTTGGAACTACTCTGCCCCTATATCAAAATACCTTAAGATGAAGGAGGCTTTTTGAGGGCGCATGAATACATTCAGAGGACAAAGTCCAATTTTTGAAATAGGCCATTTAGGCCCTTCGGACCCCTACCCTAAAAAGGGCTGGATTTTTCAACCGGAGTGGTCTTTCGGATAAAAAACGTAATTTTTGTCAGTTTGTAAGATATATCTACCCACAAAAAAGTTTCATTGTCAAACTGAATGGTGATGTATCACCCCCTTCTATATATTGGGTGAATCTTACAGAATCTGGCTCTTAAATGAGTTTTGCTGTTTGGATCCTGAGAAAGCTCAATTGGCCTACAAGTAGCCCGAATTGTCAATTAGGAACCAAAACCTCTTGAATTTTGCACCGGTTTACTTTGTTAGAATTAACTTTGACACAGATGATGATGAGATTCTGTCCTGTCATTTTTCAGAGGTTTCAGGCTGCAACTAAATGATTTCATTAGGGATTATAATAAAATTTTGTTTGGTGGAAATGAGAGATTTCATTTATGCCATGTTCCATCTTCATTTACTCGGACTCGGTGACATATGCTGATATTTTACACCATCACAAAAATCCCCAAAGGTCTCCCTTTTTATGATACCAAGATTATTCAGATAGACTAAGTAGTTGCAGAGATGTACTCATTTCATTTTTGGCGTTTCATTTATGAGTCAGAGGCTCAGGGCTAGAGTGTGAGGTGTAATTTAATGACAGCTGTTTCCAGAAGATTTCCTCTTTACTTGATAGACTCAAATGAGCTCTTAAGCTGACTCAGGGTCCAGGATTGGGACAGAAATTTCGTTCACCTTTCCAAGTCTGTTCCTCTGTCCAGTTTGTTGGAAACAAGCTCTCAGTCCTTCTGTGGTTGTCAAGATTGGAACCAGGTTCCCCTCAAGCTACTCTATCCTCCTGTGGGAAAGTTTGGATCTGGCAAAGAATGCACTCTACCTGGCTGTTGTCCCAGAAGCTGGCGATTGACAGCTCCGCTTCGCCTATTACATTTGTGTTGAATTATGCTATCTTCCTCTTGGGCTCGTCCCCCATCTCTTCATCTGGGGTTCTGTCCCCAGTCATTATCGTTCTGCTGTCAATGAGCCCAACTATTGTATTGCACTCTGCCTCCGCACTTGTTTCCTGGTTTTGATCATAACAGTTCTGGGATCTGCATGCATTATTGTGTCTACAGCAGGGCCCAGACGCGATGTTTGAACTAAAAATTCCGGGGCTAATATCCCTCCCCTTATTGAAAATAATTAGTCCTGGCTAATTCTAGACGGTTGACGGTTTATTAACACGTTTTCCAATTCAAAAGTAATCAAGTGGCAATTGAAGACACGGCTTCTTTCCCCCATGCGATCTAAAAGCGACAAAATAATGGGCTACATTCAGTACCGAAAAATAATTAGATTATAATTTGGTCTATGCACCGTCACTTGGCGACGGCATTTCATAACTCTTCATTGAATGAAGGTAATTTCGGCGGCAAGTACGTACACCTGTTTTTGCAGCAGGTCACTCAGCTCGCTGTAAAAAATAGACAGCTGTCCGATTGGAAAATGTAAACGGACGAAACCACGTACTAGTCACCAAAATTACCTTCAATCGCTGAAGAGTTCTGAAATGCCGTCGCTGAGTGACGGTGCATATACCTAATTATAATCAAGTTATTTTTCTGTACTGAATGTAGCCGATTATTTTGTCGCTTTTAGATCGCATAGGGGAGAGAAGCCGTGTCTTCAATTGCCACTTGATTATTCTTGAATTGGAAAACGTGTTAATGAAGGAAACCCATCAAGAATTATCTCGCACCAATTATTTTCAATAAAGGGAGGGATATTAGCCACGGAATTTTCAGGTCAAACCACACGCCTGACAGGGCCTATGAAATCTGGACCTCAAATCCAAATCTAGGTCTGGTTTCTTCCATTTAATTCACAGATTTACTGATCAATTAGTGCTTCTTATGAATACTTCCATAACTAGTGTTTACGACGCTGGTGCGCATAGTGGCATCTTCAACCGCTCAATATGTCGCACTTTGAAGAAGACGGCCTGGAGCAGCAGTAGGCCATGCCAGACTCCATTCCAGTTTGCTAGGAACAGGAAGATGAGATTCAGAACCCAAATATTCCGGGAGGGTTTAAAGTTGGCAAAAAATGTACCCATTCCCATGAAACTAAATTACTGCTCTCCAAATTGTTGGGTTGAGGTCCTACGCCCCTGGGTTGAGCTAAGATTGACTCATAAAACAGAATGAATTCAAAGATTCCTTGCATGTTATAGAGGTGCTGTTTGTGGTGTGTGTGTGTGATGTGTCCTTGATGAACATTAATCCATTGATAACAATTGAATGCCTCAGTATACCGTAAAGTACTCATGACACCAAATCATATCTATTTCTGAAAATGATGAAAATATCCCTAAAGCTTCACCAGAAAGGCCACTCCACGTGACACACCCAACCCAGCTACATCAATCTAGAACATTACAACTTGAAACATCCCTATGTTTAATGCTGGTCATCTCCACACCTTAGGATGAGGGGGTCCAGAAAATTTCATTGGTGGGAGGGGTCTGGCAGACAGAATTATAGGGATTCCCAAAATTGAGCTGGATCAGCTAATTGAGCTACAGGATTGGTGCAAAATGTTCAGCAAACCCCCCTGGTTCAGGAATGGACTTCCGGTTTACTAGGGGAGTGCGCTTGTGAAGTTACCTGTGACGCTGAATCTCCGAGGTGTTTGTCAAAAAAATAAAACAATGTTCTGCAGAGCTTTGTATCGAGGCATGATTCGTCCTATCAAAATCACGTGATCAATGATGTCCAAAGTTTCGTACCTCACACACCCATGTGACTGCTTCTTCATCAGATTCAAAGGTACTAAAAACACTAAACACAGAACGCTGTTGTTGGGTGGTGAGGTGCATTGATATGTCGCGGGGTGACGTGCCAAAGACACTTATTCTTTCATTATGGAACCTGTTGCAAAGAGAGCCTGTTTTGAAAAGTGGAATCACTTTAATTTGATTTTGCCCTACAAGATTTTTTGCCTTATTCTCTATAGCTCATTAATCAAGACTCAGTGAAACTGCTTTAGTATTTGAGTTCCAAAACACTGCATTGCTCTCAGTTTTAAACACTAAGCGCTCTAATTTCTTGGCGCAGCGCTGGGTGGTGCAGTGTGGCATAGCGTGGCGCAGCCCACGCAGTGGTAATTTCATCCAGCACAGCGTTAATTTTGTGTGGTGCAACACCGGGCGCAGCGACTTTGGCAATTTGATAGACAGACGTGCGAGATGAGTGTGTCGGTGTAGTAGGGGGAGGTGTCACATTCATCACAACAGTGACAATTTCGTAGAAAAAGTCTCTGCTGGAGTTGCGCAGAAAGCTTGCCTGCTCCAAGCTGGTTTACTTTCTGTGCAGTGGTAATTTCGGCACCGGTGGGGCTTGCTACAGCCTTAGTCACCGGGGAGGTCCATATGGTACTATTGTTTAGAAAATGAAAAGTGATCTAACAGCCTGGAATAAGTGTTGGGCCTCTGTGCTGCAGGAAGTGGATGGAGGGGTGTTGACTGTTTCCTGACCAGTCTGCTTATAACTTCTCACTTGGCACATGACAGAGGACGGTACTTTTATTATCATGCAGTAGTTATCCAGTGCCTCACATTCCTCTCTTCTGTGTCTCTTTCCGAGGATCTTTCCCTCCACTTCCCTGAGTCCAGGACCGTATGAGTCCTGTCCCTCACCATGAGCGCTGGCTGCTGCTGTCCTGCTGTCCTGGTCCGATCCGGTCCGGCCCTGGTCCAGTCCTGCACCATCCTCGACTTGCCACTTTCTGAAGCTACCGTTGCCACTGTTTAGATGGACTTAAATGGAACTCTTCTGTTGTTTCACTCCCTTTTTACTTTTTTGTTCTTAATTAGCAAGCCCACGGAGGATGGGCTCCCCCACTATGGCCAGGTTCCTCCTGAGATTTCTTCCCACTGGGGAGTTTTTTCTCACCACTGTTGGAGGATTTTTCTCCCTACTGGGAGTTTTTTGCCTCATTGCTGTAGTGGGGAATAGGCTGGGCACTGCCTTTTTTTTTAAATTTATTTATTTTTTTTATTTCTTTAAACTCTCACTGTAAAGCGTCTTTGTGACAGTCTCTGTGAAAAGCGCTATACAAAATAAATTGAATTGAATTGAATTGAATTAATTTGGCTGACCGGTGCCCAGTGTGCACACGTCACCGAAACCTCACTGGCAGGTTTCCAAAACGTCAGGCACATTTCAAAGCAATATATAATTACAGGAAGCACTTTTTAATGTAACTATCTGAATAAAGGACATAAATTTAAGTATCTATATCAATTGTCCTGATGTCAGATTAAAGGGATAGTTCGGGATTTTTCACATGAATCTGTATGGCATCACCGTCTTTAGTCTCGTGCACACACACTGACTTTCCCCCGACAGTGTCCTGTGAGCCGAGTACTGTCCAGTTTTGGTCAAAGCGAAAGTAGTTCCGACAGGTTTCCCGGGGTCTGCAAAGTAAAACGTTTTTCTTCTCAAAACAGTATGTGTTCGAACTAGTGATTTATTTGCATAACAAAACCCTGGTATTCCAAAAAGTCACATCTTGTAATTGCTTGGGGCTACTTTCTCTCAATAGCGATCACTGCGCGCTGTCACTGCTAACAGCTGTGCGCACTAGCCAACTACTTTCATCAGTTGTTCGACAGTGTTTACATATTCCAGCCAGAGGAGGATGTCTCCTTGCGGTCGAGGACGGCAGACTCGAGAGAAACTACTACTTCTTAGCGAACTGACCCAGGGATAACCGGAGCACTCGGAGTAACTTTCCAAAGGATTTTATTATTATTTCGGGAAGACGCTGGTGCGTCGACACCAAAATAAATATGTATGCTGGGTGCTGCCGTCATCCCTCGCTCTAGTAGCTGAGAAAGGTAGCCAAGTTTGTCTTGATTATGCTAGCCAACGCTGTGACTGGAGTCATGGACTTCTCATTCAAACCTAGAAACCATCCACACCAGTCCACGTAGTTTCTGACGATTGTAATAACAGTACAGCAATAACAATACATATTATGTTTCATAAGCTTCACTGGTAATATGACACCGATAGATGAATCTATGTTGCGCTTACATAGCCCTCGGTGCATCACCAGAAGGCTATGCACGGATGCTATAGAAAATCTTTAGTACAATTTTGTTTTGTCGTCCTCGCTGAAGTGCACACTGCAAACGCGAAGCTTTTTCATTTTTAGTAGTTTGGTGTACACTTTGAAGCCCAGAGCAAGTAGCCAAAGTTGCCTCAGAGCTGCGTCCGTCACAGGGAAGCGATGGACCGTGTGAGGAGACTCACTCACGTCTTTGTTGGTACGGCCTGGATAATCGCAAGTGCGCAGCATTTTTATCAAATAAACTATTTTCTGGAGAAGCTGATGAACTTCTCACTCTAGCTCTCGAACTAGCTCATTAGCGTCGTATGTCTGTAGTCGGTAAACGCTGTCGAACAACTGAGCTCTGCTGTCCCTACACCCCAAGTAAACAAAATTGTACTAAAGATTTTCTATGCGCTGGCAAGTTTTCTGCGCAATTCCAGCGGAGACTTTTTCAACGAAATTGTCTCTGCGTCTTGATGAATATGTGACACCTCCCCCTAACATGCCGCCACACCCACCCTGCGCTGCGCCAAGAAATTAGAGTCCATGCTGTTTTTGCTGCCTTGCTGGTCAGCTATTCATTTTGTTCTTCAGCACCCTCTGGTGGTGTGTCTGTAGCAAAACATGATCTTATGTAATTTCATTTGAAATAGACTAGTGTTTTCTAGAAGCTTCTGGCACCTTCCTGCCTGGAGGGGGCAGGATTACCCAGAAATCCCGTAGATCTTTCCAGAATGTTGCTAGTCTATATAAATTCTGTGATTTTAGGTTGAGCAGACGTTTTTGTTTTGGCAACAGAGTTAATTAGTGGCATTAGAGTGTTACTAGAGGATTAAACAGTGGATTTTTGTAGAAGTTTTTTTCCAGTGAAGAATAATTGGTTTAAGTTTTCATTGCTGGTTTTCTTTGTTGTGATTTTCAAGTCATAACAAATTGGAGGTCGAACCATGATAAACCATTCATTGGATCAGTGATTGGATTCACCAAAGATTAAAGCTGAATTATTATTTTTAAATCTTGTAACTATTTGAAAAATCAGCAATCATGACTATTGATGTGGAAAGTTTTTTGAAAATTCCAACCCAGGAATTAATTGTGCTGGCAATGAAGAAGGACTTGCTGCAAATAGCCTCAACCTTGGATTATCTGATATGAAATCATCAATGAAGAAACAAGAAATATTCAACATTTTGGTGCAACATTTCATCAATAAAGATATCTTTTGGGAAGAAGCAGCAGAATTGATTAAAGATGTGGAGGTGCATGCAATGGAGCTGCAAAGACTTGAATTTCAGCTATGCCAAAAACAACCAGACCTGGAAGAAAGAAGGTTGGAGAGGGAGAGAACTGGAAGAGAGAAGGATGGAGAAGGAAGAAAGAATGTTGGAGATAGAGAAAGAACTACAAGAAAAAAGGATGCAATACAAATTGGAAATGAAGAAAATAGAAGCAGGTACTGTTCCAAAATCTTTTGTACTCTCTGATCATTTTGATGTGGTTAAACACATCAGACTTGTTCCTCCTTTCCTAGAAAATGATGTTGATCAATACTTTACCCATTTTGAAAAAATTGCTGAAAATTTGAAATGGCCAAAAGAGCATTGGCTAATGATGTTACAAAGTGTTCTTACTGGTAAAGCTAGGAAAATCTATAACCAGTTATCTGTCCAACAGTGTTCTGATTATGATTTTGTCAAATCTGCCATTCTGAAGGGTTATGAATTGGTCCCTGAGGCTTACAGGCAAAAATTTAGGAATTCTGACAAGGAAGCCTGTCAAACTCATGTTGAATTTGGCAGGTTGAAGGAACAGTTGTTTGATCAGTGGTGTAATTCCATGAAAGTTGAGAAAGATTTTGACAGAATGAGGCAAATTATTTTGGTTGAGGAATTCAAAAGGTTTGTCCAGCCTGATATTAAGATTTTCCTTGAGGAGAAGCAAACCATTACTTTGCAAGATGTTTCCACCCTAGCTGAGAATTATGCATTAACTCATAAGTCTTCTTTTGTCCAAAAATCCACTTTTTCTAAATTTCAGGGCAAGTCTCAGTCCAAGGCCTCTTCTGATAACACTTCTAATGATTCTAAGGCCACTTCTGAAAGGAAACCTTCCAGTGAGAAGCAATCCTCTGATTCTTTACCTTCTGTGTCTTGCCAATACTGCAAAAAGCAAGGTCACCTTATTTCTGAGTGTTATGCTCTCAAGAAAAAACAATGATGAGAAGAAACCAAGCCAACTGCTTTCACTAAGAGAGAATCTTGTGTATCAAAGGTCAGATCTTCTACCTTCTGTGTCTGATTCTGTTATGGAGGGTTTTGAGCCATTCATCACCAATGGTTTTGTCTCACTTTTACATGATTTTTCCTCATCTGCTCCTGTTCGCATTCTAAGGGATACTTGGTCTTCCCAATCTCTTATTCTTGCAGATATTCTGCCTTTTTCGCACAAATCGTAAACTCAGGCTAATGTCCTTATTCAAGGACTAGAATGTGGTTTTACAAGTGTACCTCTCCGTAATGTTCATCTCAAATCAGACTTGGTCTCTGGACCTGTTACTGTTGGTGTTAGGTCTTCTCTTCCTTTCAAAGGTGTTCATTTGCTTCTGGGTAATGATCTCGCTGGGGAAAAGGTTGTGCCCTACACTGATGTTACTGACACTTAATTGATTGAACAAGAATCTGACTCTGTAGAGGAGGAAATTCCAGACCTCTATCCTTCATGTGCAGTTCTGTGGCCAAAAAGGCTATTCAAGATGATGGTGACCTGGACTTCAACCTGGCTGATACCTTCATTGGGCAGTCTTTCCATCAAGAACCTTCCAGCCCTGAAACGTCTAGGAAATCATCAGACTTGTCCTTATCAGGTCATTCTAATAACATTTTGTCTTGAAAACAACTTATTCAGGAGCAACAACAAGGTCGTGATCTAGCGTATCTTCTACCACAGGCTGCAAGTGAACAAGAGGCTACTCAAGTTCCTCTCTGTTTTTACTGCAAAAATGATGTGCTTATGAGATAGTGGTGTCCATCTGATGTTTCTGCAGATGAAGAGTGGATGATCACCCATCAAATTGTTTTTCCAAAGTCTTATCATCCAGAAACTCTTAGGCTGGCCCATTACAATCCTATGTCAGGTCATTTGTGTATCACGAAGACCCTTCAACGTGTCAGGAATCACTTCTTCTGGCCTTCCATGAGGTCCGATGTACAGGAGTACTGGAAATCCTGTCATGCTTGTCAAGTGGTTGGGAAGCCGAACCAGAATATTCCAAAGGTTCGACTTAAGTCCATTCCCGCTTTTGAAGAACCTTTCAGTTGAATTGTCATTGACTGTGTTGGACCATTGCTGAAGACTAGGTCTGGTGACTACCAGGTGTGCTTCCACCCGGTTTCCTGAGGAAATTCCACTTCGTAATATCAAGGCGAAGACTATCATCAAGGCTCTAACCAAGTTTTTCTGCTTTGTTGGTCTTCCTAAGTCTATTCAATCTGATAAAGAGTCAAATTTCATGTCTGGCATATTTCAACAAGTTATGCATGTGCTTGGTATTAAACAATACAGGTCATCAGCTTACCATCCTGAAAGTCAAGGTGCTTTGGAGAGGTTCCATCAAACCCTGAAGAACATGATAAGGACTTACTGCCTTGACACAGAGAAAGACTGGGATGAAGGTGTCCATCTTCTTCTGTTTGCTGCCCGTGAAGCTGTTCAGGAGTCTCTTGGGTTCAGTCCTTTTTAGATTGTTTTTGGCTTGTGGAAGATGATGTCCCAATGAACTTGCTTCAGTATGTCTCTGACTTCCATAATTGTCTCTCTAGGGCTTGTGGCTTTGCTAAGTCTAATCTCAAAGAAACTCAGGGCAAAATGAAAGTCAGATATGACCATTCAAAAGACAGAAGTTTTAAAACTGGGGACAAAGTCCTTTCACTTTTGCCAGTTCGTGGAAACCCTCTAAGAGCCCGATATTTTGGCCCTTACACTGTCCTCAAAAAGGTCAGTGATCTAAATTACATTATTTTAACTCCTGGAAGGAGGAAACAAAAACAAATGTGTCACATCAATATGCTGAAAGAATACATTGACAGAGACACTCAGCAAAAGCCAGTCAATGTGGTAAATACAACTGAGCTGGAAAATTCCAAAGAGGATTGTGACTGCCCCTTGGAAAATGAACCCGGTCCAGTCAAACTTTAAAATTCAGACTTTCTTCAAAATATTGACGCCAAGTTGTCCCACCTGGACCATTTTCAACAACAACAGCTAAAGCAGCTCATAATTGAATATAGTCACATATTCCCTGATGTTCCATCAAGAACTGATATGGTTTACCATGATGTCATCCGACAAGATGATGCCAAGCCTGTAAAACAGCATTCTTACAGAATGAATCCAGAGAAGCAGAAATACCTTAAACAAGAAGTCAAATACCTGCTTGAAAATGACTTTGTTGAACCAAGTTACAGTGACTGGAGTTCTCCATGCATCCTAGTTCCGAAACCCAACGGAACATATAGAATAGTAACGGACTACAGGAAAGCGAACGCTCTATCAAAAACAGACTCATATCCTATTCCCAGGATTGACGACTGCATTGACAAAGTTTGACAGTCAAAGTATATCACAAAATTTTATCTCCTCAAGGGCTTCTGGCAGATACCTCTAACAGATAGAGCAAAGGAGATCTCTGCCTTCGTCACACCAGATGGATTATACCAATACAAGTTCATGCCATTGGAATGAAGAGTTCTCTGGCAACCCTCCATCCTCTTGTAAACAGAGTGATTGCTGGACTTCCAGGATGTGGGGCCTATATTGATGACATTATCATCACCAGCAACAGCTTCCAAGAGCACCTCACCTACATCAAAACTTCTTTCAGAGCGTGAGTGATGCCAAGCTGACTATCAATCTTGTTAAAAGTGACTTTTGTAATGCTACAGTTGTTTACTTAGGTCATATTGTAGGACAGGGTCAAGTGAAACCAGTTGATGCAAAAGTAAAAGTTATCAATGAATTTCCTGAGCCTACAACTAAAAGACAACTAATGAGATTTCTAGGGATGGCTGGCTACTAGAGAAAATTCTGTAAAAATTTCTCTATCATTTCTGAACATTTGACAAATTTACTGAAGAAAAATGCAAAATTTGTTTGGGATGAAAAATGTCAGAATTCATTTGACTTGCTGAAAGCTATCCTCAAAAATGCACCAGTTCTCTCATCTCCTAATTTGAAAGAGGAGTTCAACTTGGCTGTTGATGCCAGTGATATTGGTGCAGGCGGTTTTACTGCAAGAAGACTGATGGAGTGGATCATCCTGTTTGTCACTTTTCCAAAAAGTTTGATAAACATAAGAAAAACTATTCAACAATTGAAAAAAAATGTTTGGCACTTTTTTTTGGTTTTACAACATTTTGAAGTCTATTTGACATGTTCAGCTACTTCCATCAAGGTCTTCAGTGATCACAATCCCCTCACATTCTTGCATAAGATCAAAAACAAGAATCAAAGATTACTGAGATGGAGTTTACTTTTGCAAGAGTATGATTTGGATATTTCACACATCGGGGGAAAAGATAATGTTATCCCAGATACACTTTCACGCATGTAATTTTATTTCTTTATTTGAGTGTGAAAAATGTAATTTTACTTTCCTATTTGATTGTGAAAATTGCACTGGTTGTTTTGTATATGATTGTTATAATGATCAGTGATTCTTTTGTGTAAAGTTCAAGATTATACTGATTATAAAACTGTGTTAATTTTAACAAAAGAAAGCATTTAGCATTTAGGCGTTATGTATGAGTGTTTTATATACAGCATTATATTTCATTTGTAAATGGAAATTTGTTACATGCTGTTTTTTCTGCCTTGCTGGTCAGCTATTTATTTTGTTCTTCAGCACACTCTGGTGGTGTGTCTGCAGAAAAATATGATCTAATGTAATTTCATTTGAAATAGACAAGTCTTTGCTAGAAGCTTCTGGCACCTCCCTGCCTGGAGGGGGCGGGATTACACAGAAATCTTGTCGATCTTTCCAGAATGTTGGTATGCTGTGATGCTGTGATTTTAGGTTGAGCAGAAGCAGAGTTTTTCTTTTGGCAACAGAGTTAATTAGTAGCATTAGAGCGTTATTAGAGGATTCAACAGTGGAAGTTTTTTTCCAGAGAAGAATAAATTGGTTTAAGTTTTCACTGCTGGTTTTGTTTGTTGTAATTTTCAAGTCATAATAGAGGCCAACGCTGAGATCTCTGAAAATTGCATTCTATTTTATGGCCCGCTGATGACGACATAGGTGGTTGCAGAAAGTTCAATGCTATAGTAGTCCATGAGAAAATGACCCTACTTTCCCACCTGATTTATTATTTCAATAATGATTTTCTACATTATTATATGGCATTTATAGCAAGTTTAAAGACTCCCTATATATATCATGATGTTCATTTTCGTAAATTATGGTCCAGAACAGACTAGAATAAAGGGTAAAGCCAAAATATGCTTCAGGGGCATGGCTATCCTCTGGTCCTCCTCAGATAAGGTCAGATCCACCTGTATATCCACCCCTCCCCCCTCCCTGGATCTTCAATTCACGCTCTCGTCCAAAAGGAATCACATCTGGTTTCAAAATGACAAAATGGCGCTGTTCAAATTTCCAAAATCGAGGCTACTTAAATGGTATGCTGAAAGAAATGGGTGACCTCACAGTTGCTTCATTCATCTTTTTATACAGTCAATGCAGCCGAAGCATTTTGTGGTTTTGTCTCCTTTATTGTCTAGTTCTTCTCTCTCACTCCCAGGTGACACTTGCACCCAGCTTATTTTGTGTGTGGTCTGTGTATTAACTCACTTTCTGGCTGCCAGAACCAGTGGTAAATGAGGAATAGGAAGCAGGAGAACCTAAAATGGCAGGCCAGGGGAGAAGCATGAACTGAGGCAAGAACCTTTGCTCTCACCCCCTTTTTCTGGGCACCCTTGGGGACTAGGGCAGAACTGGAGGGCCTTCTAAACTCCTCGCTCAATCTCTTACGTGCTAGCAATGAGCTGGCAGCTGTCTGGGATCACAGTCTCTAATTTCTCCCTGTCTGTGGGTGAGTGCAGACATGAGAGGGCCTATAGCTTTATATTTTTGGCAGTAGGTTAGGGTGAAATTAAATCAAGAAAAAAAGAGGGACCCTCGGATGCTAGACGGAGCTAATGTACTCTAAGTTCCAGTGGTCAGTCCAGATGAGGGAAGCAGTGCTGGCCCCCTCTAGACTGTATCTACACTCTTCAAATGCCAGCTTGATGGTAAGCAGCTCTCAGTCCTTGATGGAGTAATTCCTCTTCACTTGAGTCAGCCAACAGGAGAAGAAAGCACAAGAATAGACTTTGCCATTAGCTGCCTGCTGGGAGGGGACAGCTCCTATATCAGTGTCTCAAGCTTCATCTTCACAATGAACTGGTGCTAAGGGTCCAAGAGAGCCAAGAAAAGGGCAATGTAGAATCTTTCCTTTAGCTCGCAGAAGGTGGTTGCAGCCTAAGAGCTCTAATGGAACAACACCCAGGATGATGTTACAGCAGGAATAGGAGGGATTTCTGATAAAACTTGCACTTTTCTGGCGTAAAGTAGAGCCGTTTTTCAAGAACTCACTGGATCACCTGGTGGACATATGGAGAGTGGTCCTGTAGGTTGCATGTGATATTGTTCCGGTAAACACCCACAAACTGGGAGATCATGCTATGTAGGATGCCAGTGGTTGGGTTCTGGAGGACTGCAGGCGTGTTTGTGAGCTCAAATAGCATCACCAGGTGTTCGTAGTGCCGGAGGAGGTATTGAATACAGTCATCCATTTTTCTCCTTCACAGATGTGGATCAGGTGGTAGGCATCATGCAGGTCCAGCATGGTGAAGTGGGTGAATAGCATCCCTGGAGATTGGTAAAGGTTTGATCTATCAGAACAAGTTGGTGGTGGTTCTTGATGGCGATGGAATTGGGATCTAGGAAGTCAATGCAAATGCGGAAGAAACCGGAGCTCTTTGCTGTAAAGATGAAGCCTGGTCCAGCAGGTGTGGAAGATGAACGGATGATCTCAAAAGCCAGCCAGGGCCTTATTCAACTTGTACAACCTCTTGTTGCTGGGAGGAAGAGGTGCTACCATTCAGAGAGCTGAGCGAAGACAGGATTTCAGACAGGACATATTCTACTCCGCAATGGTGCCATTGCCCCAGTCCACATGCATGTTGTGTTTCTCCAGCTACGCCCGACCCAGGACAACTGAAATATGCAGAAACTTCATTAGACAGAAGATGAGGGTCTCAAAATTGTTACCCTAAATGAGCACCTGAGCTAAGCTGGTGGCCTGAATATCCAGAAGGACAATCCCCATTAAGGCCAGGGAGCAGATGGACACTAGCAGGGAGGTGGAAAGAACCTCCAAATATCGGGTGGAGGCTGGGCGGAGAAAGATGATATTAGCACGTCAGTCAACGAGTACCTTATCTGTCAGCTGCCAATCCTGTCATAAGAGTTGCACAAGAAAGAGAGGGTGGGAGAAAGAACAGACAGCGGCCCTGACAGAGGCTCCAAGCCAGACTAGGATGTCGCACAGGAAAGTTCGTAATGAGGTGGACAGTGCTACTGCAAGAGCGCCAGAGACTAAAATTGATTCGCTGCTGGCACTCAATGGGGCTCAACTGTGACAGCCTGATGCAGTCAACCTGCATGAGCTTGGACAATGGAATCAGAGGATTTGGCCCAGTAGAGAGACCGGCCAGGCCTAGTGGACACAAAGCCCGGGAGTCCGCATGATGGTCCAATTGCCGCTCTTGCAGGTAGCTGTAACCCGGAGAACAAGATCCGCCAATCCATCAAGGATGAAAGGAAGGACACGGGTTATCAGCTTGTCTTGGATCCAACCTGTTAGCCCATAGAGGTAGGCATCTAAGAGGCCCTGGGTATTCCAATGTGCAGTGGCCGCTTGAGTATGAAACTCAATAGAATAGTCCAAGATGGAGAGGTTGTCATAGTGCAACTGTAAAAGGTGTTACCAGGTTGGAAGCAGTTATAGACCCTCTACATTTTATCAGCAAAGGCAGGAAAGAAGTGAGTGACAGGGCTGTTGGCCTCCCAGCAAGCAGCTGCTCATTTGCTGGCTCTTCTGGTCAGACTAGTGATGGCCTGGGCAGTTCATGACCACTTTGCGGGGAAGAATGACAGCTGGAGCTCAAACACCATGGAATACGGCAACAGGAAACTGTGGCAGGAGGTTGGATTTCCATTGTAGCAGTCCATTACCATGATATTGGGTTCCTGAGTTCTTAGAGAATGTGCTTGGGTCTAGAGAATTCGAGCGCCGGTGACCTGGACAGCAGCCGTGGAATCCTGGGTGATTTTGGCAATCAAAGACAACTGCCTTGTGATAGCTTGAATAGACTTGTTCAGGTGGCACAGTTCCGCTTCCTGTTACCTCAGATGAATGTCTTGGTAACAAAAAGCTCTGGCAGGAACAGTCTGAGCCTCTGGTTCCATAATTTGCACCAGACAGTCCTGTCAGAGGCAGCAGAACAAAATGAGCAAAATGCAGGATTAACACTAAACCTAGAGGGTGCTTTACTGAAGAGGTACACAGCCAAAGCAGAGAGGGCTAAGCTGTGTGTCGTCTCAGAATGGTCTAAGGTCAGAGGTGAACTTCATTCTGTGGAGGAGGCAGATCAGAGTCGCAGGGAGGTCCACTGTCTCATACAGGAGAATCAGTGCAGGGGGACCGGCAGATACTAAGTAGGGGAATGAAGAAGAGAAACAGCAAACAAGAAGACTGGAAGAGGCAAAGTGGAAGGGGAGCAGGGCGAGGGAACTTGGCGCAGGATATAAGCTGCACTATCACGGGAAGGAGAGCGCGAGAAATGGTGTTGGTGTGGTGGTGAAAGGTACACATACTAATGGTGTATTGAAGGTAAAGAGAATAACAGATAGGATGAAGTGGCTGAAGCTAGAGGTGGAGGGTGTAGTGTTGAATGTGCTGAGTGCCTATACACCGCAGGAGGGATGTGACAGGGAAGAGAAAGAGGAGTTCTGGGAGAAGATGGCTGAAGTCGTGGAGGCGATCCTGAGGGAGGAAAGGCTGATAATAGGAGCTGATTTCAACGGGCTCGTAGGAGCGGAGAATGGAGGATTGTGGGCAAACACGGCTTTGGTACACGGAACGACGAAGGTCAAGCCATCGTGGACTTCGCCCACCGCATGGATATAGCGGTGGTAAACACATATTATGGCAAAAAAGACGCCCATAAGATCACTTACACCAATGGTGGAAGACGAACACAAATAGATTACATCTTGTGTCTTAGAGTTAACTTGAGGGAAGTAAAAGATTGTAAGGTGGTACCTGGGGAAAGCGTGGCCAAACAACATCATGTAGTCATAGGAAAGTTGAAGCTATGGGGGAGGCGAAGGAAAGTGGTAAAGTCGGAGACAAAGCTTAAGTGGTGGAAGCTCCGTGAAGAAGAGTTTAAAACCAAGTTCAGGCAGAAAGTGGAACAAAAACTGGACTGGGATGTGGATAACACGAGGGAGGATGTTGCGGGCGTAATGAAGGAAACTGCAGTGAAAGTCTTCGGCAAGTCAACAAGAAGGAAGAAGGAGGATAAAGAGACGTGGTGGTGGGATGAGCATGTGCAAGAAGCAGTTGGGAGAAAGAAGGAAGCCTAGAAGGAGTGGTACAAGAAGAAAGACCCTAGCAGTGAAAGGCAGTATAAGGAAGCGAAGAATAAAGCAAAAGTAGCGGTGGCGACAGCTTAGAAAGACGCGAGCAAGGACATGTGCAGGAAATTAGATATGAAAGAGGGGGAACACATGGTGTACCGGATAGCAAAGCGGAGAGATAGAGCAACGAAAGACGTGCAACAGATCAGAATGATGAAGGACGCTGAGGGTAGAGTGCTAACGAGCGAGGAGGTGTTGAAAAGGTGGAAGGATTATTTTGAAGGGCTCATGAATGTGGAGAACCCTAGGGAAAGGAGAGAGGAGGAGACTCTGGTAACGGAGGTGAGTGTGGAAGAAATAACAAGAGAAGAAGTAAAGAAGGCCTTAAGGAAGATGAAGAAGGGGAAAGCATTGGGACCGGACAACATTTCTATAGAAGTGTGGAGTAGCCTGGATGAAACAGGAGATGGATCCCTAACTGCATTACTCAACAAAATCCTTGCAGGAGAGAAGATGCCAGATGAGTGGAGGAAGAGCACTTTAATACCCATTTACAAGAACAAAGGAGACGTACAGGACTGTAATAACTATAGAGGCATCAAACTAATGAGCCACACTGTGAAGTTATGGGAAAGGGGGATAGACACCAGGCTGAGGAGATGTTGCAGGATTAGTGACGAGCAATTTGGTTTCATGCCAGGCAGAAGTACTACAGACGCTTAGAATGCTATCAGAGAAGTACAGAGGAGGGCAGAAACAACTAAACTGTGTGTTCATAGATCTGGAGAAAGCATATGATAGAGTCCCAAGAGAGGAGTTGTGGCACTGCATGAGGGAGCAGGGGACAAGTGTAGGTGAGAGAGGTGCAGGACATGTACAGAGATTGCGAGACGGCAGTAAGAAGTGCTGTAGGTACCACAGAAGGTTTCAAAGTGGAAGTAGGATTACATCAGGGGTCTGGGGTGGGCCCGTGCCTGTTTGCTAACATCATAGACAGGCTAACAAATGGGCTCAGAAAAGGAGCACCGTGGACGATGATGTTTGCGGACGACATCGTGCTCTGTAGCGATAGCAGAGAAAAAGTAGGCGTGGACCTAGAGAGGTGGAGATATGCCCTGGAGAGACGTGGCATGAAGGTCAGCAGGGGCAAGACGGAGTATTTGTGTGTGAACGAGACTGACGGTGACAGCAGGATTACGATGGGAGGCACCTAGATCAAGAAAGTGAATGAATTCAAGTACTTGGGATCAACCTTGGATAATGAAGGAGGTAGTAACACAGAAGTGAGGAAGAGGGTGCAAGCTGGTTGGAATGTGTGGAGGAAGGTGGCAGGAGTGTTATGTGACAGGAACATTCCAGTAGGGGGTGAAGGGTAAGATCTATAGGACATGTGTGAGACCAGCAATTCTGTATGGTATGGAGACAATACAAAATGAAAAAGGTAGCCCACACACTGCTACAAAAAAGAAAGAGGCACAAAAATGCAAAAAATGGCTATAATAAACCCATGTGAAAAAAAGTGGATAAAATGAAAAGTGCTCAAACAAAAAGAGAAAGAAACGTTTCGGCTTAAACAGCCATCCTCAGCCCTGCCAACTGATGTTTCCACAATGCTTTAAACAAGCAGCACACAGTGGCAGCAAACCACAGCAGCAGGTATCAATCATTAAATCAATTAGTAAACAATCAGGATCAATTAGATCTCTAGCCAAATAATAATATGCAGTGACATGTAAAAAAACATTGCCTGCTAAGGGTAACCATATGCACAGACCAAAAGATTATACTTTGCATCTCAAAAATGACATCTACAAAGTAGTATACATACAGAGTCAAGTACCACAATTAAAGTTCCACACTAATAAACTGTAGAGTAAAACCCTAAAGAGAGAGGGCCGGTGGGGGAAAGTGTATTACAAAAAGCATGAGAGAGACAATTCTTCATTAAGACCCTCTGGATGTAAAGTTTTCAGATAATAGATCCATTTACATTCCGATTTAAGTAATCTCTGATTAATATCACCACCTCTATGTGTTTTAGAACATTGCTGTATAACACAAAATGAGAGCTTAGATACAGGATGCTTGGCTTCATGAAAATGTTTAGCAACAGATGACTTCATGTCTTTCCTACGAATTGCACTCTTGTGTTCAATGACCCGTGTCCTAGCAGACCTGATGGTCTTGCCTATATACTGCAGCCCACAAGGGCATGATAAAAGGTAAATGACCCCAATAGATGTACATGTAAGACATTGGCTGATATCGTATGTCTTAGAAATAACATAACTAGTAAAAGTATGTGTTGCCTTTGAATTCTCACATGCCGCACAGTTGTTACAAGGGAAGAAGCCAAACATCCCATCCAAGCGTCTCTGGACAAGAGTGGATTGAGCAGCAGTACCAGCTCGTACAAGATAGTCTCTTACATTTCTTGCTCTAGAATGAGAAAAGAGAGGTGGATCAGAGAATAGTATGTTACCAACAACTGTGCGGCATGTGAGAATTCAAAGGCAACACTTACTTTTACTAGTTTCATGTTTACATTTTCATGAAGCCAAGCATCCTGTATCTAAGCTCTCATTTTGTGTTATACAGCAATTTTCTAAAACACATAGAGGTGGTGATATTAATCAGAGATTACTTAAATCGGAATGTAAATGGATCTATTATCTGAAAACTTTACATCCAGAGGGTCTTAATGAAGAATTGTCTCTCTCATGCTTTTTGTAATACACTTTCCCCCTCTGGCCCTCTCTCTTTAGGGTTTTACTCTCCAGTTTATAAGTGTGGAACTTTAATTGTGGTACTTGACTCTGTATGTATACTAGTTTGTAGATGTAATTTTTGATGTGCAAAGTATAATCTTTTGGTCTGTGCATATGGTTACCCTTAGCAGGCAATATTTTTTTACATGTCACTGCATATTATTATTTGGCTAGAGATCTAATTGATCCTGATTGTTTACTAATTGATTTAACGATCGACACCTGCTGCTGTGGTTTTCTGCCACTGTGTGCTGCTTGTTTAAAGCATTGTGGAAACATCAGTTGGCAGGACTGAGGATGCCTGTTTAAGCTGAAGCATTTTTTTCTCTTTTTGTTTGAGCACTTTTTATTTTATTCACTTTTTCACATGGGTTTATTATAGCCATTTTTGCATGTTTGTGCCTCTTTCTTTTTTGAAGCAGTGTGCGGGCTACCTTTTTCATTTTGTATCATTTCATCCAGCTTTACGCACCTGTATCAAGTTGGACAGCTGAGCATCTAAGAGCGCAAACTTTCTTTATTTCTTAGATGGTATGGAGACGATGCCGGTGACAAAAACCCAAATGGAAAAAATGGAAGTGGCGGAGATGAGAATGTTGCGTTTCACTCTGGGTATAACACGGAAAAACATGGTTAAGAATGAGACGGTGAGAGAAATGCTGGGGACGAGAAGAATTGGGGAGAAGGCTAGAGAGTGGAGACTTGGGTGGTCTGGGCACGTGAAGGGAAAGGAAGAGGCGAACGTGGGACGAAGAATGTTGGAGACGGAGAGGGAGACCAAAGAGGCGGTGCATGGACACCATCCGGGAGGATATGAGGAAGTTGGAGCTGAAGGATGAGCGCACACAGGACAGAGAGAGGTGGAGGGGACTCACGTGCTGTGGCGACCCCGAGACGAGGGATGTGCCGAAAGACAAAGAAGAAGAAGAAGAACAATTTACAATGAGGATAAAGAGTGGGAGAAAGCAATGGAGAAGCACATGGAGGGGCGAAGCCACAAGATAATGACTAAATGATGAAAAAAGATATAAAAAAATGAAAATGACACAGACCATCAGATTGTGGGGGAACCTAATTAACTAGAGTCCGCACGAGAAAGAGAGAGAGAGAGAGAGAGAGAGAGTGCTGAATGAAAATTCAATTTATTATACCGAAATGTAACATTTTGGGTGAAAGCCCTTCATCAGACATCTCTCAAGTGTGCGGACTCTCTTTAACTTATTTCAGAACATTCTTGGCTGTCCCGCATCTAGTTTGACGTCAGGATGTGTATGCCTTGCACGGCCTTTTCAGAAACCTATTTAACAAACATGCAGAACATGATGAAAGTAATGTTAGTGAGAGAACTCAACTCAGTTGCTTAAAATGCTTAATATGCAAAAAAAAGTCTCAAGCCATTATTTTATGAAAATAATGTGGAGACATGCACACACACGCACGTGCGCGCGCGCACACTCACACACACACACACACACACACACTCCTTGCTTAATAGTATGATGCTCTCACAATTTTATCCCCCTAATTTCGGTAATAAAAAGTTTTTCAGCTGCATTGATACACTGTCCCGCAAGAGGGCGTACCGAGTCTCGTTTGTATCTCTCGCCCAAGCTACTGGCCGACAAACCTGAACCTGCAAATTCTAAATCAGAAATACAGTAGCTGGCCACATTGGCGCACTGGGACAAAGAGTAAACCTATATGGCGATCCCACTACCCGCATTTAGGGCAAACATCGTGATAAGTTTAATTCCAAACAACACGCCACTCTGTTTACACATGATTTATTATGCGTTTATAACCAAGTCACTAAACCGCGATACGTGTTAATCATCACTGTCCACAAATTACTGTTTAACTGTCTTAGTTGCGTTTCTTCATCTAAAATAGGTTACATGAAGCCTAAGTGAAACCTGAAAAATCTGAATTCAGAGGTGAGAGGTTGAACTAACATCTTAATAGGCCAAATGTGTGATTCCTTCCAAAGTTTCGCGTGGTCAATGGCTACGCATTAATTAGCATTCTGAACGGTAATGAATTCTTTTAGAGTTGCAAATGGATGAACCCCCCGCAAACTTAGGTCTTCAAGCCACGCTCTGGAACACCGTTCAGCTGAAATCTCTTCTCAGTTCCCCCTTTCCTTGTTCGTTTCCTCCTCCTCCGGTAGAGGGGGTAGTCATAAGCAAGAATATCAATGGAGCAGGTTTTGTTCACACATTGGCGCACATAGTACAGCTGGTAGAGACAGACCTGAGACCGCTCCTCCTGAAACAACTTCAGATCAGCCTACTTCTGTTAAGCTCATCTGGGTCATTGACCACTTGACTGGATATTATCACATCTTAGGAAAAGTGGACTGTGTTTAAGAGAACGCATCGGACTCACTCGCTGCCCGCAGTCTGGTGGGAGTCGATTGTCTGGAGCGTAACCAGGGCGAAGGATTAACTGACTCTCCACCGCGTCTGCTTGCAGGGAACGAGCAAAACGTTGAACCGGCGACCAGGGGGTATTTGTAGCGACCCAGGGCTGGATGCGCTCGGCCCTCCTCTCCCCAGCGTCCCGCAATGGGGGAGACAAAAATTATATATCATCTCGACGACCAGGAGACTCCATACCTGGTCAAACTGCCCATCGCAGCGGATAGGGTCACTCTCGCGGACTTCAAAAATGTGCTCAATAAACCAAACTACAAGTTTTTCTTCAAATCTATGGACGATGACTTTGGGTGAGTGCAAATAAGGGTCTAATTCAGCATTTTTCTACACGTTATGCATGTCTATCAGCCGTGCTGTTGATAATTTTACTCAGCTGTAGATTTACTTTTCTATTTTACTTTTCTATTTTCTTTATACTACCAGGCGAAGCTAGTTGGCTGGCGAGCGAGCGAACCTCCCTCTTTCTTGCGTTTCTCACCGCATCGTTCAATGGCACTGGTTTGGAGTTTATGGACATATTGTTCGCCCGGTCAGTGGGGATTGAATTTTGCGGGACTTGTGAATAATCCTGCTCGTTTAGAGACTCGAAGTAATAGTTAGAAGAGTCATGGCAGCAGACTCTTTTATTCGCAATCCTAACTGCGTCCATCTTGGAAATGGACGACTTTTGCGTTAGGCGGCTCGTAGCGCTGGGGAAGGGGACGGGAGGGGCGTCTGCAGCAGTTTGCTCTTGAAGTCCTCGGGATTTTAGGAGGGAGGCCCGCTCAGAGGCGGAGGCGGGTGTTTTTGGGGTTTAAAATGGGACGGGGGACTTAAATGGGATGTTCAAAGTCCATTGAAGTCGCAGATGTCTGGTGCATAAGAGTAACTGGTCGATTTTGTAAAGCAAAGCTCGCCATATGCTGAGCGGCGGTGAATGTTGTGACATCATCGCTTGTCTTTGAAGGGGCAAAACAGTGATGACTAATCAAAAGTGGCTCGTGCTTTACATTATAGCAGAATAGTGACGATTTCTTCACTCCCCCGGGACGCACAAGGCTGGCACCACCTATGCGCTTTCGACTGACGTGCCATTGTCTCCCCCCGCTGCGACGACGTTTTCACGTTTCGCCTGATCTCGTTGAAAACTACGTTTTAACTTCAAACAACTTCGCTGACGAGATAACACTTGCCCTGGACTGGAAATTCCAGAAGGAAAGGTGAAAATGGCGGATAGAGTTTGGCATGTGAGGGGGGTAGTTGAAGGACTGGATTCTTTTGTTTTCAAAGGAAAGAAAGGAAAACGTCTTCTTTTGTCCTTCTACTTTTCTCAGTCACTCTGCTCTGAACGGCGCTCTTGCTGGACTGTAGGTTTCCAGAGCGGCATGGAGGAACTCTCCTGAGCACAGAGAATGCCAGAGTTGGAAACGGCGTATCATGGGGGAGTTCAGCATGAAGTCCGATGATACAATGAGCAGATGTAGGCCGGAGCCGCAGACTGAATTACGGTTAACTTTCTGAGTCTCCTCCCTCCGTGCCTCTCTCCCTCTTTAAATGCAAATCCACACAAAGCGGCCGGCTTGCTGTTCTTGGCAAGGAATTCACCTCCCAAATCACACACGGTATAATTACACACTCACACACACACAGGCACGCACACACACACGCGCACACACACACACGCACTCAGGCCTAAGGTTTGAGGGGCACGGCTGCGCTTTCACGGTTGTGCTCATTGCGCATGTGCCGTTGCCCTGTCAAATCCTAACGTGGCCATTATTCTAGTAAACCCCGCGGAGACTACCATCGCATGCTCACCAGGGGTTGTGACGTAATGCATTAGGTCAGCATTAGAAAGTATGTCGTGCTTACGGTCTGCATGACTGTGATACTTACGGGATCATCGCACAGTGTTCTCGAGAAGTGGCACTCCTGCTGATATTTATGTTTGTAAATTACGTGTTTTATATGAGTCAGTGGAAGCGCAACTATACTTCACATGTGATGTAATGTAGCGCTGATTTGTCGGGCAGTGTAGTAGGCTACAGGTCAATATTGCTCGTTGGGCTGGGCGTTGTGGCGTAAAATGATGCATTGTAACAATACATGCCTATACAAAGTTCATACCTCATTTTCTCCTAATTTAAACGGACACATGGTTCGAAAGGAATACAAAATGAGTAACAATTTGGGTGCTGGCTTTAGTTTTGCTTGTGAGAAATCAATCAACTGGACTGAGGCAATTTCATAGCAGACCCAGGCCAATGGACTATCCTTCATGTCTAGCTATGTTTTTTGCCAAGATGTTTTGAAATGGTGCCCCGCCATCAACATATTTTCTTCGCAGGCAGTCTGGCCAAATTCATATTATAGTGCATTGTTGTCGTGGTATATCGTTTATGCAGATAAATCTCCTACCCCTAAGTATTTTTGGCTTTTCTCAAGAGGTCAAATGCAGTTGTGGTACCGTAAGCTGTTATGATCTGACTCCCACTACACCCCCTTGTCACCTTGGTAACACGATTAAGTCATTAAGGACTTGCTGCATATTATTGTCCAAACTGTTAAGCAGTTTAACTTGACCAGCAAGTGATTTGTGGGTTGTTGGTGTTCAGAATGTTGTTCTCTGAAAAATGTTCAATGTTAAGCGTATATAAACTTCTCCAGAGCACACATCGAGGGGTCAGAGCACAGAAGTTATGTCCATTTTGGAGGTTTTCAGATAAGTGGATTTTTAGGTTTGCAAGTGTTCTTTAAAATTTTATCTATTTTATTTTATGTCATTTTTATATCAGTCACTCTTTTGCTGCATGGTTCGAAGGTGTATTGAGCACGTAAGTTTTCGTTGGTGTAGTACCGCAACATCATGGCCACAATTGCCAAAAAATGGCCACGTCACCTCTGTGCTCGAACAAATCTAGCACATGATGTGACATAACACAATAGTGACAGGTTGAAGTTAAGTGTCTTTGCGATGGACAACAAATGATTCTGGAATGCAATTCATGTCAACTCATCAAAATATCAATGTTTAATTAATTTAAGCAGATTTTGTTGGACATTTACTCTCAATGAAAATATGAATTCTGCGTAAAACTGAGGCAGATGGACATGTATAGTTATTGTACTTGAAGAATTAGCTGATAGAAAGCTGTGACGGGGTAAAAAATCTCAACATCACAAAATTTGGACGTATCGCCATTGTCCTCCAAACTCCGGATATGTGCTCCGATATGGTCTGTATGGTACTCTCATGTACTCTGTTAGAGTTAAATTAACTCTTGACAATTTACTGTGTGTAAATACAGTGCACATCTGGACACTTTTTTTTTTTTCCCTCATGCTTACACAAACACTCCTATAACACTCCTATAACCTACACTTACACAGTGTGACACAAACTCTTGTTCCCATTTGTCTCTTGTTACCCAATTTCATCATTGAAACCAGCTGTATGTGGGACATTCACAGACTGCTGGGACATTTGGGCTGTGTTCAAGTGTTGAGAAAAGGTGCAAAACATGTGGTGGGATCCAGAGGGTGGCTTGTTCTGGACTCGTGTTCAGATCCCCCTTGTGGTAATGGGTTTGATTCCCCACCGCAAAATTTTGACATGTAATCTAGCAGCAAGTGCTTGATGGGTCCATAGTGTTTTCTGGCCTCTGGGGGTATTAAGATCATCTTTTAGGCCCTTCAGGAAGACCCTTAGCCCCATATTCTTCTGGGTGTGCGGCATTTTTCCCAGCTAAAGCCGCTTTCGCATTGGACGTGGAACAAATTTTTCGCACGACAGATTACATTCGAGTCAATGCAAAGAAGCGAATACACGCGAAATGCGTGTATTCGCTTCTTTGCATTGACTTGAATGTAATCTGTCGTGCGAAAAATTCGTTTCGCGTCTGGTGTGAAAGCGGCTTTAGTCTAATCGACTGTAAGTCGCTGTGGGGAAAAGCATCAGTTTTCTCACCTTTTGTCTGAACAAAGAGAAAACGTACACAAGAAGGCTGGACTTTCTGAACCCCTTTAATAAAAAAAAAAAGAAACTGAGTGAAATCCAATCCTTCATAAACACTGCCGTGTTCGGCTCGCGTCTCTTGGTTGCCATGCAACCGTCTCCGCGGTCTGTAAAGCGCCGGATCCAATTTAAATTCTGTTGCGTTTTGCAGGCGGGGACAGAAATCCCCCCCCCCACCGCCCCCTCGGGCAGGGGAGTTTGTCCCGTAATAACTAACCTCCCGCTGCTACGGCTAATGAGCTGAGAGCTACGTTCTCCGACATTCTCCTCCGCCATGAAGCCGCTATTGCTGGCGGACTTTGGCTTGGGCAGTACTGAACTGCAGGTTGCGTTAATTATTCATCTTTTAATTGCTTCGCGGACACGACGTGCCTGGTCTGACGCATGGCTGAAGAATTATTGTTTGTTTTGACTTTATTTGTTTTGACTTTTGACCGTTTGTGCTGGGAGGACGTGCCACGTGGGCAGTGCAGGAAAAGTTGCTTGCTTATATGTGCACTGGCTGTGTCCTTTGTCTGGGATTTGAACCCGAAGCCCTTTGGTTTGATACGTACTTCCCTTGCCTTTGTAAGCTTCAGTTAGCCCTCCTAACTCACTGTTAAACGCCAATGGCTTTGGATCGTGAGGTCACTAGGTGTCGTTGCTAGAGGTCATGACCTCTCGAAGCATCTGGTCGGGAAAATCCCAGACCTGGATCACTGTCAGTTGTCTCCTGATCTCTCCTCTCCCATTGGACGATGGAAGCTGGAACGGTTGCATGTTAAATGCGGTGTTCTGGCTGGGTCAGCTGACCTCTCGTGTGGGCGATAAATGATTGTCAGCTCACTAGGATGGAATGTGACGTGAGCTTGTGAAGTGTGTGTATGTGTGTATGTGTGTGAGCTGACGGTGTGGCCGAGTGTTGAAGAGGGAACTCAGCAGAGCTTCCTCTGCAGTGCTCTTCATTTGGGATTCTTTACCCCCTCCCCAAAAAAGGAAAACTCTTAAACAGATGTGTGTTCTGTTCAGTGGTGAGTCTTGTCTGTGGCGTATCCTCCTTAGCATCTTAAATCCCTGTCAAATCGCCAGCCCTCTGTCTGAAGACTCATTGTGCAGGGGACTTTACAAACATGGTCAGAGACTGCGGTTACAGTCTGCGGAGGAAACAAGACAGCATTGTCATCAATTTCCCCCTTCACTTTAGAAATCCATTTTCAAACATGATCAAGGTTATGACAGGTGACACAGACATACAAAACTTCACGCATCTAGGGAAATTAGTTTCTGAGAAAATTTGTCCCTACTTAACCTGATGAACGAGCATATGGACGGACGAACGCCATTGCAGTTTTCCTCCAAGTGATAGCGCATTCAAACAACTTTCTGTGACAGAACGCAGTCAAAAGACTTTCTGTAATAGCACAGTTAAAAGGTTGTGGATAACGGAGCACAGTCAAGATTGTCTGTAATAGAGCACAGTTATAAAATTACTTGTTACAGAGCACAGTTAAAAGATGATCTGTGACTGAGTACAGTTGTTAGATTGTGACAGAGCACAGTTAAAAGATTCTCTGTAACACAGCACAGTTAAAAGATTGTCTAACTGAGTGCAGTTAATAGATTATCTGTAACTGAGCACCATTAAAAAACTCTGTCAGAATGCAGATAAATGATTCTGTGTAACTGCACAGTTAAAATGATCTGTCACAAAGCACAGTTAAATACCGTGATCTCAGGGATTGGTGGGACTCAGAGGGGGTGTGGTTAGGCCTCTGGAGTCTGAGTTGTTCCAGGAGAAAACACGGCTGCAGGTGTGTGTTTGTGTCAGGAGGCAGTGCATTCTGGCTTTCCCATTTGTGTGTGTGTTCGCTGTGAGTGAGTGTGTGTGACTGTGAGAGTGAGTGTATATGGATGAGTGGGTGTGTGTGAGCAAGTGTTTGTGCATGCAAATATGTGTGTGATTCAGAGTAAGTGAGTGTGAGTGTACAAATGAGTGTGTGTGTTTGGAAGTGCGCGTGTGTGTGTGTGTGTGTGTGTTTGAGGAAATGCTTGTATGCAGATATGTATGCGTGTGTGAGTTTTTGGGGAATGTGTGTGTATGCAGATGTGTGCGTACATATTTGTGTTTGAGAGTGTGAGAGAGTGTGTGTTTGTGTTTGAGAATGTGAATGTGTATGTTTGTTTGAGAGTGTCTTTGTGTTTGAGGGTGTGAGTGTGTGTGTATTTGAGAGTGTGTGTGTGTGGGTGTGTGTATTTGAGTGTGTGTGTGTGTGTGTGTGTGTATTTGAGAGTGTGTGTGTGTGTGTGTGTGTGTATTTGAGAGTGTGAGTGTATATGTGTGTATTTGAGAGTGAGTGAGTGTGTGTGTGTGTGTGTATTTGAGAGTGAGTGAGTGTGTGTGTATTTGAGAGTGTGTGTGTGTGTGTGTATGTGTATTTGAGAGTGTGTGTATGTGTGTGTGTGTGTATGTGTATTTGAGAGTGAGTGAGTGTGTATGTGTATTTGAGTGTGTGTGTGTGTGTATGTGTGTGTGAGAGTGTGTGTATGTGCACATGAGTATGTACTGTATCTGGGAGAAGTGGTGATGTCCAGCTGTGGCTGACTGAGGCACAAAACCTTTATCACATCCAGGCCCTTTTCTTCCTCTTCACTCCTTCTCTTCTCACCTCTGTGTGTTTGTCTCTTTCTCTCTCTCTCTCTCTCTCTCTCTCTCTCTCTATTTTTCTCTTTTCAGATAGTTTTTGTTTTTCCGCGAATCAGTGAATTTGATTCCGGTCGATTTCTTTTCTCATCTGTTTGTGTGTGGATGCTCTTGTCTTGGTGTTGGCATCAGCGCGTGATTTCAGGCGGAAAAAAAGTAATTTCTCCTCCACTCTGCCTCTGTGCCTCACACACGCTTGAGCGCGTGCACACACACGCTCTCTCACACACGCGCACACACACACAACCCCGCAATCCATTTCCTTTGAACTCTGCTACTCGGATGTCATCTCTTCAACATGAATGAAATCTTTCAATCTAATCACTGAGGGTCAGACAAAATCACGGCCGTCTCACGAGCGATCAATTTTATCCGCCGGTCGATGGAGCAACCGTGACTGGACGAGCGGGAAGATCACCCCGCGCAGGAGCAGGACGGGGGGGGATGATGGGATGGGGGTGGGGAGAGGGGAGGGCAGCTCTGGGGGAATCTCATTTCTCTTTTTATTTGTTCAGGATGTGACAATATCCTATATCGCGTCATTTTTCCTCAGGCATGCTTCAAATGAAACGATATTGCGACCGCAGTGTTTCAACGGTCCGCTGTGGAGCGACCGAGCAACTCTTGTCCGAAACGAGAGCCGCAGCAGCGGTAAACCTCATCCGAAATGAACCTGCAGCATCCGCGAGACTCTTCCAAAACAAACCAGTAGCAGTCGTAGACCTCTTTCAAAACGTACTTGAGGTAGATGCAACCCTCCTCCAAAACGAACTACAGTAGCCGAAAGCCTCCTTTGAAATGAACCGTCAGCAGCAGAAAACCTCCTTCAAGCTGAAATGGCAGTAGCCGATAAACTGTAGGCTGCAGGTTTAGCGTTTTCATTCCCAAGCTTTTCATTCTGCCAAAAAGCAGCTTGGATGCAAACTGTCGTTGTTGAAAGAGCTGGGCAATGCGGCCGTTGGGCCCTTGAGCAAGGCTTGTATTCCCACATTGCTCCAGATGCCGATTGACCTCTAGTTGGTTGTATCAAATCTGGTCCTCTATTTGGGGGCCACTACTGCTTTTGAATTTTGCCCATTTCTGATGATTGTGTCACTGAATGCTGAGAGATTTCATTCGCCTGGGGGTCCAGGTTTAAATTTGTACTGTTCCTTGGGATTCCTTTCACAATGAGAGGAGTTCTTGCACAGGGATCCTAAAATCTGGGCCTTGAATCCAAATCCAGCCCATGTTTATTTTTCATTCCAGGTAAGTAAGAAATTAGCACTTAGTGCTTCCTATTTGCCAGTTTGTCTTTAAACCTGAATCCCAGGTAAAGTTGGGGTAGAAAACTCGCAGTTCTTGGACTTTGAGGACCATTATTTGAGGGCCAGGGGTCTAGCGTGATGGTAACACACTTAACCTGAATGGCTTCAGTACATGTGTAGAAAGGTAAATGGATGCTACTGGAGTGTCTGCTAAAATCCTCTCATGTGGCCTGATGTGCCCCCGCGGAGTAGCGCCGAGTGTGTTAACGTCACCATGGCACTGAGGCGAAGCATAGATGTGCACTGAAGTCACTCTTGCGGAACGATGCTCAACTGTAGCTCTCTCACGTACCAAACCCAGACATGACAGAAAAGTGTGTCAGTTTGACAGTATGCTCACGGTCAATGCTGTGTGTCCAGATGTGGTTTTTTAATTTTTTTTTATTTACACCTTCACATTTCAACATGGCTTTACTCAGAAATAATTTGCGGTCCCAGTTTGATGATTAGCATTTAACCTCATAAAACCTGTGGTCTGTCGAATGCAGCTTCTGTAGACAAACCTGTGTAGCTCTCGGCTCGGTGTGCAGGGATTCCAAATATGCCCTGTTGAATTACTAGGAAATGTGTATAAAATGATGTACAAGATTTTCCACTGGATGTAATGCAGTGGCCAGAAAAACATGGCGTTCTGAGTTTGAATATTTCTCTCATGGTCAATTCCACGGTAACCGATGTAACATTTAGAACAACTTTAACTGTTAAGGAATAGTCAGGTGGACACCAGATGCAGGACCCAGAAGTGTTTATTGAACACAACACAAGGGAGAAGATAGCAGACAAGCCAGAAACAAAACACCCTGCACATACACTGAACAACAGGGTGGACTAAAGTACACTGCCCAAGGCAGGGGAAAAACAGAAGTACACACTCCTTGAGTGGCTTGGCTAAAACACAAACTCTGGACCTAAACTAAAACTGACAGGGACACTGGGAGACTTGGACAAGGGGCAGAGAAGACTTGGGCCCAGGAACACGAGGCTCGGGGAGAACTCAGGAAACACAACAGCAAACAAAACAAAGTCCCGTCTGAAGGTCTCTTCGATCTTCCCTGTTTAAGTTCACGTGGGAGGAGGCGGGAAAAAGGAAGGCAATCTCCCTCGGAAGCAGAAACACATGGGATTAATAAACAAATTTTCCACGATCGGGTTATTCAATAATGACTCGAGACAAGACGCTGAGATGATCAATTCAAACCAGACAGTTTAGATTGAGGCAATCTAAACGTAACGAGTTAAAAGCACCACGAGAGAAGTGAAGGAAAGCACAGCTTTAAACACAGTTAATCAGGGAAAGCTTTGGAAGAAATTTACAAAAGCTAGAAACACTCGCACTCGCTTATGAGTTAATTAGGTTAGTAACTACGTGACAAAATATTTACACACCCTTAAATAAGTGCTGGTTAGTACGGTTAGTATTGGCCCTATCAGAGAACACATTCTCTCAGTTTTCAGAGAACACATCCACTCAGAGTTTTGCGAGACCCGGAATTAAGCACGGGTGGAAGCAATGAATGAAATGCCAAAGCCGAAACCGAAAGAGGAATTGTGATTGGACAACGAGACTCAGGCATGCAGGCTGTCACACGACATCACAGGAGCCAGGCGAGGGAGAATAGGTGGTCAGGCCGCGGGAATGGAGCTGAAACCCAAATCAAGAGAGACACGGGAAAAACGCACAAGCACAAACAAGCACACAGGGCAGAATCATAACATTTACTTCAGTTACTCTGTAATTACAAGGTGCATCACTACAAAGTATCACAGGGATTCAAACTATTGTTGGTGCTTGAGAACCCATGTAATAGACTTTATTTAGCATATTGCACTATACCACAGTTTGTCATTTTACAGGGTAACTGACATAACATGAAAAAATACCTCAATTTTTACACGCTTTTTAAATTGAAGATTTCTCTGAATTCTTTCCTTCAATCACCTTCGTTTCTCTGTCAGAAGAAGGTTGACAGTCACTTCTCCAGCTGTCAGAATGAAGAAAGTGTTGATGTTGGCTGAATTATATTTTCTGAGTCAAAAAGTCGAGGAACGTAACACTCTTTGGTACCTGACGTGAAGTGTCTGGGACTAAATAAGAAAACTGAGCTTCGTTGACTTTTCTTTGGCATATAATTCTGAGGAAGGAGAGCAAGTATGTTTCACTGACAAAAAACACATTTTCAGTGCAGAAGGAAGTTCAGTCCTATAGAAGTCGCTGAGAAAATGACCCTACTTTCCCACCTGATTTATTATTTAAATAATGATATTCTGCATTACTTTATTGTGTCTGTCGCAGGTTTCAAGTCTCCTTCGATATATCATGAAGTTCATTTTTGTAAATTATTGTCCCAATAGACCAGAATAAAGGATAAAGCCAGAATATGCGTTACAGGCGTGGCTATCCTCTGGTCCTTGTCTGATACGGTCAGATTCACCTGTAGATCCTCCCCTCGCTCCTCCCTGGATATTCAGTTCACGCTCTCGTCCAATAGGAATCTCATCCAATTTCAAAATGACAACATGGTGCAATTCAAATTGCCTAAATCGAGGCTACCCAAATGGTATGCTGAAACCAGTGGGTGGCGTCACGGTTACTTCTTTCATCTTTTTATACAGTCTATGGTACAATTTGCAAAACAAAAATTATCCAAAATGTATGACAAAAAAATTGCCCGTGAGGTATCATTTTGCATCGAATTGACCTCAAATGGTAAGTGTGATGTAGCTTCAGCGAAGCGGCGCAAACAGCAGATACAGAATATGCGCATGACTTCGTCCTAGATTGTGAAAAAAGTGCTTTTCTGACTTTAAAACTACTTTAGGAAAAACTGAAGTGGAAAGTTAGGAGTTTAAGTGCTTTAAGATGCTGCTCCAAACATGCAGCTCTAATTCGGGGAATTACGGAAAAAATTGAGACAAGCTGGTCCTCATTTGTTGGAGGCTAATTTCGGACGAAGTCCCTTGCTTGTTTATCTAGCACACCAGACATTGCACAGGGCCTTCAGGTCTTGTAGTGTCAGCTGCTCAGCTCACGTGAAAGTGTGTACGTCTCTCTCAGAATGTGAGCTTCTCAGGCCTGCAGGGAGACAGTCTCTCTTCAGTCTGGAACAGACGGGCCCACATCACTCGGGAGGCTTTAGATAATATCGGGTGAAGTGGGAAGTATGGCCTAATAGTCAGCATTTTCCTATATTTGGAGCGTCAGGAATCCCATATGCATTGTTTATGGCACCGGTGTTAATTTCCTAAACGAACAATGCCTTTGGGAATCGGGTCACTTTAACTATCTGAAAATGCAGACCGTTCAGAATCCACTGATGTTACGTAATGTTGAATACGGCGCATTAGGGTATTTTTCAGTATTCTTTAGTTCCACTGATATCTCTGAGGGCTCCGTCAGTGCCAGTTTGTTGAAAGCTGTAGTCAAGGTGTTTGACTTGGACTCAGGTGGTTCATGGTTTCAACCCCATTGTAGCCACAATAAGATCAGGTGTTTTTTGGCCCCTGAGAAAGGCCCTGAACCCTACATTGCGCTAACAGGAATTGACACCAGCAGCTGTGTGTAGCTTCATTTAGAACTGATTGGGGAATAAAAAAGGGTAATGCGGCGTAAAAATGGCGGGAGGAGAGTCGTTTTAAACCCAGACGCTGAGGATGATGATGCAAAATTCTGAGATTTTAACCCACAATTTTCTCAACCTGTCAGCAGTCTGGGATTTAACCCACGGTATTCTGGGATATAGGCCCCACAACAGTTACAGATTTAAACCCGCAGAATTCTGGCATTCAACCCAAGTCACTCTGCGATTTATTCCTCAGTATACTATGATGTAACCAACAGCATTCTGGGGTTTAATCCACTGTATAACGGGATTTGACCCACAGTGATTTGGGTCTTCACCTGTAAGGTTTTTTGGGATTTTACCCAATGTGTTCTTGGAGTTGATCCATAATGTTCTAGGTTTTAACCTCAGTATTTGTTGGCCAGGACTGGGATAAATGTATGCATCGTTCTTCTCCGCGGTCATCGAAAGGGTGATCATAGGTTTTATGGGATGGGATAAAATTGTAAGTAAAAAGCTTGGGTGCCTGTTTTTATCAGGTGCTGTGATCTGCAATTCTGAGGTCAAGTAGCGATGGGCTTTGATTTTTTTTTTTTTTTTCCCCCTTTGTGTTTTTTTTTTTTTAATCTTTGTAATGCATTTTATATGCGGCTTTGTTCTTCGTAACAATAAAAGCACTCGTATCGTGCTCGTCTCATTTCTGTGTTGTTGCGCAGAATGCACATTATGCGTGTAGATTTTACGCTTCAGTAGACGATTCCTTCTATTGCCGTCCTTAAATTAGCTTTTGCGACGCTATTATGGGCCAGGTAGTCGTTTACACTGAATAATGTCCTATTGAGTGTGAAGCTATGGGTTTAGTGGCGGCCCGCTGGCAAGCCGACATCAGTGGAAGATATAAATCCACATAAAAGCGCCAGACTCCGGACTTCATAAGAGGGAGATGAGAGGGAATCACTGATGTATTCTCTCTTTTTTTATTGTGAAAATGAAATGGATCGAAGGAGGGGAGGTCAGACAGTGTTTGGAGGGAGTGGGGGTGGGGTGGGGGGGTGGAGTCATGCCGTCAGTATGTGGAGGAGATGAGAGGAAAATTAATCTTCAAAAACCAATGGGAAATAAAACGTTTGCAGGGACTGGAGGTCTTGCCGTCCCACCTTAATTAGCCAGCGTGTTCTAGGTTGTTTACTCACCCAATGAATCCGAAGGACTGGTATTACAAGGTTTGTCAAATGCGGTTGCTCAACTCAAACCTGTGGAAATTCAGGCTGATTATAAATTCTACAGGAGATGCTAAGGTTTCCAACAATCCCAAGGATATCCTGCTGAATTACACATGTAAAAATGACGAACCAAATCTCGATATATTCTGTTTGATGGAATGATATGACCATAAAAATTTGAAGTCATGGTATTGAATAGTTCTCTCAACAAAAGTGTGATGTAGCTTCAGTGAAACACTGCATCCAGCAGAATATATATGCAACATTGTTTTACTTTGAAAAAAAAAAAAATGCTTTATCTGACTTTGAACCAACTTAAGGGAAAACTTGGGTGAAAAGTAGGAGTTTAAGGTGCATAATTGAGTTGATAGTGGAAACCCCATTTTAGCTGCAGTAAAATCAATCCAGATTTTGGGCTCTTGAGCTACGCCCTTAACGTAGCCAACGCTAACTTTTCGCTGAGTTTTCCCTTTAGTAGGTTGAAAGATTTTTCTTTTTCGCATTATGGGCCAATCGAACATACATATTCTATATCTGCTACATCAGACTTATAAAGAGATTAATATTCAAACCAAGGACACCTTGTTGTTGTGGCCACAGTGTTCCATCAAATGGAAAGTATTTGAATCTTCCACATCATTGTATTCACATTTCCCTGAAATTCGGCAGGAGATATTTAGGATCATTGGTAACCATGGGATCTCCACCAGAATTTAAAATGGACCTGAATGTCCACAGGTTTGAATACAGCAGCTGCGTTAAGTCACATTGGGTTAAGCCCACATTGCTCATGGGGGCACTGGCCCCAGCTTGGTCTGATGATAATCGATTGATTCCTTGTTGGAAATTAAGCAGTTAGTGTTTTTTGACAAAGGTGGCAGCACATCAAAGGCAGACAACAGGTGTTCTAGATTTTTCCTGAAGCCAGAGAAAAGAATCCAACAACATCCAACAAATTATGTGGCTAGGTTTATCAATAAATAAGTAGTTTTACAGATAGATTTTAATTTTAAGATGGTAAGATGTAATTTTGACTGGATTTTTGTTTAAACCAGGCTTTAAATCAGTTTTGCCATTCTTTTACATTACAATGCGCATTTCAACGTGTTTGTACGTTTTCCAAAGGCTTTCCCTTTGGCATGGTTTATAGCATGGCCGGGCACAAGAATATTTATAGAGAAGTGGTGAATTATTATATGACGGCTGTTTTCAACAGTATTTGGTAACTGTGGAGGTTGACATGCTATAGGCCTCATAGTCTGGAGGTAGATGCTATACAGTCTAATTCTCCAGAAAGTACTACATCGGACGTGTGATATCAGTAGCTGAGGATGACAGATTTTCAGTGACCTTCCTACACAAGTCCGGCAGTAAGTACATGTTCCTAAAGAGGTGAGATGTTGAAGACTGTGTGGAACCCAACCGGATCTTCTCTGGTCCCCTCACTGTCATCAACCATGATCCAGAGAAGGTGAAATTTATGGACTTCAGTGAGCCGGAAATCAAGAAGCGTTACGAGTGTTTGAGGAAAAATCCTCCATTGAAATTTGAACTGTCGTGCCAGGGAATTGGCAGGCGGGCGGGGGTTCATAGGGTGGACATTTGAAATTGACTTGCATTTATCGGGAGTTTTCAAATTAAGTGAACATGAAGGCCAATTATTCTCTTCAATGGAAGTGGTTGAGACATGGTGAACATAAGTACAAAGCAGTTAGGTGAACTTCCAGGCGCTCAAGCTATTGGTAACGTCAGTAACGTAACGTCAGTAACGTAACATCAGTAACGCAACCTTTTTTCTTTTAAAGCCGGTTGTACAAAAATACTGTTGTATTTTGTTAAAAACTTAGTGTTAGAAGTTCTATTAATGAATTGTCCAAGATATATAATCCACTTTAGTCTACAGTGCATCATTTAACAAGGATAGAGAACCAAACTTGCATGGGAAAAAAAGGCATGTTACTTTTGCGTAACGCGAGTAAAGCTTGCGAAGTCTAGTCGGTCAGCGTAAGTTCATTCTGCTTTTTCACTTCTAGGTTTAGATGATGGTAAGAGGTTCCCACAATGTAGAACTTAGGAAGTTCTGTTAATTAATGGAGTGGTGAAACCACTTCATACTAAAGCCTAATGCAGTAAATATTGCATGAGCAATGCTGGAATTGTCCTGAAGCGTCTCCTGAATAACTGTAGTGTATTCTGTAGCATGTGTGATGTCATAGTCCATGTGACCAGGAAAGGACACTCAGGATCACTCGACCTTCAATGATTTAGTCTTGTAGTCTCGCAGTCTGAATGAAGCCTGGCAACCCTGGGTGTTGCTCTTTTTAATGGAGTTCCAAAGAATATCTGGTGAGAAGTGGAGTAAATGTATCATCAGTGGCGCGAGACTATTATTTATGATGTTATTCATTTCCCTGCTATCATTAATTTACCAGTCCAAGAGATCATTAAATGGTGAAAATACTAACGAATGCTCCTTTTAACGTGGCTGCCTTTGAATACAGTAAATGTAGTGACTGCAGGTCAGCTCAGGTCGTTCTGAAACAAAGGCAGTTCAAACGGCTCTGCTGAATTTGAAATTCAAGAGCAGATTTCCATGGCAACTGATCTTTTTTTGTGTGGTATACCTGCTCCCACTTTAGGTAATGGCCACCTCAGGTTGTGTGTGTGTGTGTGTGTGTGTGTGGGGTGGGGGGGGGGGGGTACGAGTTAGGTCTAGGGGACACCTGTGGGTTTGTAGGGTTTTGAAATTCTGGGGGCACGCTCAGGGTGTTTGTGGGGGGTCAAGTGCCACATTATGGGGGCCGCTGCTTCTTCTGTGGACAAGCAAGAACTGGGAGGCCTTGGCACGGGGTGAATGTTGCTGTTTCGGGGCTTGGTTACCACTTCTGGCCACAGTCCAGGAGATTCTCATACCCTGAAAATCTGCCCTTGTCTGAGTTGAGCCAAGTGGCTATGGTGGGTTTCCTGGAAGCTGGAAGAAGGTGGTTCTAACTGTTAGGCCCTTGAGAAAGGCCCTTAACCTAACTTTGCACTTGAGAGGATTGGCCCCATGTTAATCAAAGAAACTGTAAATTGCCTTTGGTAAATGCGCCACTGTTAAGCATGGTAATGTCTTGTAATGTAGCTGATTAACTATTGCCACTTGTTTGGTTGTGGGCTAATGGCCATTGATATAATGTTGGTCAAGTGTTGGCCAAATGTACGCACAGTATTTGTTGAATGATGGCGGTCAAAGCTTGCCCAGTCTTAGTTTGATTGCAGTGGAACTTGTCTCAGTGTTGCCAAAACATTGGGCCACTGTTGACTCAGTGTTTGCCCTTGTGGAATTTATACCTGTGCGGACTGTACGGTTGTTGTTGGCAACTAGAAGGCCCAAAAGGAATGTGCCAACTTAAGCCTCTAGCATTACGCCAGAAATGGGGGAAAAAAAGATCCTTCAGTCCGCCATGTTGGCTCTTTGTGTTCTTCCACAGACGTGTGACTAATGCTTCGGCTATTCCAATGAATCAATCTCTGGACAGCGTGTTCTGCTGTTCAGACAAAACGTGTTTGTTAATATTCTCTGTATCCAACTGTGCACCAGTCCAGGGTCAAAATGACTTCCCCGTAGATAAGCAACATGCCTGTGATAACGTTACAGAATATTTGCCTGTATTGAAATGTTCTTTGCTTCCTCGGCCTCGAAAATTCCGACTTCTGAGTACAAATGGAACGCAGCATTACACTGCAATAGCTTTCATGATATGGATTTTGCAGAGCTCACTGGTATGCTTGTGACAGAGCTATTACAAATGAACTCTATCATAATTTTCCTTGATTTTTTTTTTTTTTTTGTCAGAGCGGAGATGTCGAGGATTATGTCCAAGGCTTAGAGTCGCGTGTCACGCAAACTTAGTTTGGATCGCTCAGGCTTGGGAACTGAGGGAAGAAGGGAGGGGGGAGAGTGATTTATGGAGCAGGCAGGCGTGGCCTGGTCTCCAAGGTCTATTTGGCTGCAGAGTCTGGTAAACACTGGGAGACTTGGCACTGCCTGTCCTCTGAGTTTAAGCCAGGGAGAATCCTGGTTGTGTCACATGACTAAACCAAGTTTTGCACATGACCGTCTGTGTAGTCGATAATGCAGGGCTCCACAATAAATATAAGGAGTGGCTTGCGACCTTAAGCCTCCTTGTTTTCAATTCAGGCCAATTGGCAGTGCAATCACTGTCCCACTCTGGTCTGTAAGTCCTGGCGCGTTGGAGCAGCGGAAATGTTCCCGGAGGATGTATAGCACTAATCTGAAGTCTGTATGCGCCAGCAGGAACATTTAGCAGTAATGTTGATGATTATTTAATTTTGCTGACACTTTTATCCAAAGAAAGTTGCTGTTGATGAGCTGTTACCAGGGCTAATACCTCCAGAAACAATGAGGGTGAAAACGCCTAGCGGCTGTATTGATCTGATTGGCTGCACTCAGACTTGAACCGCTAACTGTCTGGATACCTGTTGATCACCTTGGCCAATAGGCTCCCCCTATACAGTGTGTAGATCTGTGGTTACATCACATGGCTAAACTCTGTCTCCACATGCAATATTCACCAGGAAAACTAAGTTTTAGGTTTCTCTGTCAAAAAGTGAAGAAAACTTGTATCTTCTTGTTGGGCCATTACAGGGACATTACCCAACATTACAGTAAGTGTTTTAATCCAAAGCGACAGTTCATTAACCGTTCATTAGACTTAAGTCGACGCCTGTGCCCCCCTAGGGTAGTGTGGGTTTAAGGAGCCCAACTACCGCTCTAATTTTATTGGAGCCTCAGTCCGATGTGCTAACCGCTAGGCTACTAGCTCCCCTGTGATAATAATTTGATGACTCAAATCTTGGCGTAAAATGCAACGAATGGTGAAGCATTTTGCCTGGGAATGGACTGCATTGCTGCATTTGTAGTTTTGAGGGATTTGAAGCTAAACTTTAAGTCCCTGATCATGTGCTGTGTCCCAAGGTTAAATCGGCTCCTACAGAATACATATGCTGTCAATTCTGCTCACAGGTACTTTGCTGGCTTTGAATTAATAGCGGACATTTTGCTTGGTGAGTGCGCCTGTAATTATGCTGTCACTGCCTGGGTAGTACAGAGTGATATAGGGCCTGTATCTGATTGCCGGCCCTTGTAGAAATGGGCGTCATTATCACCTGCGACATTAAGATTCTGTCTGTTATCACGCCCCCTCAACGGCTCCGTCTCCCGCTCATCTCGCTGAGCCATGGAAACTGTAACTATGGTAATAAGGTCAGGAGGGGTCAGCGCGGTTTTTCGGGGAGCAGCTGGGAGAGGTGTTGGTGGGAGGGGGGTAGCGTGGGGTGTGGGTGCAGGGGGAGTGGGGTGATGGGTGGGCACGTGTTAACATTTTTATTGTCCCATGGTTTGATTCAGTTACTTCCTGCATCCTCACCCTGTGTGTGCGTGTGCGTGTGCGTGTGCGTGTGCGTGTGTGTGCGTGTGCGTGTGCGTGTGTGTGTGTGTGCGTGTGCGTGTGCGTGTGCGTGTGCGTGTGCGTGTGCGTGTGCGTGCGTGTGTGTGTGCGTGTGTGTGTGTGTGTGTGTGTGATTGAGTTAGCGCTCGTGCAAGTGTGTGGGAGTTTGCATTTATGTGTGTGCGAGGGAGTGTGTAAATCTGCATTTGTGTGTGCGTGCATGCTCTCCTGAATCTCAAATTCAATTTCAGAAAGCTTTATTGGTATGAATTACGGAGACACAAAGAGACAATAGGAGCATTACCTGTGTGATTATGTACTGACAGAGAACTACATGGGCAAGTTTAAGAAATACATGCTTTCACCCTCTAGCCTTTGTCAGGGGATTGTCTCCAATTGGAGGTGTGGAGTGGGGTCCTTTGTTCAGGTTACTGTGGCTGATGGATTTGCCTTAAGCATTCTCCCGCTCTTTGCAGGGTGGCAGTAATTTGTGGTGAATGTGATTAATTATGATGAAACACTTTTTTTTTTGGTTATTATTTGATCATGTTACATTAATTTAAGAGGTTCACCTTGATTGGCTCCTTTATTGAGGGGAAATCGGAGGTCAGAAGTGCTTTCTGTGCCTTTTTTGTTCAAACCGCGACTGCGGAGCCAGTGTTCTGTCAAATTTTGCCTCCTATTGAAATATGCTACCTCGCGCAAACCTAAAATCTTGGGCTGTTTCTTCCCTCATATCTTAAATACCTTCAAAAATTGTCAAAATACTTTGTTTTCCAGTGTGCATTTCGACCTGTAAGCCTAAATATATTTGCATGTACACGCTGGGTTTTCCTGAAAATGCAGAAATTAGATGGTAATGGTGTATATGGGCATATATCTTCAAACAAACTTATCTAATTCATTATAACATCTGCTTATGTTATAATACGCTAACAAGTAACAAAGTTACTACTGTAAACTGATTCATTTTGCAATATTAAGGCGATAACTAAGACTTTACGATCACTTTGCACAACGGTACATTTGACAAAGCAGCACAAATTGTCAGAACACCGGCCCTATAAACACGAATGCCCATGACTCACTGAGTAGCTGAGTGAAGAAGTTAGCTCAATGCTAGCACATAATAGGAATTACCATTAAGGCCCTAACGGAAATGAGTATAATGAAAGAAATTTTACTCCGGAGTGTATTACATGGGCTGTATTTGCAGAATTTGGGTTCATTGGAGCAAGTGATTGTCACAGAGGATCTCCCCCTGTTCACATTTTCACTTATCTCTCTCTCTCTCTCTCTCTCTCTCTCTCCCTCTCTCTCAGGGTGGTAAAGGAGGAGATTTCAGATGAGAATGCCAAACTGCCATGTTTCAATGGAAGAGTGGTGTCCTGGGTGAGTTCCATGATCCCTCGCTCTCCCTCTCTGAATCCCATTCGTCAGTTAAAAATGTGCATTAAATTGCAGCGCTCACGTGGCCGCCATTGTCGAGAAGGAGAGTTATGGTCAGGTAGTGACAGACTCGCTGACTTCAATTACGTAAGACGATAATGTGTTTGATGTTGGCCAATAAAAGTGATGAATGTGTGTCTTATATCTTCCCTCTCTCTGACCCTTTCTCCAGTGTGTAACTGCCGTAAATAGCCTTTGAGTGTTTTTCAATTAAGGACAAGAGGTTTATTGAACCCGGCTCCCAAAAATGAAATTATTTACTCAGGGAGAAGGTTGTGTGTGTTTTGTGTGCTTACGAGAAACCCAATGTCTTCCTCACAATAAAAGAAGGAAGGTAGCATGGTACGCAGAAAGGAGAGAATTAAAGAGATAAATGGAAAGGGAAAATCCTGTTTAAAGCAAGAAGAAGGAAAGAGGCAGAGGCGTACATTGACAAACAGGTATTTCTTTTTGAGGAAGAAGCTGAATCCTCAAGACCCATATGTCCGCAAGTGGAAGTTCATTTGGAACCTAGCCTCACGCGTTAGAAAGCCAATAAAAACCCGTCTGACTGCTAATATGTGCAGCACGTCTGAGAAAATAAAGCCCTAACGCTTGTTTTTGGGAGAACAGCCATCTGCACTTTCGTGTTCTCACTCAGGCTACCTGGAGAAAAGTTCCTCCAGCGGGTCTTTTTCTTGGAGAGAGAAGAACAGAAGTATCCTTAATCTCCTGCCGATTCCCTTCAGCCGTTAAACACAGATTTTCAGCATTCCGACGTGCGTGTCCAGGGAATATTAGAGTGGGATTCGCAAATTTGGAGCTCCTGCAATCGTCGGCTTGGCAGCATTTCGGATGGGCCTGCTCCTGGAATCGCTTGTGGGAGAACATTCGAGCTGCGGTGCTTCTTCAAGCCCTGAGACCATTTTCTGAGACGAGGCCCCCTGGTGGTCATAATGGCGAGCCGAATGGAAGTTTTTTTTTTATTTTCTGTCGTGTGATGTACTGATGAGAAAGCGAGAGAGGGAGCTGGAATCGGGGGGAGAGATACCTTATTGGAACGATGATGGGGAATAAACCAATACTATTACAGAAAACAACAAAGCTCACCAGGAAAAGTTACGTGCGGTTACTCAACCCCCCCCAAAACAGGAAAATTAACAGAAAGAGAGAAAGTAGCGATGTTGACCTAACTGATCGGATTAGCTAACTGGAATCACAGGATTCCAAGAAATACACAAAAATATCAGCCTGTGGTGAGAAGATTGAATCAAAAGGGGGAGGATTTACTGAAGTAAATACTGGCATTATTTTTGTTTTTCCTTGTTTCGCATTTCAGACGGGGGCTGGAGTTAAGAATTTGTCTGTTTCAGTGTGTCCAGCCTAATGATGGGCATTAAATGTATTAGATTTCTGTCCTCCACCCACGCACACTGAAAACATGCCAGCTCAAAACTCCTCTTTTGACACACTGCTACACTCAGAACATATCCAGCCATGTGCACACAACTCGTGCTCAATCTCATGCACGAAAATGTGGACATGCCTGCCCAAAAACACACTCACGCTCTTGTGCATACTCATAAACACCTGGACATGCTTGCATGCACGCAATCGCACACTTATGCACGTGCAAAAACACATGTAAATGTCTGCATAGACACATGCACATTAATGCACATACACAAAAACTCACACACACACACACATACACGTACGCACACACTCATTCATGCTTGGCCGTCACACACACTCATAGACAACTATAATTGTGAAGTTGTGTTTATTTTTTGATGTACTTGAAAATGCAACCTTACACTTCAGCCCTAAGTGAGCCCTTTCAGTGGTTTCTGTAGTCACTGATGACACAGGCCTGTATCAGCAGGTATTTGTGTTTTAATTCTCAAGATACCAAAGCAATGAAAGAAGAGCAAAGTGGCTGGATGCTGTGGGTATCAGTTGTCTGGTTGTCTTGCAAACTGTCTTGCGTGAAAAGTGATCAGGAATAAATTCCCATAAAGCATTGCTCTAGTTTCCCTATGAACCCCAGTGTGTGAGTGGTTGCTTAACTATGTCACACTGTTTTCCTGTAGCTCTCTCTCTCTATCTCTCTCTCTCTCTCTGCAGCTGGTGTCAGCAGAGGGCTCTCACTCAGATGGGGGCTCTGTGGGTGCTGACAGCCAGGCAGACCTGCCCCCCCCTCTGGAGAGAACGGGGGGCATCGGAGACTCCAGACCCCCCTCCTTCCAGTCAGTACCACTCTCCTCTGCGTGTGTGTGTGTGTGTGTGTGTGTGTGTGTATGCATGAGCGGCACGTGTTTGTGTCTGTTCGTCCTCCACCTCCCCGCGGAATATGTCTGACACACGGTCTCTTATCTCTCCGTTTGCACCTGTCTGCATGCGCCTCTGTCCTCTGGGGTCCTTCCTGTCTGTCTGCATGCTTCCTCCTGCTCTCCCTCCTCCCCTGTTGAGTGTTTGTGAATCTGCGCTAATGGGACACCGAGTGGAAACCGGGGCTTAGCTCCCTCTGGTGGTGCAGCCGTGCCACTGCGCCCAGGCTATCTCCGCTCACGGAATGCGTTCGTGTACACCAGGGGTGGGCAATCCTGGTCCTGGAGGGCCGGGGTGTGTGCGGGTTTTTAGTTCTATCAATTACCCTGACTAATTGAGCTAATTGGTTGCAAACACAAATATATAATTGTGCAAAGATTCGATCAAAAAGAAAAATGTTTTATGTTGGGAGACACGGACAGTCTTTGGTCATTCCTAATAATTTAAAGCAATGCGCCTGAAATCTCAGATTTCATAAATAGTTGGGCTAATTTAGATAATGAACTAATTAATGGCCAGAAGTTGGTGCAAAAACCAGGGACAGATACGGCCCTCATTGCCCACCTCTGGTCTACACTGTCTAATCACACGCGCAGTTAGAATGGGGGAGAATTCTAATGCTGATGTCAGTCAGTAATGGTGCAATAGTGTTCAAGAACACTGGCGTCAATTTCAGTAAAAATAGAATTTCATTTTGTTACACTGCGTTAATGCCAGAGATGTGAGAACAGGCGGGTGTGTGTTATTGGTGGGTCGCTCGTGTACGATTTGACATCAGGTCCTTGTAAGGATTTATGCGTTTGATTCAGCTCCCCACAAATGTAGCCAGGAACCCTCCATTTGTGGAAATTGCTGCAACTCTTCACATTTACCCATTTAGCTAAGCCCTTAAAGTAAAAGAAAAATTTAGAGCCCTTTAGAAATAAAAAATGTTATAATCTTACAAAAAGTTACCAAGGCATTAGCTGATGACAGAATTAACCACTTACAATGGCGAGTGTGCCTGTTTACGCACTCAAACCACTGTTGGTCGAGTCCATCGCCTTTATGTTCTACTGAAGATACTCAGCTGTCAAAAAATCTCATGGGTAGTGCTGCGGCCTCGTAAGGTTTTGGGTTTCAATCAGACCGGAACCTTTTTGAGTGTATTTCACGTGTTCTCCTCGTGTGAACATGGGTTTTTTCCAGCCAATGTAGGTTCCATAGACTTGCATGTTGGGCTAATATCTGACCCTGAAATTCCCCATAGAAGAAAGTGTCTGAGTGATTGTTATGTAATCCATGCAGTTTAGCAGTGAACTGTCCTGGGTGTGTTCCTACCTGTCAGGCATTGCATGATGGGATAGGATCCAGTCCCTCCCCCCTGACCCTTTGTCCTGTAATAAGCAGGTTAGGTAATGAGTGTGTGGACGGATGGAATCAATCGCTGTGTTTTTAATGAAGTTTTTCTCTCCTCCGTTCCCTGCCTCAGTGCGAATGCTGCCGGCAGTCAGGACAACCTGGACACGGAGACGGAGTCTGTGGTGTCACTGCGGAGGGACAGGGAGCGGGAGAGAGATCGGGATCGGGATCGGGATCGGGACAGAGAGAGGTCGCGGAGGAAAGACGCGCACGAACACGGTGAGAGACCGCCTCTGTCTCCCGCTTATGACGGGGATCAACACATCTGCTCCTCGAATCCCAGCACAGGTTCCCTGGTCATTTATCAATTAACTGAACAATTAGCGCTTCTGATTGGCCAGTCTGTCATCACACCTGACTCTCAGGTACAGGGAGGGTGGAAGAGCTCTGGGGACAGAGATTTGATGGTGCAACAGTCTCATTCCGCTGGGCTATTTTATCCTTCCCTACCTCGAGCTTCCCCGCTTCACCCTCGAATCACTCGTCGCCCAGAGTCTTTAAGGCGTTTCAGTCTCTCTGATCCAATCCTTAAGCTTTTACAGTCTCATCCTGATCACCTGCATATTTTCTTCTCTTCGCTGTACCTGGAGACTGAAAGAGGTTCGGCATCATAAAGGACATGGGTTGGGGAATAAGAGGTTTCCTCTCGCTGTGCTGTGGTTGGAACCACCTTTTACGGAAGTGTCTTACTCACCTCTTCCTGTTAGACGCTGTCGTGACTGACATCTCTGTAAAGCACCATTTAAAGGAGCACAGATGTTCCGTTTCGCTAAATCACGGTGTTTTGATTCCTCATCTTCATATCCATCTTCTACTTACTTAAATTGTCTACAGTTGGGTTGGGCTCAGTATGAGAAAGGTTACAAGAAAAGGAAGGAATTTCTGCAGAAACATAAGCGATTGGAGTAAGTCCCCTGTTTCCATGGGTGCATGTCAGTTCTCTTAAATTGCATCCATATTTCCGTCTCTCACGTCCTCTCCCTGCATCTTAGTCCCTCCCGGGGGGGGCGTAGAGATACGCAAGGAAACCATTGCAGGTGTGAAGAAGTGAAGAATAATGTTTTTAGAGAAATAAGACGTCCTCTTCTCTGAAGCGTCACGGGAAGTGTCGTCCATTTCTGACGAAGGTGCACACCTAAATGTGCTGCCAGTGTCGGTCAGTGCTGATAGAAGTGTTCTGGTGTGTCCTTACTCATGGCTCCTCAAACCCCCCCCCCTTACTCCTTGCTCCTCACCTCAGTAATGAGCGAAACGGCCGACCTGCAACAAGTTTGGGTTCGAGCGAGGATTGAGGAGCATGAAAATGTCAAATCAGAGAATTGAGACATGCCTTATGCCCTCCTTCTTGCTTCCTTTCCTTGCCTCCTCAATTGGAGAAGCTAGGAGTGAAAGGATTCAAAGAAAGGAAGAAACATGTGAAAAAAATAAGTGACTTGCTACAGCCTGGTCCGCAGGACTGCCCTTTGTTTGCCCCCCCCCCCGACCTCCTGACTTTAAGCTCATGATGGATAGATACTTTATTTGTCCCGTGGGGAAATTTGTTCGCAGCGTAAACAATCAATTACGTGGTATTTCACATCAAATCAAAAACAAACATTAAACATGGACAGACTCATTCACTGGGTTGGTCTCTGTTGCCCCCCACAGGCGGGAGGATGAATGGCCACTCAAGGCCCGAGCGTCGGGCGGAATTGTACGACAGCACCTCGGTCATGAGCAGCGAGCTCGAGTCCACCAGCTTCTTCGACTCGGAAGACGACGACTCCACCAGCCGGTGAGACCTCCAGACCGGTACCGATCCAAAATATGGCAAAATGCAGTGATTACTAAAGCTGCAATGCCCTTGTGTTAATCCTACGCGTGAATTAAGGCAGGAAACAGTGATAATCCTGCTCTCAGATTAGTGTTAGAGCTTTACTAAAGTGTCATCATTGCCTACAATTTTCATTTAGGGACACTTAGTCCCCATTTCCTGGTTTGGGCTTACAATGCAGTGATAAAGGCAAAATGAAACATTATTATCAGCTCCATACTTTGTGACTTTCCCACTGGAACATTGCTGAAACAAGTGACAGCTCAGCTGACTACAACTAATATTGATTCATTTTCACCGTGACTGGTCATGGAAGTAGAGATCCGAGTCCCACCCATTCTCTTTTGTGATTGGCCGCCTGATCTGAATTTGGCATTGATGAGCAGCTCATCTTCATAAAAGTTGGAACAGATTTCAACTTTGGATGGCTTCCGAAAACATGTACCGAATGATGGCATTATGTCTTAAAAAACACCAGCGCTCAGCGTTTAAACACCTTAGAGGAGATGTGAGGTAAAAAGACCAATGTTACCTTTGATAAATAATTTTAAAACAACACGCTGATAATTGTGTGCAATTGTGTCCTTTAAACTGCAGTCCTAGAACAGGAGTCAGAATATCACAGATTCGATGCCACAATGACAATGATGTCACAAAAGGAGTGATGTCACAATCCCGAATTACACATTGCCCCACCCTTCAGGTTCAGCAGCTCAACGGAGCAGAGCAGCTCTTCCCGCCTAATGAGACGACATCGCCGTCGGCGACGGAAACCCAAAGCGTCGCGCATTGAGCGGGTGAGACTGTGGAGCCGCCGAGAAACGCAGAGCTACCGTCAGCAGATGTAACTGTTTTGTAAATGTGTGTTACTCATGCCCTCTCCCTCTCCATCTCTCTCTCTCCATCTCTCTCTCACTCTCCTTCCCTCCTCTCCTCCTCTCCTTCCCTCCTCTCCTCCTCTCCTTCTCTCTCCAGTCCTCCTCGATTAGCAGCATAACAGACTCCACCATGTCACTGAACATCATCACTGTCACTTTAAACATGGGTGAGTAGGCCTGTATGCCTGTCTGTCTGTCTGTCTGTCTGGACCCCACACCTGCGATGAAACTCACTCATGGGTAGAAAAAAACTCTGTGACGGAGAGTTGGGTGGAGGAACCCCATTTTGACTGAGATACTCAAAGTTTTGTGACTTTTAATAAACGAGAGGTCTTGATGATCAACAGTTGGCGTTCTTCATTTGTCAGTTATGGAACTAACAGTCGTAATTTTTTCAATGGCCAGTTTTGTATTGGTGAAATGGCTGACACATGGTCACTGTAACTAAACACTTAATTGTTAATGAACAATTTAAGTTATGTTATGAGGTTATTTTCATTTTGATTTGTTGGAAAAACATTTTGAAACCTCTTCTTTTCAAATACCTAATTAGCAGCTCATTGATTGACCGTATCTTGAGTATGTTCAGAAATGTTGTCACCTCTGATGCAGTTTTGTGGAATTTTGCATAATAATACTATGAGCTTTTGGCTTCTGTTTGTGATGATAATATTTGGCCATGTCTGGAGTGTGGGGGCTGAAGAGTCCAATCACAGGTCCCAGGGAACCCGAAAACCAGATCTTTATTCAGGCTGACAGTCCCAGGTTTGGTACACAGAAAACTCAGTACTGCAGCGACAGGCAGATCAGACAGCGGTTGGTCGGAGGCGATCAGGATCTGTAGGGCGAACAGTCAGGGATCTGCGTCCTGGTTACGTGGTTACGAGTGACCATCCGGGAGGGGCAGGGATAGCGAGGACAGGATACTAGAGGCAGGGTGTGGAAGACACAATATGGGGGTGAACTCACAGGAACACGAGAGGCTAACGCAGGGGTGAGGAACCAGGAACACAGAATGACCACAAGAGAGCAAGAGGCAGGAGCAAGACAATCTGGCCAAGAACAAGATAACAGGGGGGCCTTAAACATGCTGGGACAACAAGCAGGAAGACGGGCAGGTGCTTGAACGGACATGAAGATGCACACTGGGATTAACGAGAATCAATTAACATGAACGCAGTACAATAAGCCAACAAGAAATCAAAAAAGCCCAAATCACCATGAAACAAACAAAGCAGGAGACACAACATTGCCATTTCAATCATAACATGGGTTAGTGGGCTAAATTACCCCCCTAAACATGATAAGCCTTTAATTGAGAAAATGAACAGTATGGTAAAGCACAACCACAGCTGTGGCTGGGAGAAACACTGGCCTACACTGTGGTCCAACCGGACTAAGTTAAAGAACCATGGCCGTATTGAATGCAATAGAGCAGGGGTCACCAAATCTGGACCTCAAATCTAAATCCAGCCCTGGTTTTCTCCCAGGTAATTAACTAATCAACTGAACAATCATTGCTTTTGATTGGCCATAGTGTCTTTACACCTGACTTCCAGTTAAAGGGAAGATGTAAAACCAGTGATTTTTGGACCTTGAGGACCATTAATTGATGATTCCTTATTGAGTGAGTGAGTGAGTGAGTGAATGAATGAATGGGTGGATCTACAAACAAGTAAATAAATGCCATTCATCTCTGCCATTCCTCTCTTTCTCTCTCTCTTCTTTGTCTAACCTATCACTCTCTCCCTCTCTCTCTCTCCCTCCATCTCTGTAGAGAAGTATAACTTCCTGGGTATCAGTATAGTGGGGCAGAGTAATGAAAGGGGTGACGGGGGCATCTACATCGGCTCCATCATGAAGGGCGGGGCCGTAGCGGCTGACGGACGGATCGAGCCGGGAGACATGCTGCTGCAGGTGGGTGCGACGGCCAATCAGACATGCCTTTCGTTCTGTTTGTCTCTCTATCTCTCTAACTTTTGGGTTTTCTCTGTGCAGGTGAACGACATCAACTTCGAGAACATGAGCAACGATGACGCGGTGCGGGTTTTGAGGGAAATCGTGCACAAGCCAGGGTGAGGCAAACGGATTACTGAGATGCGTACAGTCACACCAGCCGAATCACCGTTTAACTGTTGTCAGTAGCCAGGTTCGGTCAGTAGTTAGTAGTAGCAGTTAGTGTTTACATTGGGCCGTAATACATTGCTCCCTGTGGAGACAGTTCGCTCATGTTTACAGATTTGCACATTCACACCAGCAGAATTTGTGCAGAGAGCCACACATCACCAGTTAGTTGCGTTCTAAGTAAATTTTTATCACACTGTTATTATTACTCTGTTATAATTGAAGCACTGGTTACTAAAACCGCACAAGTCAAGTCAAGTCAAGTGTGACTTATGGGGTTTTAGTAATAGGTGCTTCAATTATTTTGTTATCACTAGCCAGTTTCCCAAAACCAAAGTAGCTATCTAAGTTAGCAACTTACATAGTTCGTTCATTCACAGTCAGTGGTTCGAACTGTAAGGTAGCATCGGGGTTTCCGGGGAATGCACCCCAAGTCTGCTCAGTAGTTGGTGTTAGTAGCTAATTTCTGCATTGGGCCTGGTGCATTGGTCCTTCAGGGGACAGTGTACTGATCTTAAGTGTGTATCATTTCTGAAAGGGTGTGTTGATTCTATTTGTATTGCTATTTCTCTGTGAACACTGTTTCGATTTGTGGTTTGTTGGTGTCAATCATAGCTTTGACACAATATTAAAAAATTCTACAATCTAAATGAGTGGATAGCATTAGCACTTCGACTCCACCAAAAAAGTGTGAATTCTAGGTGTCTCGGCGGCATTAGTGTTTAGGTTGTTACAGAATCCTGTTCCTGTTGCGTTACCTGCATTAGTGCTTTGGCAGCAAGTCAATACTTGTATGTTTTGTTATCATTAGGGCCTTGTCACCATAAGAAAAGTGTGTTGATCCCTGTCGCATCAGTAGTGGTCCTACTGTAGCAGTTAAATAGAAATGTCAATCCGTGTTGCGTTGTTAGCATTAGCACTTTTGCCAGCAAGACAGTCCCAAGGCCCGTTGTTAGCATTAGCGCATTAGCACTGTGTAAAAAGTGTGTTGTTTCTCTCCTCGTCAACAGGCCCATCACCCTGACAGTGGCAAAATGCTGGGACCCCAACCCACGAGGGTGCTTCACTTTACCCCGGAGTGAGTTTTCTTGGCCCCGCCCCCTCCCTTTGTACCTCCAATGTTTACCCACTGTATCTCCACCTCCTCCTCATTCTCCTCCCACTTGACCATGTATGGCTTGATGTGCTCTTTGTGGAATGCGCCACCTTGAGTCCATCTGGGGGGGGGGGGGGGGGGGTGCCCCCCTGAGCAAATGCCTCCCCCTCCTCCTCCTGATTTGTAGAGTTGAGCTATCTGACCCTTTCCCCACACCCTCAGGTACTAACCCCATTCACTGACCAATCACCTTTCCCATTTCAGCTCATCCTATCCGGTGTGTAGGAATGTGTGTACATTAGTATTCTTTTAGTCTCCATCATTATCCTGGTAAAATGGCTTTTTTCTCCTTGCCCCGACTCCCCTGTTTCTGTGCAGGTGAGCCGATCCGGCCCATAGATCCTGCTGCATGGGTCTCCCACACTGCAGCCATGACGGGGGCGTACCCGGTGTATGGCGTGAGCCCGTCCATGAGCACCATCACCTCCACCAGCTCCTCCATCACCAGCTCCATCCCAGAGACTGAGCGTAAGTCCTTCCCCCAAAATTCACACCCCCTCCTCCAATACCTCCTCCAACCTTCTGAGAAACCCCTTCAAGCCCCTTAAAGCAAAATTCTGCTGCACCCTATTCAGGTCAAGAATCTGAATTGGTCCTGAATGGGTAAAAACATGAATTTTAACCTACCCTTAATTTGGATTAGAATGCACTTCCAAATCTGAATTCTAACCTGCTGCCAAATGTGACTTATAACCTGCTCCTGAATGTGAATTCTAACCTGCTCCTGAATGTGACTAACCAGTTCCCGAATGTGAATTCTAACCTGCTCCTGAATGTGACTAACCAGTTCCCGAATGTGAATTCTAACCTGCTCCTGAATGTGACTAACCAGTTCCCGAATGTGAATTCTAACCTGCTCCTGAATGTGAATTCTAACCTGCTCCCGAATGTGACTAACCTGTTCCCGAATGTGAATTCTAACCTGCTCCTGAATGTGACTAACCAGTTCCCGAATGTGAATTCTAACCTGCTCCTGAATGTGACTAACCAGTTCCCGAATGTGAATTCTAACCTGCTCCTGAATGTGACTAACCAGTTCCCGAATGTGAATTCTAACCTGCTCCTGAATGTGAATTCTAACCTGCTCCCGAATGTGACTAACCTGCTCCTGAATGTGAATTCTAACCTGCTCCAGAATGTGAATTGTAACCAGCTCCCAAATGTGACTCTAACCTGCACTCTATTTTTCTTAACCTGCACCAAATTCTGCCTGAATCTGAATTCTAACTTGCAATGAAACCTGCCTCTGAATAGGAATTCCCTCCTGCACTGAGCAACTGGAG